>JAVLSZ010000034.1:580000-605000 GCA_032313775.1 Urocyon cinereoargenteus
TTCGGGTTAGGGTTAGGGTTCGGTTTAGGGTTAGGTTTAGGGTTAGATTTAGGGTTAGGGTTAGGGTTCGGGTTAGGGTTAGGGTTAGGGTTAGGGTTCGGGTTAGGGTTAGGGTTAGGGTACGGGTTAGGGTTCGGTTTCGGGTTAGGGTTAGGGGTTAGTGTTCAGGTTAGGGTTAGGGTTAGGGTCCGGGTTAGTGTTCTGGTTAGGGTTTGGATTAGGGTTCGGGTTAGGATTAGGGTTAGGGTTAGGGTTATTGTTTGGGTTACGGTTAGGGTTTGGGTTAGAGTTAGGGTTAGGGTTCGGGTTACGGTTAGGGTTAGGGTTCGGCTTAGGGTTAGGGTTAGGGTTCGGGTTAGGGGTCGGGTTAGGTTTAGGGTTAGGGTTTGGGTTAGGTTTAGGTTTCGGGTTAGGTTTAGGGTTAGGGTTAGGTTTCGGGTTAGGGTTAGGGTTCGGGTTAGTGTTGGGTTCGGTTTAGGTTTCGGGTTAGGATTAGGGTTCGGTTTAGGGTTAGGGTTCGGGTTAGGTTTAGGGTTAGGTTTAGGTTTAGGGTTCGTGTTAGGGTTAGGGTTAGGGTACGGGTTAGTTTTCGGGTTCGGGTTAGGGTTAGGGGTTATTGTTCAGTTTAGGGTTAGGGTTAGGGTCCGGGTTAGGGTTCGGGTTAGTGTTAGGGTTAGGGTTCGGGTTAGGGTTAGGGTTAGAGTTATTGTTTGGGTTACGGTTAGGGTTTGGTTTAGGGTTAGGGTTAGGGTTAGGGTTCGGGTTAGGGTTAGGCTTAGGGTTAGGGTTCGTGTTAGGGTTAGGGTTAGGGTTCGGGTTAGGGTTAGGGTTAGGGTTCGGGTTAGGGTTCGGGTTAGGTTTAGGGTTAGGGTTCGGGTTAGGTTTAGGGTTCGGTTTGGGTTGGGTTCGGTTTAGGTTTCGGGTTAGGGTTAGGGTTCGGGTTCGGTTTAGGGTTAGGTTTCGGGTTAGGGTTAGGGTTAGGGTTCGGGTTACGGTTAGGGTTCGGGTTAGGGTTAGGGTTAGGGTTAGGGTTAGGGTTAGGGTTAGGGTTCGTGTTAGGGTTCGGGTTAGGGGTCGGGTTAGGGTTAGGGTTCTGGTTCGAGTTCGGGTTAGGGTTAGGTTTCGGGTTCGGGTTAGGGTTGGGGTTTGGGTTAGGGTTCGGCTTAGGGTTAGGTTTAGGGTTAGGGTTCGGGTTAGGGTTAGGGTTCTGGTTCGTGTTCGGGTTAGTGTTAGGGTTCGGGTTAGGGTTAGGGTTCGGTTTAGGGTTAGGGTTAGGGTTCAGGTTAGGGTTAGGGTTAGGGTTAGGGTTAGGGGTTAGTGTTCAGGTTAGGGTTAGGTTTAGGGTTCGGGTTAGGGTTCGGTGTAAGGTTAGGGATAGGTTTAGGCTTATGGTTCGGGTTAGGCTTAGTGTTAGGGTTCGGGTTAGGGTTAGGGTTAGGGTTAGGGTTAGGGTTCGGATTCGGGTTAGGGTTAGGGTTCGGGTTCGGGTTAGGGTTCGGGTTTGGGTTAGGGTTCGGGTTAGGGTTAGGGATAGGGTTCGGGTTAGGGTTAGGGTTCGGGTTCGGGTTCGGGTTAGGGTTAGGGTTCGCGTTAGGGTTAGGGTTCAGGGTAGGGTTAGGTTTCGGGTTAGTGTTAGGTTTAGGGTTCGGGTTAGGGTTAGGGTTCGTGTTAGGGTTAGGGTTCGTGTTCGGGTCGGGTTCGGGTTAGGGTTAGGGTTCGGGTTAGGGTTAGGGTTAGGGTTCGGGTTCAGGTTAGTGGTAGGGTAAGTGTTAGTTTTAGGGTTAGGGTTCGGGTTAGGGTTAGGGTTAGGGTTAGGGGTTAGGGTTAGGGTTCGTGTTAGGGTTAGGGTTCGGGTGAGGGTTAGGGTTAGGGTTCGGGTTAGGGTTAGGGTTAGGTTTCGGGTTAGGGTTAGGGTTAGGGTTAGGGTTATGGTTAGGGTTCGGGTTAGGGTTAGGGATAGGGTTGGGGTTCGGTTTAGGGTTCGGGTTAGGGTTCGTGTTAGGGTTAGGGTTAGTGTTCGGGTTCGGGGTTAGTGTTAGTGTGAGGGTTCGGGTTAGGGTTAGGGTTCGGGTTAGGGTTAGGGTTAGGTTTCGGGTTCGGTTTAGGTTTAGGGTTAGTGTTCGGGTAGGGTTCGGGTTAGGGTTTGGGTTCGAGTTAGGGTTCGGGTTAGGGTTTGGGTTAGAGTTAGGATTAGGGTTAGGGTTCGGGTTAGGCTTATGGTTAGGGTTCGGGTTAGGGTTCGTGTTAGGGTTCGGGTTAGGGTTCGGGTTAGGATTCGGGTTCGGGTTAGGGTTCGGGTTCGGGTACGGGTTCGGGTTAGGGTTAGGTTTCAGGTTAGGGTAAGGCTTAGGGGTTAGGGTTAGGGTCGAGTTAGACTCGGGGTTAGGGTTCGGGTTAGGGTTAGGGTTCGGTTTAGGGTTAGGGTTAGGTTTCGTGTTAGGGTTAGGGTTAGGGTTCGGGTTAGGGTTAGGGTTCAGGTTAGGGTTAGGTTTAGGGTTAGGGTTCGGGTTAGGTTTAGGTTTAGGGTTCGGGTTAGGGTTCGGGTTAGGGTTAGGGTTAGGTTTCGGGTTAGGGTTAGGGTTAGGGTTAGGGTTCGGGTTAGGGTTAGGTTTCGGGTTCGGGTTAGGGTTAGGGTTAGGGTTAGGGTTAGGGTTCGGATGAGGTTTAGGGTTAGGGATCGGGTTTGGTTTCGGGTTCGGTTTAGGGTTAGGGTGAGGGTTAGGGTTCGGGTTAGGGTTAGGTTTCGGGTTAGGGTTAGGTTTCGGGTTAGGGGTTAGGGTTAGGGTTCGTGTTAGGGTTAGGGTTAGGGTTAGGGTTAGGGTTCGGGTTAGGGTTAGTGTTAGGGTTAGGATTCGGGTTAGGGTTCGGGTTAGGGTTCGGGTTCGGGTTAGGGTTAGGGGTTAGGGTTCGGGTTAGGGTTCGGGTTAGGTTTCGGGTTAGTGTTGGGGTTAGGGTTATGGTTAGGGTTAGGGTTCAGGGTAGGGTTAGGGTTAGGGTTAGGGTTCGGGTTCGGTTTAGGGTTCGGGTTCGGTTTAGGGTTAGGGTTTGGGTTAGGGTTAGGGTTCGGTTTAGGGTTAGGGTTAGGGTTAGGGGTTAGGGTTACGTTTAGGGTTAGGGTTAGGGTTAGGGTTAGGGTTCGGGTTCGGGTTAGGGTTCCGGTTAGGGTTAGGTTTTGGGTTCGGGTTCGGGTTAGGGTTCGGGTTAGTTTTCGGGTTCGGGTTAGGGTTCCCGTTAGGGTTAGGGTTCGGGTTAGTTTAGGGTTAGGGTTCGGGTTCGGGTTAGGTTTAGGGTTCGGGTTCGGGTTAGGGTTAGGGTTAGGGTTAAGGTTAGGGTTCGGGTTAGGGTTAGGGTTAGGGTTAGGGGTTAGGGTTACGGTTAGGGTTAGGGTTAGGGTTAGGGTTAGGGTTAGGGTTCGGGTTCGGGTTAGGGTGAGGGTTCGGGTTAGGGTTAGGTTTAGGGTTAGGGTTCGGGTTAGGGTTAGGGTTGGGGTTAGGGTTCGGGTTAGGGTTAGGGTTAGGGTTCGTGTTAGGGTTCGGGTTAGGGTTAGGGTTAGGGTTAGGGTTCGGGTTAGGGTTAGGGTTATTGTTAGGTTTCGGGTTAGGGTTAGGGTTCGGGTTCGGGTTAGGGTTAGGGTTCGGGTTAGGGTTAGGTTTCGGATTAGTGTTAGGGTTAGGGTTCGGGTTAGGGTTAGGGTTCGGGTTAGGGTTAGGGTTCGGGTCGTGGTATGTTTAGGTTTCGGGTTCGGGTTAGGGTTCGGGTTTGGGTTAGGGTTCGGCTTAGGGTTAGGGTTAGGGTTAGGGTTCGGGTTAGGGTTAGGGTTCTGGTTCGGGTTCGGGTTAGTGTTAGGGTTCGGGTTAGGGTTAGGGTTCGGTTTAGGGTTAGGGTTAGGGTTCAGGTTAGGGTTAGGGTTAGGGTTCGGGTTAGGGTTAGGGTTCGGGTGAGGGTTAGGGTTAGGTTTCGGGTTCGGGTTCGGGTTCAGGTTAGGTTTAGGTTTCGGGTAGGGTTAGGTTTCGGTTTAGGGTTAGGGTTCGGGTTAGGGTTCGGGTTCGGGTTAGTGTTAGGGTTCGGGTTCGGGTTAGGGTTAGGTTTAAGATTAGGGTTAGGGTTAGGGTTAGGGTTCGGGTTAGCGTTAGGTGTAGTGTTAGGTTTAGGGTTGGGGTTAGGTTTAGGGTTAGGGTTAGGGTTAGGTTTCGGTTTTGGGTTAGGTTTAGGGTTCGGTTTAGGGTTAGGTTCAGGGTTACGGTTAGGGTTAGTGTTCGGGTTCGTGTTAGGGTTAGGGTGCGGGTTAGGTTTAGGGTTAGGGTTAGGGTTCGGGTTCGGGTTAGGGTTAGGGTTCGTGTTAGGGTTTGGTTTCGGGTTAAGGTTAGGGTTAGGGTTCGGGTTAGGGTTCGGGTTCGGGTTAGGGTTAGGGTTCGGGTTCGGGTTAGGGTTAGGGTTAGGTTTAGTGTTCGGGTTCGGGTTAGGGTTAGGGGTTAGGGATCGGGTTCGGGTTAGGGTTAGGTTTCGGGTTAGGGTTAGGGGTTAGTGTTATTGTTAGGGTTAGGGTTAGGTTTAGGGTTCGGATTAGGGTTAGGTTAGGGTAGGGGTTAGGGTTCGGGTTAGGGTTAGGTTTAGGGTTAGGCTTAGGGATCGGGTTACGGTTAGTGTTCGGGTTAGGGTTAGGGTTATGGTTAGGGTTCGTGTTAGGGTTAGGGTTCGGGTTAAGGTTCGGGTTAGGGTTAGGGTTAGGGTTAGGGTTCGGGTTAGGGTTAGGGTTCGGGTTAGGGTTAGGGTTAGGGTTAGGTTTCGGGTTAGGGTTCGGGTTAGGGTTAGGGTTCGGTTTAGGGTTAGGTTTAGGGTTAGATTTAGGGTTAGGGTTAGGGTTCGGGTTAGGGTTAGTGTTAGGGTTAGGGTTCGGGTTAGGGTTAGGGTTAGGGTACGGGTTAGGGTTCGGTTTCGGGTTAGGGTTAGGGGTTAGTGTTCAGGTTAGGGTTAGGGTTAGGGTCCGGGTTAGTGTTCTGGTTAGGGTTTGGATTAGGGTTCGGGTTAGGGTTAGGGTTAGGGTTAGGGTTATTGTTTGGGTTACGGTTAGGGTTTGGGTTAGAGTTAGGGTTAGGGTTCGGGTTACGGTTAGGGTTAGGGTTCGGCTTAGGGTTAGGGTTAGGGTTCGGGTTAGGGGTCGGGTTAGGTTTAGGGTTAGGGTTTGGGTTAGGTTTAGGTTTCGGGTTAGGTTTAGGGTTAGGGTTAGGTTTCGGGTTAGGGTTAGGGTTCGGGTTAGGGTTGGGTTCGGTTTAGGTTTCGGGTTAGGATTAGGGTTCGGTTTAGGGTTAGGGTTCGGGTTAGGTTTAGGGTTAGGTTTAGGGTTAGGGTTCGTGTTAGGGTTAGGGTACGGGTTAGTTTTCGGGTTCGGGTTAGGGTTAGGGGTTATTGTTCAGTTTAGGGTTAGGGTTAGGGTCCGGGTTAGGGTTCGGGTTAGTGTTAGGGTTAGGGTTCTGGTTAGGGTTAGGGTTAGAGTTATTGTTTGGGTTACGGTTAGGGTTTGGTTTAGGGTTAGGGTTAGGGTTAGGGTTCGGGGTAGGGTTAGGCTTAGGGTTAGGGTTCGTGTTAGGGTTAGGGTTCGGGTTAGGTTTAGGGTTAGGGTTCGGGTTAGGTTTAGGGTTCGGGTTAGGGTTGGGTTCGGTTTAGGTTTCGGGTTAGGGTTAGGGTTCGGGTTCGGTTTAGGGTTAGGTTTCGGGTTAGGGTTAGGGTTAGGGTTCGGGTTACGGTTAGGGTTCGGGTTAGGGTTAGGGTTAGGGTTAGGGTTAGGGTTAGGGTTCGTGTTAGGGTTCGGGTTAGGGGTCGGGTTAGGGTTAGGGTTCTGGTTCGAGTTCGGGTTAGGGTTAGGTTTCGGGTTCGGGTTTGGGTTAGGGTTCGGGTTAGGGTTAGGGATAGGGTTCGGGTTAGGGTTCGGTTTAGGGTTCGGGTTAGGGTTGGGGTTAGGGTTAGGGTTAGGGTTAGGGTTCGGTTAGGGTTAGGTTTAGGGTTAGGGTTCGGGTTAGGGTTAGGGTTAGGGTTAGGGTTAGGGTTAGGGTTAGGGTTCAGGGTAGGGTTAGGGTTAGGGTTAGGGTTAGGGTTCGGGTTAGGGTTCGGTTTAGGGTTCGGGTTAGAGTTAGGGTTCGGGTTAGGGTTCGGGGTGGGTTAGGGTTAGGGTTCGGGTTAGGGTTAGGGTTACGGTTAGAGTTAGGTTTCGGGTTAGGGTTAGCTTAGGGTTCGGGTTCGGGTTCGGGTTAGGGTTAGGGTTCGGGTTCGGGTTAGGTTTAGGGTTCGTGTTTGGGTTAGGGTTCGGGTTCGGGTTAGGGTTAGGGGTTAGGGTTCGGGTTAGGGTTCGGGTTAGGTTTCGGGTTAGGGTTGGGGTTAGGGTTAGGGTTAGGGTTAGGGTTCAGGTTAGGGTTAGCGTTAGGGTTAGGGTTAGGGTTAGTGTTCGGGTCCGGGTTCGGGTTAGGGTTAGGGTTCGTGTTAGGGTTAGGGTTCGGTTTAGGGTTAGGGTTAGGGTTCGGTTTAGGGTTAGGGTTAGGGTTCGTGTTAGGGTTAGGGTTCGGGTTAGGGTTAGGGTTAGGGTTCGGGTTCGGGTTCGGGTTAGGGTTGGGGTTAGGTTTCGGGATAGGGTTAGGGTTCGGGTTAGGGTTAGGGTTCGGGTAAGGTTAGAGTTAGGTTTAGGGTTCGGTTTAGGGTTAGGGTTCGGGTTCGAGTTCCGTTTAGGGTTAGGGTTCTGGTTAGGGTTAGGGTTCGGCTTAGGGTTAGGGTTAGGGTTCGGGTTAGGGTTAGGGTTAGGGTTCGGGTTAGGGTTAGGGTTCGGGTTAGGGTTAGGGTTAGGGTTCGGGTTCGGGTTCGGGTTAGGTTAGGGTTAGGTTTCGGGTAGGGTTAGGGTTCGGGTTAGGGTTAGGGTTCGAGTTAGGGTTAGGGTTCAAGTTCGGGTTAGTGTTAGGTTTCGGGTTCGGGTTAGGGTTAGGTTTAGGGTTAGGGTTAGGGTTCAGGTTAGCGTTAGGGTTAGTGTTAGGTTTAGGGTTGGGCTTAGGGTTAGGGTTAGGGTTATGGTTAGGGTTAGGTTTCGGTTTTGGGTTAGGGTTAGGGTTCGGGTTATGGTTAGGTTTAGGGTTAGAGTTAGGGTTAGTGTTCGGGTTCGGGTTAGGGTTAGTGTGCGGGTTAGGTTTAGGGTTAGGGTTAGGGTTCGGGTTCGGGTTAGGGTTAGGTTTCGTGTTAGGGTTTGGGTTCGGGTTAAGGTTAGGGTTAGGGTTCGGGTTAGGGTTCGGGTTCGGGTTAGGGTTAGCGTTAGGTTTCGGGTTAGGGATAGGGTTCGGGTTAGGGATAGGGTTAGGGTTAGGGTTAGGGTTAGGTTTAGTTTCGGGTTCGGGTTAGTGTTAGGGTTTAGGGTTCGGGTTCGGGTTAGGTTTAGGGTTAGGTTTCGGGTTAGGTTTAGGGGTTAGTGTTAGGGTTAGGGTTAGGGTTAGGGTTAGGGTTAGGGTTCGGATTAGGGTTAGGGTTAGGGTTAGGGGTTAGGGTTACGTTTAGGGTTAGGGTTAGGGTTAGGGTTAGGGTTCGGGTTCGGGTTAGGGTTCCGGTTAGGGTTAGGTTTTGGGTTCGGGTTCGGGTTAGGGTTCGGGTTAGTTTTCGGGTTCGGGTTAGGGTTCCCGTTAGGGTTAGGGTTCGGGTTAGGTTAGGGTTAGGGTTCGGGTTCGGGTTAGGTTTAGGGTTCGGGTTCGGGTTAGGGTTAGGGTTAGGGTTAAGGTTAGGGTTCGGGTTAGGGTTAGGGTTAGGGTTAGGGGTTAGGGTTACGGTTAGGGTTAGGGTTAGGGTTAGGGTTAGGGTTCGGGTTCGGGTTAGGGTTAGGGTTCGGGTTAGGGTTAGGTTTAGGGTTAGGGTTCGGGTTAGGGTTAGGGTTAGGGTTCGGGTTAGGGTTAGGGTTAGGGTTCGTGTCAGGGTTCGGGTTAGGGTTAGGGTTAGGGTTAGGGTTCGGGTTAGGGTTAGGGTTATTGTTAGGTTTCGGGTTAGGGTTAGGGTTCGGGTTCGGGTTAGGGTTAGGGTTCGGGTTAGGGTTAGGTTTCGGATTAGTGTTAGGGTTAGGGTTCGGGTTAGGGTTAGGGTTCGGGTTAGGGTTAGGGTTCGGGGTCGGGTTATGTTTAGGTTTCGGGTTCGGGTTAGGGTTCGGGTTTGGGTTAGGGTTCGGCTTAGGGTTAGGTTTAGGGTTAGGGTTCGGGTTAGGGTTAGGGTTCTGGTTCGGGTTCGGGATAGTGTTAGGGTTCGGGTTAGGGTTAGGGTTCGGTTTAGGTTTAGGGTTAGGGTTCAGGTTAGGGTTAGGGTTAGGGTTAGGGTTCGGGTTAGGGTTAGGGTTCGGGTTAGGGTTAGGGTTAGGGTTCGGGTTCGGGTTAGGGTTAGGGTGCGGGTTAGGTTTAGGGTTAGGGTTAGGGTTCGGGTTCGGGTTAGGGTTAGGTTTCGTGTTAGGGTTTGGGTTCGGGTTAAGGTTAGGGTTAGGGTTCGGGTTAGGGTTCGGGTTCGGGTTAGGGTTAGCGTTAGGTTTCGGGTTAGGGATAGGGTTCGGGTTAGGGTTAGGGTTAGGTTTAGGGTTAGGGATCGGGTTAGGGTTAGTGTTCGGGTTAGGGTTAGGGTTATGGTTAGGGTTCGGGTTAGGGTTAGGGTTCGGGTTAAAGTTCGGGTTAGGGTTAGGGTTAGGGTTAGGGTTCGGTTTCGGGTTAGGGTTCGGGTTAGGGTTAGGGTTCGGGTTAGGGTTAGGGTTAGGGTTAGGTTTCGGGTTAGGGTTCGGGTTAGGGTTAGGGTTCGGTTTAGGGTTAGGTTTAGGGTTAGAGTTAGGGGTAGGGTTAGGGTTCGGTTTAGGGTTAGGGTTAGGGTTAGGGTTCGGGTTAGTGTTAGGGTTAGGGTTCGGGTTATGGTTCAGGTTCGGGTTCGGGTTAGGGGTTAGTGTTCAGGTTAGGGTTAGGGTTAGGGTTCGGGTTCGGATTCGGGTTAGGGTTAGGGTTAGGGTTCGGGTTAGGGTTAGGGTTAGTGTTAGGGTTATTTTTTGGGTTACGGTTAGGGTTTGGGTTAGGGTTAGGTTTAGGGTTCGGGTTAGGGTTATGGTTAGGGTTCGGGTTAGTGTTAGGGTTCGGGTTAGGGTTAGGGTTAGGGTTTGGGTTAGGGTTCGGGTTAGGTTTAGGGTTAGGGTTCGGGTTAGGTTTAGGTTTCGGGTTAGGTTTAGGGTTAGGGTTAGGTTTCGGGTTAGGGTTAGGGTTCGGGTTAGGGTGGGTTCGGTTTAGGTTTCGGGTTAGGGTTAGGGTTCGGGTTCGGGTTAGGGTTAGGGTTCGGGTTAGGGTTAGGGTTAGGGTTACGGTTAGGGTTCGGGTTAGGGTTAGGGTTAGGGTTTGGGTTAGGGTTAGTGTTAGGGTTAGGGATCGTGTTCGGGTTCGGGTTAGGGGTCGGGTTAGGGTTAGGGTTAGGGTTCCGGTTAGGGTTAGGGTTAGGGTTATGGTGGGGTTAGGGTTCGGGTTAGGGTTAGGGTTCGGGTTCGGGTTCGGGTTCGGGTTAGGGTTGGGGTTCGGGTTAGGGTTCGGGTTAGGTTTCGGGTTACGGTTAGGGTTAGGGTTCGGGTTCGGGGTTAGGGTTCGGGTGAGGGTGAGGGTTAGGTTTAGGGTTAGGGTTCGGTTTCGGGTTAGGGTTCGGGTTCGGGTTAGGGTTAGGGTTAGGTTTCGGGTTAGGGTTCGGGTTAGGGTTAGGGTTCGGTTTAGGGTTAGGTTTAGGGTTAGAGTTAGGGGTAGGGTTAGGGTTGTGTTTAGGGTTAGGGTTAGGGTTAGGGTTCGGGTTAGTGTTAGTGTTAGGGTTCGGGTTATGGTTCGGGTTCGGGTTCGGGTTAGGGGTTAGTGTTCAGGTTAGGGTTAGGGTTAGGGTTCGGGTTCGGGTTCGGGTTAGGGTTAGGGTTAGGGTTCGGGTTAGGGTTAGGGTTAGTGTTAGGGTTATTTTTCGGGTTACGGTTAGGGTTTGGGTTAGGGTTAGGTTTAGGGTTCGAGTTAGGGTTATGGTTAGGGTTCGGGTTAGTGTTAGGGTTCGGGTTAGGGTTAGGGTTAGGGTTCGGGTTAGGGTTCGGGTTAGGTTTAGGGTTAGGGTTCGGGTTAGGTTTAGGTTTCGGGTTAGGTTTAGGGTTAGGGTTAGGTTTCGGGTTAGGGTTAGGGTTCGGGTTAGGGTGGGTTCGGTTTAGGTTTCGGGTTAGGGTTAGGGTTCGGGTTCGGGTTAGGGTTAGGGTTCGGGTTAGGGTTAGGGTTAGGGTTAGGGTTACGGTTAGGGTTCGGGTTAGGGTTAGGGTTAGGGTTCGGGTTAGGGTTAGTGTTAGGGTTAGGGTTCGTGTTAGGTTTCGGGTTAGGGGTCGGGTTAGGGTTAGGGTTAGAGTTCCGGTTAGGGTTAGGGTTAGGGTTATGGTGGGGTTAGGGTTCGGGTTAGGGTTAGGGTTCGGGTTCGGGTTCGGCTTCGGGTTAGGGTTGGGGTTCGGGTTAGGGTTCGGTTTAGGGTTCGGGTTACGGTTAGGGTTAGGGTTCGGGTTCGGGGTTAGGGTTAGGGTTCGGGTTAGGGTTAGGTTTAGGGTTAGGTTTCGGGTTAGGGTTAGGCTTAGGTTAGGGTTAGGGTTAGGGTTCGGGTTAGGGTTAGGTTTAGGGTTCGGGTTAGGGTTCGGGTTAGGTATAGGGTTAGGGTTCAGGTTAGGTTTAGGTTTAGGTTTCGGGTTAGGTTTAGGGTTAGGGTTAGGTTTCGGATTAGGGTTAGGGTTCGGGTTAGGGTGGGTTCGGTTTAGGTTTCGGGTTAGGATTAGGGTTCGGTTTAGGGTTAGGGTTCGGGTTAGGTTTAGGGTTAGGTTTAGGGTTAGGGTTCGTGTTAGGGTTGGGGTTAGTGTTAGGGTTATTGTTTGGGTTACGGTTAGGGTTTGGGTTAGGGTTAGGTTTAGGGTTCGAGTTAAGGTTAGGGTTAGGGTTCGGGTTAGGGTTAGGGTTTGGGTTAGGGTTAGGGTTAGGGTTCGGGTTAGGGTTCGGGTTAGGTTTAGGGTTAGGGTTCGGGTTAGGTTTAGGTTTCGGGTTAGGTTTAGGGTTAGGGTTAGGTTTCGGGTTAGTGTTAGGGTTTGGGTTAGGGTTGGGTTCGGTTTAGGGTTAGGTTTCGGGTTAGGGTTAGGGTTAGGGTTCGGGTTAGGGTTAGGGTACGGGTTAGGGTTCGGGTTCGGGTTAGGGTTAGGTGTTAGTGTTCAGGTTAGGGTTAGGGTTAGGGTCCGGGTTAGGGTTCGGGTTAGGGTTAGGGTTAGGGTTCGGGTTAGGGTTAGGGTTAGGGTTAGGGTTATTGTTTGAGTTACGGTTAGGGTTTGGGTTAGGGTTAGGGTTAGGGTTCGTGTACGGGTTCGGGTTAGGGTTAGGTTTTGGGTTAGGGTTAGGGGTTAGGGTTAGGGCCGAGTTAGAGTTCGGGTTAGGGTACGGGTGAGGGTTAGGGTTAGGGTTAGGGTTCGGGTTAGGGTTCTAGTTAGGTTTAGGGTTAGGGTTCGGGTTAGGGTTAGGGTTACGGTTAGGGTTAGGTTTAGGTTTCGGTTTAGGGTTAGGGGTTAGGGTTAGCGTTAGGGTTAGGGTTAGGGTTTGGGTTGTGTTAGGGTTAGGGTTCGTGTTAGGGTTAGGTTTAGGGTTAGGGTTAGGGTTAGTGTTCAGGTTAGGGTTAGGGTTAGGGTTAGGGTTCGGGTTAGGGTTCAGTTTAGGGTTCGGGTTAGAGCTAGGTTTCGGGTTAGGTTTCGGGTTAGGGTTAGGGTTAGGGTTAGGTTTCGGGTTCGAGTTCGGGTTAGGGTTAGGGTTCGGGTTCGGATTAGGGTTCGGGTTTGGGTTAGGTTTCGGGTTAGGTTTAGGGATAGGGTTCGGGTTAGGTTTCGGGTTAGGGTACGGGTTAGGGTTGGGGTTAGGGTTAGGGTTAGGGTTAGGGTTCGGGTTTGAGTTCGGGTTAGGGTTAGGGTTCGGGTTCGGGTTAGGTTTAGGATTTGGGTTCGGGTTAGGTTTCGGGTTCGGGTTAGGGTTAGGGGTTAGGGTTCGGGTTAGGGTCCGGGTTAGGGTTCTGGTTAAGGTTGGGGTTAGGGTTAGGTTTAGGGTTAGGGTTCGGGTTAGGGTTAGGGTTAGGGTTAGGTTTAGGGTTCGGGTTCGGGTTAGGGTTAGGGTTCGTGTTCGGGTTAGGGTTCGGGTTTGGGTTTGGGTTAGGGTTCGGGTTAGGGTTAGGGATTGGGTTCGGGTTAAGTTTAGGGTTCGGGTTCGGGTTCGGTTTAGGTTTAGGGTTCGCGTTAGGGTTAGGGTTCGGGTTAGGGTTAGGTTTCGGGTTAGGGTTCGGGTTAGGGTTAGGGTTCGTGTTAGGGTTAGGTTTCGTGTTCGGGTTCGGGTTCGGGTTAGGGTTAGGGTTCGGGTTAGGGTTAGGGTAGGGTTCGGGTTCAGGTTAGGCGTAGGGATAGTGTTAGGTTTAAGGTTAGGGTTCGGGTTAGGGTTAGGGTTAGGGTTAGGGGTTAGGGTTAGGGTTCGTTTTAGGGTTAGGTTTAGGGTTCGTGTTTGGGTTAGGGTTCGGGTTCGGGTTAGGGTTAGGGGTTAGGGTTCGGGTTAGGGTTCGGGTTAGGTTTCGGGTTAGGGTTGGGGTTAGGGTTAGGGTTAGGGTTAGGGTTCAGGTTAGGGTTAGCGTTAGGGTTAGGGTTAGGGTTAGTGTTCGGGTCCGGGTTCGGGTTAGGGTTAGGGTTCGGGTTAGGGTTAGGGTTCGGTTTCGGGTTAGGGTTAGGGTTCGGTTTAGGGTTAGGGTTAGGGTTCGTGTTAGGGTTAGGGTTCGGGTTAGGGTTAGGGTTAGGGTTCGGGTTCGGGTTCGGGTTAGGGTTGGGGTTAGGTTTCGGGATAGGGTTAGGGTTCGGGTTAGGGTTAGGGTTCGGGTAAGGTTAGAGTTAGGTTTAGGGTTCGGTTTAGGGTTAGGGTTCGGGTTCGAGTTCCGTTTAGGGTTAGGGTTCTGGTTAGGGTTAGGGTTCGGCTTAGGGTTAGGGTTAGGGTTCGGGTTAGGGTTAGGGTTAGGGTTCGGGTTAGGGTTAGGGTTCGGGTTAGGGTTAGGGTTAGGGTTCGGGTTCGGGTTCGGGTTAGGTTAGGGTTAGGTTTCGGGTAGGGTTAGGGTTCGGGTTAGGGTTAGGGTTCGAGTTAGGGTTAGGGTTCAAGTTCGGGTTAGTGTTAGGTTTCGGGTTCGGGTTAGGGTTAGGTTTAGGGTTAGGGTTAGGGTTCAGGTTAGCGTTAGGGTTAGTGTTAGGTTTAGGGTTGGGCTTAGGGTTAGGGTTAGGGTTATGGTTAGGGTTAGGTTTCGGTTTTGGGTTAGGGTTAGGGTTCGGGTTATGGTTAGGTTTAGGGTTAGAGTTAGGGTTAGTGTTCGGGTTCGGGTTAGGGTTAGTGTGCGGGTTAGGTTTAGGGTTAGGGTTAGGGTTCGGGTTCGGGTTAGGGTTAGGTTTCGTGTTAGGGTTTGGGTTCGGGTTAAGGTTAGGGTTAGGGTTCGGGTTAGGGTTCGGGTTCGGGTTAGGGTTAGCGTTAGGTTTCGGGTTAGGGATAGGGTTCGGGTTAGGGATAGGGTTAGGGTTAGGGTTAAGTTTAGGGTTCGGGTTAGGGTTAGGGTTAGTGGTTAGGGTTACGGTTAGGGTTAGAGTTAGGGTTAGGGTTAGTGTTCGGGTTAGGCTTAGGGTTAGGGTTCGGGTTAGGGTTAGGTTTAGGGTTAGGGTTCGGGTTAGGGTTAGGGTTAGGTTTAGGGTTCGGGTTAGGGTTAGGGTTAGGGTTCGTGTTAGGGTTCGGGTTAGGGTTAGGGTTAGGGTTCGGGTTAGTGTTAGGGTTATTGTTAGGTTTCGTGTTAGGGTTAGGGTTCGGGTTCGGGTTAGGGTTAGGGTTCGGTTTAGGGTTAGGTTTCGGTTTAGTGTTAGGGTTAGGGTTCGGGTTAGGGTTAGCGTTCGGGTTAGGGTTAGGGTTCGGTGTCGGGTTATGTTTAGGGTTCGGGTTCGGGTTAGGGTTCGGGTTTGGGATAGGGTTCGGCTTATGGTTAGGGTTAGGGTTAGGGTTCGGGTTAGGGTTAGGGTTCGGGTTCGGGTTCGGGTTAGGGTTAGGGTTCGGGTTAGGGTTAGTGTTCGGTTTAGGGTTAGGGTTAGGTTTCGGGTTAGGGTTAGGGTTAGGGTTAGGGTTAGGGTTTGGGTTAGGGTTAGGGTTAGGGTTCGGGTTCGGGTTTGGGTTGAAGTTTGGGTTAGGTTTCGGGTAGGGTTAGGTTTCGGTTTAGGGTTAGGGTTCGTGTTAGGGTTAGGGTTCGGGTTCGGGTTATCGTTAGGTTTAGTGTTAGGTTTAGGGTTGGGGTTAGGGTTAGGGTTAGGGTTAGGGTTAGGTTTAGGTTTTGGGTTAGGGTTAGGGTTCGGGTTAGGGTTAGGTTTAGGGTTACGGTTAGGGTTAGTGTTCGGGTTCGGGTTAGGTTTAGGGTGCGGGTTAGGTTTATGGTTAGGGTTAGGTTTCGGTTTCGGGTTAGGGTTAGGGTTCGTGTTAGGGTTTGGGTTCGGGTTAAGGTTAGGGTTAGGGTTCGGGTTAGGGTTCGGGTTCGGGTTAGGGTTAGGGTTAGGCTTCGGGTTAGGTTTAGGGTTCGGGTTCGGGTTAGGGTTAGGGTTAGGTTTAGGGTTCGGTTTCGGGTTAGGGTTAGGTGTTAGTGTTCGGGTTCGGGTTAGGTTTAGGGTTAGGTTTCGGGTTAGGTTTAGGGGTTAGTGTTAGGGTTAGGGTTAGGGTTAGGGTTCGGATTAGGGTTAGGTTAGGGTTAGGGTTAGGGTTCGGGTTAAGGTTAGGGTTAGGGTTAGGCTTAGGGATCGGGTTACGGTTAGTGTTCGGGTTAGGGTTAGGGTTATGGTTAGGGTTCGTGTTAGGGTTAGGGTTCGGGTTAAGGTTCGGGTTAGGGTTAGGGTTAGGGTTAGGGTTCGGGTTCGTGTTAGGGTTCGGGTTAGGGTAGGGTTCGGGTTAGGGTTAGGTTTCGGGTTAGGGTTCGGGTTAGGGTTAGGGTTCGGTTTAGGGTTAGGTTTAGGGTTAGAGTTAGGGTTAGGGTTAGGGTTCGGGTTAGGGTTAGGGTTAGGGTTAGGGTTCGGGTTAAGGTTAGGGTTAGGGTACGGGTTAGGGTTCGGGTTCGGGTTAAGGTTAGGGGTTAGTGTTCAGGTTAGGGTTAGGGTTAGGGTCCGGGTTAGTGTTCGGGTTAGGGTTAGGGTCAGGGTTCGGGTTAGGGTTAGGGTTAGGGTTAGGGTTATTGTTTGGGTTACGGTTAGGGTTTGGGTTAGTGTTAGGGTTAGGGTTCGTGTTAAGGTTAGGGTTTGGGTTCGGTTTAGGGTTAGGGTTCGGTTTAGGGTTAGGGTTAGAGTTCGGGTTAGGGTTCGGGTTAGGTTTAGGGTTAGGGTTCGGGTTAGGTTTAGGTTTCAGGTTAGGTTTAGGGTTAGGGTTAGGTTTCGGGTTAGGGTTAGGGTTCGGGTTAGGGTTGGGTTCGGTTTAGGTTTCGGGTTAGGGTTAGGGTTCGGGTTCGGTTTAGGGTTAGGGTTCGGGTTAGGGTTAAGGTTAGGGTTAGGGTTAGGGTTCGGGTTAGGGTTAGGGTACGGGTTAGGGTTCGGGTTCGGGTTAGGTTTAGGGGTTAGTGTTCAGGTTAGGGTTAGGGTTAGGGTCCGGGTTTGGGTTCGGGTTAGGGTTAGGGTTACGGTTCGGGTTAGGGTTAGGGTTAGGGTTAGGGTTAGTGTTAGGTTTAGGGTTCGGGTTAGGGTTCGGGTTAGGGTTCGGGTTAGGGTTGGCGTTAGGTTTAGGGTTAGGGTTAGGGTTCGGGTTAGGGTTAGTGCTAGGGTTAGGTTTAGGGTTCGGGTTCGGTTTAGGGTTCGGGTTCGGGTTAGGGTTAGGTTTTGGGTTAGGGTTAGGGTTCGGTTTAGGGTTAGGGTTAGGGTTCGGGTTAGGGTTAGGGTTAGGGTTCGGGTTAGGTTTCGGTTTAGGGTTAGGGTTAGGGTTCGAGTTCGGGTTAGGGTTCGGGTTAGGTTTCGGGTTAGGGTTAGGGTTCGGGTTAGGGTTAGGGTTCGGTTTAGGTTAGGGTTAGGGTTCGGGTTCGGGTTACAGTTAGGGTTCGGGTTCGGGTTAGGATTAGGGTTAGGGTTAAGTTTAGGGTTCGGGTTAGGGTTAGGGTTAGGGGTTAGGGTTACGGTTAGGGTTAGAGTTAGGGTTAGGGTTAGTGTTCGGGTTAGGCTTAGGGTTAGGGTTCGGGTTAGGGTTAGGTTTAGGGTTAGGGTTCGGGTTAGGGTTAGGGTTAGGTTTAGGGTTCGGGTTAGGGTTAGGGTTAGGGTTCGTGTTAGGGTTCGGGTTAGTGTTAGGGTTAGGGTTAGGGTTCGGGTTAGTGTTAGGGTTATTGTTAGGGTTCGGGTTAGGGTTAGGGTTCGGGTTCGGGTTAGGGTTAGGGTTCGGTTTAGGGTTAGGTTTCGGTTTAGTGTTAGGGTTAGGGTTAGGGTTAGCGTTCGGGTTAGGGTTAGGGTTCGGGGTCGGGTTATGTTTAGGGTTCGGGTTCGGGTTAGGGTTCGGGTTTGGGATAGGGTTCGGCTTATGGTTAGGGTTAGGGTTAGGGTTCGGGTAGGGTTAAGGTTCGGGTTCGGGTTCGGGTTAGGGTTAGGGTTCGGGTTAGGGTTAGGGTTCGGTTTAGGGTTAGGGTTAGGTTTCGGGTTAGGGTTAGGTTTAGGGTTAGGGTTAGGGTTTGGGTTAGGGTTAGGGTTAGGGTTCGGGTTCGGGTTCGGGTTGAGGTTTGGGTTAGGTTTCGGGTAGGGTTAGGTTTCGGTTTAGGGTTAGGGTTCGTGTTAGTGTTAGGGTTCGGGTTCGGGTTAGCGTTAGGTTTAGTGTTAGGTTTAGGGTTCGGGTTAGGGTTAGGGTTAGGGTTAGGTTTAGGTTTCGGTTTTGGGTTAGGGTTAGGGCTCGGGTTAGGGTTAGGTTTAGGGTTACGGTTAGGGTTAGTGTTCGGGTTCGGGTTAGGTTTAGGGTGCGGGTTAGGTTTAGGGTTAGGGTTAGGGTTCGGGTTCGGGTTAGGGTTAGGGTTCGTGTTAGGGTTTGGGTTCGGGTTAAGGTTAGGGTTAGGGTTCGGGTTAGGGTTCGGGTTCGGGTTAGGGTTAGGGTTAGGCTTCGGGTTAGGTTTAGGGTTCGGGTTCGGGTTAGGGTTAGGGTTAGGTTTAGGGTTCGGTTTCGGGTTAGGGTTAGGGGTTAGTGTTCGGGTTCGGGTTAGGGTTAGGGTTAGGTTTCGGGTTAGGTTTAGGGGTTAGTGTTAGGGTTAGGGTTAGGGTTAGAGTTCGGATTAGGGTTAGGTTAGGGTTAGGGTTAGGGTTCGGGTTAAGGTTAGGGTTAGGGTTAGGCTTAGGGATCGGGTTACGGTTAGTGTTCGGGTTAGGGTTAGGGTTATGGTTAGGGTTCGTGTTAGGGTTAGGGTTCGGGTTAAGGTTCGGGTTAGGGTTAGGGTTAGGGTTAGGGTTCGGGTTCGGGTTAGGGTTCGGGTTAGGGTAGGGTTCGGGTTAGGGTTAGGGCTAGGGTTAGGTTTCGGGTTAGGGTTCGGGTTAGGGTTAGGGTTCGGTTTAGGGTTAGGTTTAGGGTTAGAGTTAGGGTTAGGGTTAGGGTTCGGCTTAGGGTTAGGGTTAGGGTTAGGGGTCGGGTTAAGGTTAGGGTTAGGGTACGGGTTAGGGTTCGGGTTCGGGTTAGTGTTAGCGGTTAGTGTTCAGGTTAGGGTTAGGGTTAGGGTCCGGGTTAGTGTTCGGGTTAGGGTTAGGGTTAGGGTTCGGGTTAGGGTTAGGGTTAGGGTTAGGGTTATTGTTTGGGTTACGGTTAGGGTTTGGGTTAGTGTTAGGGTTAGGGTTCGGGTTAAGGTTAGGGTTAGGGTTCGGTTTAGGGTTAGGGTTCGGGTTAGGGTTTGGGTTAGAGTTCGGGTTAGGGTTCGGGTTAGGTTTAGGGTTAGGGTTCGGGTTAGGTTTAGGTTTCAGGTTAGGTTTAGGGTTAGGGTTAGGTTTCGGGTTAGGGTTAGGGTTCGGGTTAGGGTTCGGTTCGGTTTAGGTTTCGGGTTAGGGTTAGGGTTCGGGTTCGGTTTAGGGTTAGGGTTCGGGTTATGGTTAGGGTTAGGGTTAGGGTTAGGGTTCGGGTTAGGGTTAGGGTACGGGATAGGGTTCGGGTTCGGGTTAGGTTTAGGGGTTAGTGTTCAGGTTAGGGTTAGGGTTAGGGTCCGGGTTAGGGTACGGGTTTGGGTTAGGGTTAGGGTTCGGGTTCGGGTTAGGGTTAGGGTTAGGGTTAGGGTTAGGGTTAGGTTTATTGTTTGGGTTACGGTTAGGGTTTGGGTTAGGGTTAGGGTTAGGGTTCGTGTACGGGTTCGGGTTAGGGTTAGGTTTTGGGTTAGGGTTAGGGGTTAGGGTTAGGGCCGAGTTAGAGTTCGGGTTAGGGTACGGGTGAGGGTTAGGGTTAGGGTTAGGGTTCGGTTTAGGGTTCTAGTTAGGTTTAGGGTTAGGGTTAGGGTTAGGGTTCGGGTTTGGGTTAGGGTTACGGTTCGGGTTAGGTTTAGGTTTCGGGTTAGGGTTAGGGGTTAGGGTTAGCGTTAGGGTTAGGGTTAGGGTTTGGGTTAGGGTTAGGGTTAGGGTTCGGGTTAGGGTTAGATTTAGGGTTAGGGTTAGGGTTAGTGTTCAGGTTAGGGTTAGGGTTAGGGTTAGGGTTAGGGTTAGAGTTCGGGTTAGGGTTCAGTTTAGGGTTCGGGTTAGAGTTAGGTTTCGGGTTAGGGTTCGGGTTAGGGTTAGGGTTAGGGTTAGGTTTCGGGTTCGAGTTCGGGTTAGGGTTAGGGTTCGGGTTCGGGTTAGGGTTCGGGTTTGGGTTAGGTTTTGGGTTAGGGTTAGGGATAGGGTTCGGGTTAGGGTTCGGGTTAGGGTTCGGGTTAGGGTTGGGGTTAGGGTTAGGGTTAGGCTTAGGGTTCGGGTTCGGGTTCGGGTTAGGGTTAGGGTTCGGGTTCGGGTTAGGGTTAGGATTCGGGTTCGGGTTAGGTTTCGGGTTCGGGTTAGGGTTAGGGTTTAGGGTTCGGTTTAGGGTCCGGGTTAGGTTTCGGGTTAGGGTTGGGGTTAGGGTTAGGTTTAGGGTTAGGGTTCGGGTTAGGGTTAGGGTTAGGGTTAGGGTTAGGGTTCGGGTTCGGGTTAGGGTTAGGGTTCGGGTTCGGGTTAGGGTTCGGGTTTGGGTTAGGGTTCGGGTTAGGGTTAGGGATAGGGTTCGGGTTAGGGTTAGGGTTCGGGTTCGGGTTCGGGTTAGGGTTAGGGTTCGCGTTAGGGTTAGGGTTCGGTGTAGGGTTAGGTTTCGGGTTAGTGTTAGGGTTAGGGTTCAGGTTAGGGTTAGGGTTCGTGTTAGGGTTAGGGTTCGTGTTCGGGTTCGGGTTCGGGTTAGGGTTAGGGTTCGGGTTAGGGTTAGGGTTAGGGTTCGGGTTCAGGTTAGGGGTAGGGTTAGGGTTAGGTTTAGGGTTAGGGTTCGGGTTAGGGTTAGGGTTAGGGTTAGGGGTTAGGGTCAGGGTTCGTGTTAGGGTTAGGGTTAGGGTGAGGGTTAGGGTTAGGGTTCGGGTTAGGGTTAGGGTTAGGTTTCGGGTTAGGGTTAGGTTTAGGGTTAGGGTTAGGGTTCGGGTTAGGGTTAGGGTTAGGGTTCGGGTTCGGTTTAGGGTTCGGGTTAGGGTTCGTGTTAGGGTTAGGGTTAGTGTTCGGGTTCGGGGTTAGTGTTAGGGTGAGGGTTCGGGTTAGGGTTAGGGTTCGGGTTAGGGTTAGGGTTAGGTTTCGGGTTCGGGTTAGGTTTAGGGTTAGGGTTAGTGTTCGGGTAGGGTTCGGGTTAGGGTTTGGGTTCGAGTTAGGGTTCGGGTTAGGGTTTGGGTTAGAGTTAGGATTAGGGTTAGGGTTCGGGTTAGGCTTATGGTTAGGGTTCGGGTTAGGGTTCGTGTTAGGGTTCGGGTTAGGGTTCGGGTTAGGATTCGGGTTCGGGTTAGGGTTCGTGTTCGGGTACGGGTTCGGGTTAGGGTTAGGTTTCAGGTTAGGGTAATGGTTAGGGGTTAGGGTTAGGGTCGAGTTAGACTCCGGGTTAGGGTTCGGGTTAGGGTTAGGGTTCGGTTTAGGGTTAGGGTTAGGGTTCGTGTTAGGGTTAGGGTTAGGGTTCGGGTTAGGGTTAGGGTTCGGGTTAGGGTTAGGTTTAGGGTTAGGGTTCGGGTTAGGTTTAGGTTTAGGGTTCGGGTTAGGGTTCGGGTTAGGGTTAGGGTTAGGGTTCGGGTTAGGGTTAGGGTTAGGGTTAGGGTTCGGGTTAGGGTTAGGTTTCGGGTTCGGGTTAGGGTTAGGGTTAGGGTTAGGGTTAGGGTTCGGATGAGGTTTAGGGTTAGGGATCGGGTTTGGGTTCGGGTTCGGTTTAGGGTTAGGGTGAGGGTTAGGGTTCGGGTTAGGGTTAGGTTTCGGGTTAGGGTTAGGGTTCGGGTTAGGGGTTAGGGTTAGGGTTCGGGTTAGGGTTAGGGTTAGGGTTAGGGTTAGGGTTCGGGTTAGGGTTAGTGTTAAGGTTAGGGTTCGGGTTAGGGTTCGGGTTAGGGTTCGGGTTCGGGTTAGGGTTAGGGGTTAGGGTTCGTGTTAGGGTTCGGGTTAGGGTTCGGGTTAGTGTTGGGGTTAGGGTTATGGTTAGGGTTAGGGTTCGGGGTAGGGTTAGGGTTAGGGTTAGGGTTCGGGTTCGGTTTAGGGTTCGGGTTCGGTTTAGGGTTAGGGTTTGGGTTAGGGTTAGGGTTCGGTTTAGGGTTAGGGTTAGGGTTCGGGTTAGGGTTAGAGTTAGGGTTCGGGTTAGGGTTCGGGTTAGGGTTAGGTTTTGGGTTCGGGTTCGGGTTAGGGTTCGGGTTAGTTTTCGGGTTCGGGTTAGGGTTCCCGTTAGGGTTAGGGTTCAGGTTAGGTTAGGGTTTGGGTTCGGGTTCGGGTTAGGTTTAGGGTTCGGGTTCGGGTTAGGGTTAGGGTTAGGGTTAAGGTTAGGGTTCGGGTTAGGGTTAGGGTTAGGGTTAGGGGTTAGGTTTACGGTTAGGGATAGGGTTAGGGTTAGGGTTAGGGTTCGGGTTCGGGTTAGGGTTAGGGTTCGGGTTAGGGTTAGGTTTAGGGTTAGGGTTCGGGTTAGGGTTAGGGTTAGGTCTGGGTTCGGATTAGGGTTAGGTTTAGGGTTCGTGTTAGGGTTCGGTTTAGGGTTAGGGTTAGGGTTAGGGTTCGGGTTAGGGTTAGGGTTATTGTTAGGTTTCGGGTTAGGGTTAGGGTTCGGGTTCGGGTTAGGGTTAGGGTTACGGTTAGGGTTAGTGTTCGGGTTCGGGTTAGGTTTAGGGTGCGGGTTAGGTTTAGGGTTAGGGTTAGGGTTCGGGTTCGGGTTAGGGTTAGGGTTCGTGTTAGGGTTTGGGTTCGGGTTAAGGTTAGGGTTAGGGTTCGGGTTAGGGTTCGGGTTCGGGTTAGGGTTAGGGTTAGGCTTCGGGTTAGGTTTAGGGTTCGGGTTCGGGTTAGGGTTAGGGTTAGGTTTAGGGTTCGGTTTCGGGTTAGGGTTAGGGGTTAGTGTTCGGGTTCGGGTTAGGGTTAGGGTTAGGTTTCGGGTTAGGTTTAGGGGTTAGTGTTAGGGTTAGGGTTAGGGTTAGGGTTCGGATTAGGGTTAGGTTAGGGTTAGGGTTAGGGTTCGGGTTAAGGTTAGGGTTAGGGTTAGGCTTAGGGATCGGGTTACGGTTAGTGTTCGGGTTAGGGTTAGGGTTATGGTTAGGTTTCGTGTTAGGGTTAGGGTTCGGGTTAAGGTTCGGGTTAGGGTTAGGGTTAGGGTTAGGGTTCGGGTTCGGGTTAGGGTTCGGGTTAGGGTAGGGTTCGGGTTAGGGTTAGGGTTAGGGTTAGGTTTCGGGTTAGGGTTCGGGTTAGGGTTAGGGTTCGGTTTAGGGTTAGGTTTAGGGTTAGAGTTAGGGTTAGGGTTAGGGTTCGGCTTAGGGTTAGGGTTAGGGTTAGGGTTCGGGTTAAGGTTAGGGTTAGGGTACGGGTTAGGGTTCGGGTTAGGGTTAGGGTTAGGGTTCGGGTTAGGGTTAGGGTTAGGGTTAGGGTTATTGTTTGGGTTACGGTTAGGGTTTGGGTTAGTGTTAGGGTTAGGGTTCGGGTTAAGGTTAGGGTTAGGGTTCGGTTTAGGGTTAGGGTTCGGGTTAGGGTTAGGGTTAGAGTTCGGGTTAGGGTTCGGGTTAGGTTTAGGGTTAGGGTTCGGGTTAGGTTTAGGTTTCAGGTTAGGTTTAGGGTTAGGGTTAGGTTTCGGGTTAGGGTTAGGGTTCGGGTTAGGGTTCGGTTCGGTTTAGGTTTCGGGTTAGGGTTAGGGTTCGGGTTCGGTTTAGGGTTAGGGTTCGGGTTAGGGTTAGGGTTAGGGTTAGGGTTAGGGTTCGGGTTAGGGTTAGGGTACGGGTTAGGGTTCGGGTTCGGGTTAGGTTTAGGGGTTAGTGTTCAGGTTAGGGTTAGGGTTAGGGTCCGGGTTAGGGTTCGGGTTAGGGTTAGGGTTAGGGTTCGGGTTCGGGTTAGGGTTAGGGTTAGGGTTAGGGTTAGGGTTATTGTTTGGGTTACGGTTAGGGTTTGGGTTAGGGTTAGGGTTAGGGTTCGTGTACGGGTTCGGGTTAGGGTTAGGTTTTGGGTTAGGGTTAGGGGTTAGGGTTAGGGCCGAGTTAGAGTTCGGGTTAGGGTACGGGTGAGGGTTAGGTTTAGGGTTAGGGTTCGGTTTAGGGTTCTAGTTAGGTTTAGGGTTAGGGTTAGGGTTAGGGTTCGGGTTAGGGTTAGGGTTACGGTTCGGGTTAGGTTTAGGTTTCGGGTTAGGGTTAGGGGTTAGGGTTAGCGTTAGGGTTAGGGTTAGGGTTTGGGTTAGGGTTAGGGTTAGGGTTAGGGTTCGGGTTAGGGTTAGATTTAGGGTTAGGGTTAGGGTTAGTGTTCAGGTTAGGGTTAGGGTTAGGGTTAGGGTTAGGGTTAGAGTTCGGGTTAGGGTTCAGTTTAGGGTTCGGGTTAGAGTTAGGTTTCGGTTTAGGGTTCGGGTTAGGGTTAGGGTTAGGGTTAGGTTTCGGGTTCGAGTTCGGGTTAGGGTTAGGGTTCGGGTTCGGGTTAGGGTTCGGGTTTGGGTTAGGTTTTGGGTTAGGGTTAGGGATAGGGTTCGGGTTATGGTTCGGGTTAGGGTTCGGGTTAGGGTTGGGGTTAGGGTTAGGGTTAGGCTTAGGGTTCGGGTTCGGGTTCGGGTTAGGGTTAGGGTTCGGGTTCGGGTTAGGGTTAGGATTCGGGTTCGGGTTAGGTTTCGGGTTCGGGTTAGGGTTAGGGTTTAGGGTTCGGTTTAGGGTCCGGGTTAGGTTTCGGGTTAGGGTTGGGGTTAGGGTTAGGTTTAGGGTTAGGGTTCGGGTTAGGGTTAGGGTTAGGGTTAGGGTTAGGGTTCGGGTTCGGGTTAGGGTTAGGGTTCGGGTTCGGGTTAGGGTTCGGGTTTGGGTTAGGGTTCGGGTTAGGGTTAGGGATAGGGTTCGGGTTAGGGTTAGGGTTCGGGTTCGGGTTCGGGTTAGGGTTAGGGTTCGCGTTAGGGTTAGGGTTCGGTGTAGGGTTAGGTTTCGGGTTAGTGTTAGGGTTAGGGTTCAGGTTAGGGTTAGGGTTCGTGTTAGGGTTAGGGTTCGTGTTCGGGTTCGGGTTCGGGTTAGGGTTAGGGTTCGGGTTAGGGTTAGGGTTAGGGTTCGGGTTCAGGTTAGGGGTAGGGTTAGGGTTAGGTTTAGGGTTAGGGTTCGGGGTAGGGTTAGGGTTAGGGTTAGGGGTTATGGTCAGGGTTCGTGTTAGGGTTAGGGTTAGGGTGAGGGTTAGGGTAGGGTTCGGGTTAGGGTTAGGGTTAGGTTTCGGGTTAGGGTTAGGGTTAGGGTTAGGGTTAGGTTAGGGTTCGGGTTAGGGTTAGGGTTAGGGTTCGGGTTAGGTTTAGGGTTCGGGTTAGGGTTCGTGTTAGGGTTAGGGTTAGTGTTCGGGTTCGGGGTTAGTGTTAGGGTGAGGGTTCGGGTTAGGGTTAGGGTTCGGGTTAGGTTTAGGGTTAGGTTTCGGGTTCGGGTTAGGTTTAGGGTTAGGGTTAGTGTTCGGGTAGGGTTCGGGTTAGGGTTTGGGTTCGAGTTAGGGTTCGGGTTAGGGTTTGGGTTAGAGTTAGGATTAGGGTTAGGGTTCGGGTTAGGCTTATGGTTAGGGTTCGGGTTAGGGTTCGTGTTAGGGTTCGGGTTAGGGTTCGGGTTAGGATTCGGGTTCGGGTTAGGGTTCGTGTTCGGGTACGGGTTCGGGTTAGGGTTAGGTTTCAGGTTAGGGTAAGGGTTAGGGGTTAGGGTTAGGGTCGAGTTAGACTCCGGGTTAGGGTTCGGGTTAGGGTTAGCGTTCGGTTTAGGGTTAGGGTTAGGGTTCGTTTTAGGGTTAGTGTTAGGGTTCGGGTTAGGGTTAGGGTTCGGGTTAGGGTTAGGTTTAGGGTTAGGGTTCGGGTTAGGTTTAGGTTTAGGGTTCGGGTTAGGGTTCGGGTTAGGGTTAGGGTTAGGGTTCGGGTTAGGGTTAGGGTTAGGGTTAGGGTTCGGGTTAGGGTTAGGTTTCGGGTTCGGGTTAGGGTTAGGGTTAGGTTTAGGGTTCGGATGAGGTTTAGGGTTAGGGATCGGGTTTGGGTTCGGGTTCGGTTTAGGGTTAGGGTGAGGGTTAGGGTTCGGGTTAGGGTTAGGTTTCGGGTTAGGGTTAGGGTTCGGGTTAGGGGTTAGGGTTAGGGTTCGGGTTAGGGTTAGGGTTAGGGTTAGGGTTAGGGTTCGGGTTAGGGTTAGGGTTAGGTTTAGGGTTCGGGTTAGGGTTAGTGTTAGGGTTAGGGTTCGGGTTAGGGTTCGGGTTAGGGTTCGGGTTCGGGTTAGGTTTAGGGGTTAGGGTTCGGGTTAGGGTTCGGGTTAGTGTTCGGGTTAGTGTTGGGGGATAGGGTTATGGTTAGGGTTA
>JAVLSZ010000034.1:607500-637500 GCA_032313775.1 Urocyon cinereoargenteus
GGGTTCGGATTAGGGTTAGGTTAGGGTTAGGGTTAGGGTTCGGGTTAAGGTTAGGGTTAGGGTTAGGCTTAGGGATCGGGTTACGGTTAGTGTTCGGGTTAGGGTTAGGGTTATGGTTAGGGTTCGTGTTAGGGTTAGGGTTCGGGTTATGGTTCGGGTTAGGGTTAGGGTTAGGGTTCGGGTTCGGGTTAGGGTTCGGGTTAGGGTAGGGTTCGGGTTAGGGTTAGGGTTAGGGTTAGGTTTCGGATTACGGTTCGGGTTAGGGTTAGGGTTCGGTTTAGGGTTAGGTTTAGGGTTAGAGTTAGGGTTAGGGTTAGGGTTCGGGTTAGGGTTAGGGTTAGGGTTAGGGTTCGGGTTAAGGTTAGGGTTAGGGTACGGGTTAGGGTTCGGGTTCGGGTTAGGGTTAGGGGTTACTGTTCAGGTTAGGGTTAGGGTTAGGGTCCGGGTTAGTGTCCGGGTTAGGGTTAGGGTTAGGGTTCGTGTTAGGGTTAGGGTTAGGGTTAGGGTTATTGTTTGGGTTACGGTTAGGGTTTGGGTTAGTGTTAGGGTTAGGGTTCGGGTTAAGGTTAGGGTTAGGGTTCGGTTTAGGGTTAGGGTTCGGGTTAGGGTTAGGGTTAGAGTTCGGGTTAGGGTTCGGGTTAGGTTTAGGGTTAGGGTTCGGGTTAGGTTTAGGTTTCAGGTTAGGTTTAGGGTTAGGGTTAGGTTTCGGGTTAGGGTTAGGGTTCGGGTTAGGGTTGGGTTCGGTTTAGGTTTCGGGTTAGGGTTAGGGTTCGGGTTCGGTTTAGGGTTAGGGTTCGGTTTAGGGTTAAGGTTAGGGTTAGGGTTCGGGTTAGGGTTAGGGTACGGGTTAGGGTTCGGGTTCGGGTTAGGTTTAGGGGTTAGTGTTCAGGTTAGGGTTAGGGTTAGGGTCCGGGTTAGGGTTCGGGTTAGGGTTAGGGTTACGGTTCGGGTTAGGGTTAGGGTTAGGGTTAGGGTTAGGGTTAGGGTTAGGGTTCGGGTTAGGGTTCGGGTTAGGGTTCGGGTTAGGGTTGGCGTTAGGTTTAGGGTTAGGGTTAGGGTTCGGGTTAGGGTTAGTGTTAGGGTTAGGTTTAGGGTTCGGGTTCGGTTTAGGGTTCGGGTTCGGGTTAGGTTTAGGTTTTGGGTTAGGGTTAGGGTTCGGTTTAGGGTTAGGGTTAGGGTTCGGGTTAGGGTTAGGGTTAGGGTTCGGGTTAGGTTTCGGTTTAGGGTTAGGGTTAGGGTTCGAGTTCGGGTTAGGGTTCGGGTTAGGTTTCGGGTTAGGGTTAGGGTTCGGGTTAGGGTTAGGGTTCGGTTTAGGTTAGGGTTAGGGTTCGGGTTTGGGTTACGGTTAGGGTTCGGTTTCGGGTTAGGATTAGGGTTAGGGTTAAGTTTATGGTTCGGGTTAGGGTTAGGGTTAGGGGTTAGGGTTACGGTTAGGGTTAGAGTTAGGGTTAGGGTTAGTGTTCGGGTTAGGCTTAGGGTTAGGGTTCGGGTTAGGGTTAGGTTTAGGGTTAGGGTTCGAGTTAGGGTTAGGGTTAGGTTTAGGGTTCGGGTTAGGGTTAGGGTTAGGGTTCGTGTTAGGGTTCGGGTTAGGGTTAGGGTTAGGGTTAGGGTTCGGGTTAGTGTTAGGGTTATTAGGTTTCGGGTTAGGGTTAGGGTTCGGGTTCGGGTTAGGGTTAGGGTTCGGTTTAGGGTTAGGTTTCGGTTTAGTGTTAGGGTTAGGGTTCGGGTTAGGGTTAGCGTTCGGGTTAGGTTTAGGGTTCGGGGTCGGGTTATGTTTAGGGTTCGGGTTCGGGTTAGGGTTCGGGTTTGGGATAGGGTTCGGCTTATGTTTAGGGTTAGGGTTAGGGTTCGGGTTAGTGTTAGGGTTCGGGTTCGGGTTCGGGTTAGGGTTAGGGTTCGGGTTAGGGTTAGGGTTCGGTTTAGGGTTAGGGTTAGGGTTCGGGTTAGGGTTAGGGTTAGGGTTAGGGTTAGGGTTTGGGTTAGGGTTAGGGTTCGGGTTCGGGTTCGGGTTGAGGTTTGGGTTAGGTTTCGGGTAGGGTTAGGTTTTGGTTTAGGGTTAGGGTTCGTGTTAGGGTTAGGGTTCGGGTTCGGGTTAGCGTTGGGTTTAGTGTTAGGTTTAGGGTTGGGGTTAGGGTTAGGGTTAGGGTTAGGGTTAGGTTTCGGTTTTGGGTTAGGGTTAGGGTTCGGGTTAGGGTTAGGTTTAGGGTTACGGTTAGGGTTAGTGTTCGGGTTCGGGTTAGGTTTAGGGTGCGGGTTAGGTTTAGGGTTAGGGTTAGGGTTCGGGTTCGGGTTAGGGTTAGGGTTCATGTTAGGGTTTGGGTTCGGGTTAAGGTTAGGGTTTGGGTTCGGGTTAGGGTTCGGGTTCGGGTTAGGGTTAGGGTTAGGCTTCGGGTTAGGTTTAGGGTTCGGGTTCGGGTTAGGGTTAGGGTTAGGTTTAGGGTTCGGTTTCGGGTTAGGGTTAGGGGTTAGTGTTCGGGTTCGGGTTAGGGTTAGGGTTAGGTTTCGGGTTAGGTTTAGGGGTTAGTGTTAGCGTTAGGGTTAGGGTTAGGGTTCGGATTAGGGTTAGGTTAGGGTTAGGGTTAGGGTTCGGGTTAAGGTTAGGGTTAGGGTTAGGCTTAGGGATTGGGTTACGGTTAGTGTTCGGGTTAGGGTTAGGGTTATGGTTAGGGTTCGTGTTAGGTTTAGGTTTCGGGTTAAAGTTCGGGTTAGGGTTAGGGTTAGGGTTAGGGTTCGGGTTCGGGTTAGGGTTCGGGTTAGGTTAGGGTTCGGGTTAGGGTTAGGGTTAGGGTTAGGTTTCGGGTTAGGGTTCGGGTTAGGGTTAGGGTTCGGTTTAGGGTTAGGTTTAGGGTTAGAGTTAGGGTTAGGGTTAGGGTTCGGGTTAGGGTTAGGGTTAGGGTTAGGGTTCGGGTTAAGGTTACGGTTAGGGTACGGGTTAGGGTTCGGGTTCGGGTTAGGGTTAGGGGTAAGTGTTCAGGTTAGGGTTAGGGTTAGGGTCCGGGTTAGTGTTCGGGTTAGGGTTAGGGTTAGGGTTCGGGTTAGGGTTAGGGTTAGGGTTAGGGTTATTGTTTGGGTTACGGTTAGGGTTTGGGTTAGTGTTAGGGTTAGGGTTCGGGTTAAGGTTAGGGTTAGGGTTCGGTTTAGGGTTAGAGTTCGGGTTAGGTTTAGGTTTCAGGTTAGGTTTAGGGTTAGGGTTAGGTTTCGGGTTAGGGTTAGGGTTCGGGTTAGGGTTCGGTTCGGTTTAGGTTTCGGGTTAGGGTTAGGGTTCGGGTTCGGTTTAGGGTTAGGGTCGGGTTAGGGTTAGGGATAGGGTTAGGGTTAGGGTTCGGGTTAGGGTTAGGGTACGGGTTAGGGTTCGGGTTCGGGTTAGGTTTAGGGGTTAGTGTTCAGGTTAGGGTTAGGGTTAGGGTCCGGGTTAGGGTTCGGGTTAGGGTTAGGGTTAGGGTTCGGGTTAGGGTTAGGGTTAGGGTTAGGGTTAGGGTTAGGGTTATTGTTTGGGTTACGGTTAGGTTTTGGGTTAGGGTTAGGTTTAGGGTTCGTGTACGGGTTCGGGTTAGGGTTAGGTTTTGGGTTAGGGTGAGGGGTTAGGGTTAGGGCCGAGTTAGAGTTCGGGTTAGGGTACGGGTGAGGGTTAGGGTTAGGGTTAGGGTTCGGTTTAGGGTTCTAGTTAGGTTTAGGGTTAGGGTTAGGGTTAGGGTTCGGGTTAGGGTTAGGGTTAAGGTTCGGGTTAGGTTTAGGTTTCGGGTTAGGGTTAGGGGTTAGGGTTAGCGTTAGGGTTAGGGTTAGGGTTTGGGTTAGGGTTAGGGTTAGGGTTCGGGTTAGGGTTAGATTTAGGGTTAGGGTTAGGGTTAGTGTTCAGGTTAGGGTTAGGGTTAGGGTTAGGGTTAGGGTTAGAGTTCGGGTTAGGGTTCAGTTTAGGGTTCGGGTTAGAGTTAGGTTTCGGGTTAGGGTTCGGGTTAGGGTTAGGGTTAGGGTTAGGGTTAGGTTTCGGGTTCGAGTTCGGGTTAGGGTTCGGGTTCGGGTTAGGTTTCGGGTTTGGGTTAGGTTTCGGGTTAGGGTTAGGGATAGGGTTCGGGTTAGGGTTCGGGTTAGGGTTCGGGTTAGGGTTGGGGTTAGGGTTAGGGTTAGGCTTAGGGTTCGGGTTCGGGTTCGGGTTAGGGTTAGGGTTCGGGTTCGGGTTAGGGTTAGGATTCGGGTTCGGGTTAGGTTTCGGGTTCGGGTTAGAGTTAGGGTTTAGGGTTCGGTTTAGGGTCCGGGTTAGGTTTCGGGTTAGGGTTGGGGTTAGGGTTAGGTTTAGGGTTAGGGTTCGGGTTAGGGTTAGGGTTAGGGTTAGGGTTAGGGTTCGGGTTCGGGTTAGGGTTAGGGTTCGGGTTCGGTTTAGGGTTCGGGTTTGGGTTAGGGTTCGGGTTAGGGTTAGGGATAGGGTTCGGGTTAGGGTTAGGGTTCGGGTTCGGGTTCGGGTTAGGGTTAGGGTTCGCGTTAGGGTTAGGGTTCGGGGTAGAGTTAGGTTTCGGGTTAGTGTTAGGGTTAGGGTTCGGGTTAGGGTTAGGGTTCGTGTTAGGGTTAGGGTTCGTGTTCGGGTTCGGGTTCGGGTTAGGGTTAGGGTTCGGGTTAGGGTTAGGGTTAGGGTTCGGGTTCAGGTTAGGGGTAGGGTTAGGGTTAGGTTTAGGGTTAGGTTTCGGGTTAGGGTTAGGGTTAGGGTTAGGGGTTAGGGTTAGGGTTCGTGTTAGGGTTAGGGTTCGGGGGAGGGTTAGGGTTAGGGTTCGGGTTAGGGTTAGGGTTAGGTTTCGTGTTAGGGTTAGGGTTAGGGTTAGGGTTATGGTTAGGGTTCGGGTTAGGGTTAGGGTTAGGGTTGGGGTTCGGTTTAGGGTTCGGGTTAGGGTTAGTGTTAGGGTTAGAGTTAGTGTTCGGGTTCGGGTTAGGTTTAGGGTGCGGGTTAGGTTTAGGGTTAGGGTTAGGGTTCGGGTTCGGTTTAGGTTTAGGGTTCGTGTTAGGGTTTGGGGTCGGGTTAAGGTTAGGGTTTGGGTTCGGGTTAGGGTTCGGGTTCGGGTTAGGGTTAGGGTTAGGCTTCGGGTTAGGTTTAGGGTTCGGGTTCGTGTTAGGGTTAGGGTTAGGTTTAGGGTTCGGTTTCGGGTTAGGGTTAGGGGTTAGTGTTCGGGTTCGGGTTAGGGTTAGGGTTAGGTTTCGGGTTAGGTTTAGGGGTTAGTGTTAGGGTTAGGGTTAGGGTTAGTGTTCGGATTAGGGTTAGGTTAGGGTTAGGGTTAGGGTTCGGGTTAAGGTTAGGGTTAGGGTTAGGCTTAGGGATCGGGTTACAGTTAGTGTTCGGGTTAGGGTTAGGGTTATGGTTAGGGTTCGTGTTAGGGTTAGGTTTCGGGTTAAAGTTCGCGTTAGGGTTTGGGTTAGGGTTAGGGTTCGGGTTCGGGTTAGGGTTCGGGTTACGGTAGGGTTCGGTTTAGGGTTAGGGTTAGGGTTAGGTTTCGGGTTAGGGTTCGGGTTAGGGTTAGGGTTCGGTTTAGGGTTAGGTTTAGGGTTAGAGTTAGGGTTAGGGTTAGGGTTCGGGTTAGGGTTAGGGTTAGGGTTAGGGTTCGGGTTAAGGTTACGGTTAGGGTACGGGTTAGGGTTCGGGTTCGGGTTAGGGTTAGGGGTTAGTGTTCAGGTTAGGGTTAGGGTTAGGGTCCGGGTTAGTGTTCGGGTTAGGGTTAGGGTTAGGGTTCGTGTTAGGGTTAGGGTTAGGGTTAGGGTTACTGTTTGGGTTACGGTTAGGGTTTGGGTTAGTGTTAGGGTTAGGGTTCGGGTTAAGGTTAGGGTTAGGGTTCGGTTTAGGGTTAAGGTTCGGTTTAGGTTTAGGTTACAGGTTAGGTTTAGGGTTAGGGTTAGGTTTCGGGTTAGGGTTAGGGTTCGGGTTAGGGTTCGGTTCGGTTTAGGTTTCGGGTTAGGGTTAGGGTTCGGGTTCGGTTTAGGGTTAGGGTTCGGGTTAGGGTTAGGGATAGGGTTTGGGTTAGGGTTCGGGTTAGGGTTAGGGTACGGGTTAGGGTTCGGGTTCGGGTTAGGTTTAGGGGTTAGTGTTCAGGTTAGGGTTAGGGTTAGGGTCCGGGTTAGGGTTCGGGTTAGGTTAGGGTTAGGGTTCGGGTTAGGGTTAGGGTTAGGGTTAGGGTTATTGTTTGGGTTACGGTTAGGGTTTGGGTTAGGGTTAGGGTTAGGGTTCGTGTACGGGTTCGGGTTAGGGTTAGGTATTGGGTTAGGGTTAGGGGTTAGGGTTAGGGCCGAGTTAGAGTTCGGGTTAGGGTACGGGTGAGGGTTAGGGTTAGGGTTAGGGTTCGGTTTAGGGTTCTAGTTAGGTTTAGGGTTAGGGTTAGGGTTAGGGTTCGGGTTAGGGTTAGGGTTACGGTTCGGGTTAGGTTTAGGTTTCGGGTTAGGGTTAGGGGTTAGGGTTAGCGTTAGGGTTAGGGTTAGGGTTTGGGTTAGGGTTAGGGTTAGGGTTCGGGTTAGGGTTAGATTTAGGGTTAGGGTTAGGGTTAGTGTTCAGGTTAGGGTTAGGGTTAGGGTTAGGGTTAGGGTTAGAGTTCGGGTTAGGGTTCAGTTTAGTGTTCGGGTTAGAGTTAGTTTTCGGGTTAGGGTTCGGGTTAGGGTTAGGGTTAGGGTTAGGTTTCGGGTTCGAGTTCGGGTTAGGGTTAGGGTTCGGGTTCGGGTTAGGGTTCGGGTTTGGGTTAGGTTTCGGGTTAGGGTTAGGGATAGGGTTCGGGTTAGGGTTCGGGTTAGGGTTCGGGTTAAGGTTGGGGTTAGGGTTAGGGTTAGGCTTAGGGTTCGGGTTCGGGTTCGGGTTAGGGTTAGGGTTCGGGTTCGGGTTAGGGTTAGGATTCGGGTTCGGGTTAGGTTTCGGGTTCGGGTTAGGGTTAGGGTTTAGGGTTCGGTTTAGGGTCCGGGTTAGGTTTCGGGTTAGGGTTGGGGTTAGGGTTAGGTTTAGGGTTAGGGTTCGGGTTAGGGTTAGGGTTAGGGTTAGGGTTAGGGTTCGGGTTCGGGTTAGGGTTAGGGTTCGGGTTCGGGTTAGTGTTCGGGTTTGGGTTAGGGTTCGGGTTAGGGTTAGGGATAGGGTTCGGGTTCGGGTTAGGGTTCGGGTTCGGGTTCGGGTTAGGGTTAGGGTTAGGGTTCGCGTTAGGGTTAGGGTTCGGGGTAGGGTTAGGTTTCGGGTTAGTGTTAGGGTTAGGGTTCGGGTTAGGGTTAGGGTTCGTGTTAGGGTTAGGGTTCGTGTTCGGGTTCGGGTTCGGGTTAGGGTTAGGGTTCGGGTTAGGGTTAGGGTTAGGGTTCGGGTTCAGGTTAGGGGTAGGTTTAGGGTTAGGTTTAGGGTTAGGGTTCGGGTTAGGGTTAGGGTTAGGTTTAGGGGTTAGGGTTAGGGTTCGTGTTAGGGTTAGGGTTCGGGTGAGGGTTAGGGTTAGGGTTCGGGTTAGGGTTAGGGTTAGGTTTCGGGTTAGGGTTAGGGTTAGGGTTAGGGTTAGGGTTAGGGTTCGGGTTAGGGTTAGGGTTAGGGTTGGGGTTCGGTTTAGGGTTCGGGTTAGGGTTAGTGTTAGGGTTAGGGTTAGTGTTCGGGTTCGGGGTTAGTGTTAGGGTGAGGGTTCGGGTTAGCGTTAGGGTTCGGGTTAGGGTTAGGGTTAGGTTTCGGGTTCGGTTTAGGTTTAGGTTTAGGGTTAGTGTTCGGGTAGGGTTCGGGTTAGGGTTTGGGTTCGAGTTAGGGTTCGGGTTAGGGTTTGGGTTAGAGTTAGGATTAGGGTTTGGGTTCGGGTTAGGCTTATGGTTAGGGTTCGGGTTAGGGTTCGTGTTAGGGTTCGGGTTAGGGTTCGGGTTAGGATTCGGGTTCGGGTTAGGGTTCGGGTTCGGGTACGGGTTCGGGTTAGGGTTAGGTTTCAGGTTAGGGTAAGGGTTAGGGGTTAGGGTTAGGGTCGAGTTAGACTCCGGGTTAGGGTTCGGGTTAGGGTTAGGGTTCGGTTTAGGGTTAGGGTTAGGGTTCGTGTTAGGGTTAGGGTTAGGGTTCGGGTTAGGGTTAGGGTTCGGGTTAGGGTTAGGTTTCGGGTTCGGGTTAGGGTTAGGGTTAGGGTTAGGGTTAGGGTTCGGATGAGGTTTAGGGTTAGGGATCGGGTTTGGGTTCGGGTTCGGTTTAGGGTTAGGGTGAGGGTTAGGGTTCGGGTTAGGGTTAGGTTTCGGGTTAGGGTTAGGGTTCGGGTTAGGGGTTAGGGTTAGGGTTCGGGTTAGGGTTAGGGTTAGGGTTAGGGTTAGGGTTCGGGTTAGGGTTCGGGTTAGGTTTCGGGTTAGGGTTAGGGTTCGGGTTAGGGTTAGGGTTCGGTTTAGGTTAGGGTTAGGGTTCGGGTTTGGGTTACGGTTAGGGTTCGGGTTCGGGTTAGGATTAGGGTTAGGGTTAAGTTTATGGTTCGGGTTAGGGTTAGGGTTAGGGGTTAGGGTTACGGTTAGGGTTAGAGTTAGGGTTAGGGTTAGTGTTCGGGTTAGGCTTAGGGTTAGGGTTCGGGTTAGGGTTAGGTTTAGGGTTAGGGTTCGGGTTAGGGTTAGGGTTAGGTTTAGGGTTCGGGTTAGGGTTAGGGTTAGGGTTCGTGTTAGGGTTCGGGTTAGGGTTAGGGTTAGGGTTAGGGTTCGGGTTAGGGTTAGGGTTTGGGTTAGGGTTAGGGTTCGGGTTCGGGTTCGGGTTGAGGTTTGGGTTAGGTTTCGGGTAGGGTTAGGTTTTGGTTTAGGGTTAGGGTTCGTGTTAGGGTTAGGGTTCGGGTTCGGGTTAGCGTTAGGTTTAGTGTTAGGTTTAGGGTTGGGGTTAGGGTTAGGGTTAGGGTTAGGGTTAGGTTTCGGTTTTGGGTTAGGGTTAGGGTTCGGGTTAGGGTTAGGTTTAGGGTTACGGTTAGGGTTAGTGTTCGGGTTCGGGTTAGGTTTAGGGTGCGGGTTAGGTTTAGGGTTAGGGTTAGGGTTCGGGTTCGGGTTAGGGTTAGGGTTCATGTTAGGGTTTGGGTTCGGGTTAAGGTTAGGGTTTGGGTTCGGGTTAGGGTTCGGGTTCGGGTTAGGGTTAGGGTTAGGCTTCGGGTTAGGTTTAGGGTTCGGGTTCGGGTTAGGGTTAGGGTTAGGTTTAGGGTTCGGTTTCGGGTTAGGGTTAGGGGTTAGTGTTCGGGTTCGGGTTAGGGTTAGGGTTAGGTTTCGGGTTAGGTTTAGGGGTTAGTGTTAGGGTTAGGGTTAGGGTTAGGGTTCGGATTAGGGTTAGGTTAGGGTTAGGGTTAGGGTTCGGGTTAAGGTTAGGGTTAGGGTTAGGCTTAGGGATCGGGTTACGGTTAGTGTTCGGGTTAGGGTTAGGGTTATGGTTAGGGTTCGTGTTAGGTTTAGGTTTCGGGTTAAAGTTCGGGTTAGGGTTAGGGTTAGGGTTAGGGTTCGGGTTCGGGTTAGGGTTCGGGTTAGGTTAGGGTTCGGGTTAGGGTTAGGGTTAGGGTTAGGTTTCGGGTTAGGGTTCGGGTTAGGGTTAGGGTTCGGTTTAGGGTTAGGTTTAGGGTTAGAGTTAGGGTTAGGGTTAGGGTTCGGGTTAGGGTTAGGGTTAGGGTTAGGGTTCGGGTTAAGGTTACGGTTAGGGTACGGGTTAGGGTTCGGGTTCGGGTTAGGGTTAGGGGTTAGTGTTCAGGTTAGGGTTAGGGTTAGGGTCCGGGTTAGTGTTCGGGTTAGGGTTAGGGTTAGGGTTAGGGTTCGGGTTAGGGTTAGGGTTAGGGTTAGGGTTATTGTTTGGGTTACGGTTAGGGTTTGGGTTAGTGTTAGGGTTAGGGTTCGGGTTAAGGTTAGGGTTAGGGTTCGGTTTAGGGTTAGAGTTCGGGTTAGGTTTAGGTTTCAGGTTAGGTTTAGGGTTAGGGTTAGGTTTCGGGTTAGGGTTAGGGTTCGGGTTAGGGTTCGGTTCGGTTTAGGTTTCGGGTTAGGGTTAGGGTTCGGGTTCGGTTTAGGGTTAGGGTTCGGGTTAGGGTTAGGGATAGGGTTAGGGTTAGGGTTCGGGTTAGGGTTAGGGTACGGGTTAGGGTTCGGGTTCGGGTTAGGTTTAGGGGTTAGTGTTCAGGTTAGGGTTAGGGTTAGGGTCCGGGTTAGGGTTCGGGTTAGGGTTAGGGTTAGGGTTCGGGTTAGGGTTAGGGTTAGGGTTAGGGTTAGGGTTAGGGTTAGGGTTATTGTTTGGGTTACGGTTAGGGTTTGGGTTAGGGTTAGGTTTAGGGTTCGTGTACGGGTTCGGGTTAGGGTTAGGTTTTGGGTTAGGGTTAGGGGTTAGGGTTAGGGCCGAGTTAGAGTTCGGGTTAGTGTACGGATGAGGGTTAGGGTTAGGGTTAGTGTTCGGTTTAGGGTTCTAGTTAGGTTTAGGGTTAGGGTTAGGGTTAGGGTTCGGGTTAGGGTTAGGGTTAAGGTTCGGGTTAGGTTTAGGTTTCGGGTTAGGGTTAGGGGTTAGGGTTAGCGTTAGGGTTACGGTTAGGGTTTGGGTTAGGGTTAGGGTTAGGGTTCGGGTTAGGGTTAGATTTAGGGTTAGGGTTAGGGTTAGTGTTCAGGTTAGGGTTAGGGTTAGGGTTAGGGTTAGGGTTAGAGTTCGGGTTAGGGTTCAGTTTAGGGTTCGGGTTAGAGTTAGGTTTCGGGTTAGGGTTCGGGTTAGGGTTAGGGTTAGGGTTAGGGTTAGGTTTCGGGTTCGAGTTCGGGTTAGGGTTAGGGTTCGGGTTCGGGTTAGGGTTCGGGTTTGGGTTAGGTTTCGGGTTAGGGTTAGGGATAGGGTTCGGGTTAGGGTTCGGGTTAGGGTTCGGGTTAGGGTTGGGGTTAGGGTTAGGGTTAGGCTTAGGGTTCGGGTTCGGGTTCGGGTTAGGGTTAGGGTTCGGGTTCGGGTTAGGGTTAGGATTCGGGTTCGGGTTAGGTTTCGGGTTCGGGTTAGGGTTAGGGTTTAGGGTTCGGTTTAGGGTCCGGGTTAGGTTTCGGGTTAGGGTTGGGGTTAGGGTTAGGTTTAGGGTTAGGGTTCGGGTTAGGGTTAGGGTTAGGGTTAGGGTTAGGGTTCGGGTTCGGGTTAGGGTTAGGGTTCGGGTTCGGTTTAGGGTTCGGATTTGGGTTAGGGTTCGGGTTAGGGTTAGGGATAGGGTTCGGGTTCGGGTTAGGGTTCGGGTTCGGGTTCAGGTTAGGGTTAGGGTTCGCGTTAGGGTTAGGGTTCGGGGTAGAGTTAGGTTTCGGGTTAGTGTTAGGGTTAGGGTTCGGGTTAGGGTTAGGGTTCGTGTTAGGGTTAGGGTTCGTGTTCGGGTTCGGGTTCGGGTTAGGGTTAGGGTTCGGGTTAGGGTTAGGGTTAGGGTTCGGGTTCAGGTTAGGGGTAGGGTTAGGGTTAGGTTTAGGGTTAGGGTTCGGGTTAGGGTTAGGGTTAGGGTTAGGGGTTAGGGTTAGGGTTCGTGTTAGGGTTAGGGTTCGGGGGAGGGTTAGGGTTAGGGTTCGGGTTAGGGTTAGGGTTAGGTTTCGTGTTAGGGTTAGGGTTAGGGTTAGGGTTATGGTTAGGGTTCGGGTTAGGGTTAGGGTTAGGGTTGGGGTTCGGTTTAGGGTTCGGGTTAGGGTTAGTGTTAGGGTTAGGGTTAGTGTTCGGGTTCGGGTTAGGTTTAGGGTGCGGGTTAGGTTTAGGGTTAGGGTTAGGGTTCGGGTTCGGTTTAGGGTTAGGGTTCGTGTTAGGGTTTGGGTTCGGGTTAAGGTTAGGGTTTGGGTTCGGGTTAGGGTTCGGGTTCGGGTTAGGGTTAGGGTTAGGCTTCGGGTTAGGTTTAGGGTTCGGGTTCGTGTTAGGGTTAGGGTTAGGTTTAGGGTTCGGTTTCGGGTTAGGGTTAGGGGTTAGTGTTCGGGTTCGGGTTAGGGTTAGGGTTAGGTTTCGGGTTAGGTTTAGGGGTTAGTGTTAGGGTTAGGGTTAGGGTTAGGGTTCGGATTAGGGTTAGGTTAGGGTTAGGGTTAGGGTTCGGGTTAAGGTTAGGGTTAGGGTTAGGCTTAGGGATCGGGTTACAGTTAGTGTTCGGGTTAGGGTTAGGGTTATGGTTAGGGTTCGTGTTAGGGTTAGGTTTCGGGTTAAAGTTCGCGTTAGGGTTAGGGTTAGGGTTAGGGTTCGGGTTCGGGTTAGGGTTCGGGTTACGGTAGGGTTCGGTTTAGGGTTAGGGTTAGGGTTAGGTTTCGGGTTAGGGTTCGGGTTAGGGTTAGGGTTCGGTTTAGGGTTAGGTTTAGGGTTAGAGTTAGGGTTAGGGTTAGGGTTCGGGTTAGGGTTAGGGTTAGGGTTAGGGTTCGGGTTAAGGTTACGGTTAGGGTACGGGTTAGGGTTCGGGTTCGGGTTAGGGTTAGGGGTTAGTGTTCAGGTTAGGGTTAGGGTTAGGGTCCGGGTTAGTGTTCGGGTTAGGGTTAGGGTTAGGGTTCGGGTTAGGGTTAGGGTTAGGGTAAGGGTTACTGTTTGGGTTACGGTTAGGGTTTGGGTTAGTGTTAGGGTTAGGGTTCGGTTAAGGTTAGGGTTAGGGTTCGGTTTAGGGTTAGGGTTCGGTTTAGGTTTGGGTTACAGGTTAGGTTTAGGGTTAGGGTTAGGTTTCGGGTTAGGGTTAGGGTTCGGGTTAGGGTTCGGTTCGGTTTAGGTTTCGGGTTAGGGTTAGGGTTCGGGTTCGGTTTAGGGTTAGGGTTCGGGTTAGGGTTAGGGATAGGGTTAGGGTTAGGGTTCGGGTTAGGGTTAGGGTACGGGTTAGGGTTCGGGTTCGGGTTAGGTTTAGGGATTAGTGTTCAGGTTAGGGTTAGGGTTAGGGTCCGGGTTAGGGTTCGGGTTAGGGTTAGGGTTAGGGTTCGGGTTAGGGTTAGGGTTAGGGTTAGGGTTAGGGTTAGGGTTATTGTTTGGGTTACGGTTAGGGTTTGGGTTAGGGTTAGGGTTAGGGTTCGTGTACGGGTTCGGGTTAGGGTTAGGTATTGGGTTAGGGTTAGGGGTTAGGGTTAGGGCCGAGTTAGAGTTCGGGTTAGGGTACGGGTGAGGGTTAGGGTTAGGGTTAGGGTTCGGTTTAGGGTTCTAGTTAGGTTTAGGGTTAGGGTTAGGGTTAGGGTTCGGGTTAGGGTTAGGGTTACGGTTCGGGTTAGGTTTAGGTTTCGGGTTAGGGTTAGGGGTTAGGGTTAGCGTTAGGGTTAGGGTTAGGGTTTGGGTTAGGGTTAGGGTTAGGGTTCGGGTTAGGGTTAGATTTAGGGTTAGGGTTAGGGTTAGTGTTCAGGTTAGGGTTAGGGTTAGGGTTAGGGTTAGGGTTAGAGTTCGGGTTAGGGTTCAGTTTAGTGTTCGGGTTAGAGTTAGTTTTCGGGTTAGGGTTCGGGTTAGGGTTAGGGTTAGGGTTAGGTTTCGGGTTCGAGTTCGGGTTAGGGTTAGGGTTCGGGTTCGGGTTAGGGTTCGGGTTTGGGTTAGGTTTCGGGTTAGGGTTAGGGATAGGGTTCGGGTTAGGGTTCGGGTTAGGGTTCGGGTTAAGGTTGGGGTTAGGGTTAGGGTTAGGCTTAGGGTTCGGGTTCGGGTTCGGGTTAGGGTTCGGGTTCGGGTTAGGGTTAGGATTCGGGTTCGGGTTAGGTTTCGGGTTCGGGTTAGGGTTAGGGTTTAGGGTTCGGTTTAGGGTCCGGGTTAGGTTTCGGGTTAGGGTTGGGGTTAGGGTTAGGTTTAGGGTTAGGGTTCGGGTTAGGGTTAGGGTTAGGGTTAGGGTTAGGGTTCGGGTTCGGGTTAGGGTTAGGGTTCGGGTTCGGGTTAGTGTTCGGGTTTGGGTTAGGGTTCGGGTTAGGGTTAGGGATAGGGTTCGGGTTCGGGTTAGGGTTCGGGTTCGGGTTCGGGTTAGGGTTAGGGTTAGGGTTCGCGTTAGGGTTAGGGTTCGGGGTAGGGTTAGGTTTCGGGTTAGTGTTAGGGTTAGGGTTCGGGTTAGGGTTAGGGTTCGTGTTAGGGTTAGGGTTCGTGTTCGGGTTCGGGTTCGGGTTAGGGTTAGGGTTCGGGTTAGGGTTAGGGTTAGGGTTCGGGTTCAGGTTAGGGGTAGGGTTAGGGTTAGGTTTAGGGTTAGGGTTCGGGTTAGGGTTAGGGTTAGGTTTAGGGGTTAGGGTTAGGGTTCGTGTTAGGGTTAGGGTTCGGGTGAGGGTTAGGGTTAGGGTTCGGGTTAGGGTGAGGTTTAGGTTTCGGGTTAGGGTTAGGGTTAGGGTTAGGGTTAGGGTTAGGGTTCGGGTTAGGGTTAGGGTTAGGGTTGGGGTTCGGTTTAGGGTTCGGGTTAGGGTTAGTGTTAGGGTTAGGGTTAGTGTTCGGGTTCGGGGTTAGTGTTAGGGTGAGGGTTCGGGTTAGGGTTAGGGTTCGGGTTAGGGTTAGGGTTAGGTTTCGGGTTCGGTTTAGGTTTAGGTTTAGGGTTAGTGTTCGGGTAGGGTTCGGGTTAGGGTTTGGGTTCGAGTTAGGGTTCGGGTTAGGGTTTGGGTTAGAGTTAGGATTAGGGTTAGGGTTCGGGTTAGGCTTATGGTTAGGGTTCGGGTTAGGGTTCGTGTTAGGGTTCGGGTTAGGGTTCGGGTTAGGATTCGGGTTCGGGTTAGGGTTCGGGTTCGGGTACGGGTTCGGGTTAGGGTTAGGTTTCAGGTTAGGGTAAGGGTTAGGGGTTAGGGTTAGGGTCGAGTTAGACTCCGGGTTAGGGTTCGGGTTAGGGTTAGGGTTCGGTTTAGGGTTAGGGTTAGGGTTCGTGTTAGGGTTAGGGTTAGGGTTCGGGTTAGGGTTAGGGTTCGGGTTAGGGTTAGGTTTCGGGTTCGGGTTAGGGTTAGGGTTAGGGTTAGGGTTAGGGTTCGGATGAGGTTTAGGGTTAGGGATCGGGTTTGGGTTCGGGTTCGGTTTAGGGTTAGGGTGAGGGTTAGGGTTCGGGTTAGGGTTAGGTTTCGGGTTAGGGTTAGGGTTCGGGTTAGGGGTTAGGGTTAGGGTTCGGGTTAGGGTTAGGGTTAGGGTTAGGGTTAGGGTTCGGGTTAGGGTTCGGTTTAGGTTTCGGGTTAGGGTTAGGGTTCGGGTTAGGGTTAGGGTTCGGTTTAGGTTAGGGTTAGGGTTCGGGTTTGGGTTACGGTTAGGGTTCGGGTTCGGGTTAGGATTAGGGTTAGGGTTAAGTTTATGGTTCGGGTTAGGGTTAGGGTTAGGGGTTAGGGTTACGGTTAGGGTTAGAGTTAGGGTTAGGGTTAGTGTTCGGGTTAGGCTTAGGGTTAGGGTTCGGGTTAGGGTTAGGTTTAGGGTTAGGGTTCGGGTTAGGGTTAGGGTTAGGTTTAGGGTTCGGGTTAGGGTTAGGGTTAGGGTTCGTGTTAGGGTTCGGGTTAGGGTTAGGGTTAGGGTTAGGGTTCGGGTTAGTGTTAGGGTTATTAGGTTTCGGGTTAGGGTTAGGGTTCGGGTTCGGGTTAGGGTTAGGGTTCGGTTTAGGGTTAGGTTTCGGTTTAGTGTTAGGGTTAGGGTTCGGGTTAGGGTTAGCGTTCGGGTTAGGGTTAGGGTTCGGGGTCGGGTTATGTTTAGGGTTCGGGTTCGGGTTAGGGTTCGGGTTTGGGATAGGGTTCGGCTTATGGTTAGGGTTAGGGTTAGGGTTCGGGTTAGGGTTAGGGTTCGGGTTCGGGTTCGGGTTAGGGTTAGGGTTCGGGTTAGGGTTAGGGTTCGGTTTAGGGTTAGGGTTAGGGTTCGGGTTAGGGTTAGGGTTAGGGTTAGGGTTAGGGTTAGGGTTTGGGTTAGGGTTAGGGTTCGGGTTCGGGTTCGGGTTGAGGTTTGGGTTAGGTTTCGGGTAGGGTTAGGTTTCGGTTTAGGGTTAGGGTTCGTGTTAGGTTTAGGGTTCGGGTTCGGGTTAGCGTTAGGTTTAGTGTTAGGTTTAGGGTTGGGGTTAGGGTTAGGGTTAGGGTTAGGTTTCGGTTTTGGGTTAGGGTTAGGGTTCGGGTTAGGGTTAGGTTTAGGGTTACGGTTAGGGTTAGTGTTCGGGTTCGGGTTAGGTTTAGGGTGCGGGTTAGGTTTAGGGTTAGGGTTAGGGTTCGGGTTCGGGTTAGGGTTAGGGTTCATGTTAGGGTTTGGGTTCGGGTTAAGGTTAGGGTTTGGGTTCGGGTTAGGGTTCGGGTTCGGGTTAGGGTTAGGGTTAGGCTTCGGGTTAGGTTTAGGGTTCGGGTTCGGGTTAGGGTTAGGGTTAGGTTTAGGGTTCGGTTTCGGGTTAGGGTTAGGGGTTAGTGTTCGGGTTCGGGTTAGGGTTAGGGTTAGGTTTCGGGTTAGGTTTAGGGGTTAGTGTTAGGGTTAGGGTTAGGGTTAGGGTTCGGATTAGGGTTAGGTTAGGGTTAGGGTTAGGGTTCGGGTTAAGGTTAGGGTTAGGGTTAGGCTTAGGGATCGGGTTACGGTTAGTGTTCGGGTTAGGGTTAGGGTTATTGTTAGGGTTCGTGTTAGGTTTAGGTTTCGGGTTAAAGTTCGGGTTAGGGTTAGGGTTAGGGTTAGGGTTCGGGTTCGGGTTAGGGTTCGGGTTAGGGTAGGGTTCGGGTTAGGGTTAGGGTTAGGGTTAGGTTTCGGGTTAGGGTTCGGGTTAGGGTTAGGGTTCGGTTTAGGGTTAGGTTTAGGGTTAGAGTTAGGGTTAGGGTTAGGGTTCGGGTTAGGGTTAGGGTTAGGGTTAGGGTTCGGGTTAAGGTTACGGTTAGGGTACGGGTTAGGGTTCGGGTTCGGGTTAGGGTTAGGGGTTAGTGTTCAGGTTAGGGTTAGGGTTAGGGTCCGGGTTAGTGTTCGGGTTAGGGTTAGGGTTAGGGTTCGGGTTAGGGTTAGGGTTAGGGTTAGGGTTATTGTTTGGGTTACGGTTAGGGTTTGGGTTAGTGTTAGGGTTAGGGTTCGGGTTAAGGTTAGGGTTAGGGTTCGGTTTAGGGTTAGAGTTCGGGTTAGGTTTAGGTTTCAGGTTAGGTTTAGGGTTAGGGTTAGGTTTCGGGTTAGGGTTAGGTTTCGGGTTAGGGTTCGGTTCGGTTTAGGTTTCGGGTTAGGGTTAGGGTTCGGGTTCGGTTTAGGGTTAGGGTTCGGGTTAGGGTTAGCGATAGGGTTAGGGTTAGGGTTCGGGTTAGGGTTAGGGTACGGGTTAGGGTTCGGGTTCGGGTTAGGTTTAGGGGTTAGTGTTCAGGTTAGGGTTAGGGTTAGGGTCCGGGTTAGGGTTCGGGTTAGGGTTAGGGTTAGGGTTCGGGTTAGGGTTAGGGTTAGGGTTAGGGTTACGGTTAGGGTTATTGTTTGGGTTACGGTTAGGGTTTGGGTTAGGGTTAGGGTTAGGGTTCGTGTACGGGTTCGGGTTAGGGTTAGGTTTTGGTTTAGGGTTAGGGGTTAGGGTTAGGGCCGAGTTAGAGTTCGGGTTAGGGTACGGGTGAGGGTTAGGGTTAGGGTTAGGGTTCGGTTTAGGGTTCTAGTTAGGTTTAGGGTTAGGGTTAGGGTTAGGGTTCGGGTTAGGGTTAGGGTTACGGTTCGGGTTAGGTTTAGGTTTCGGGTTAGGGTTAGGGGTTAGGGTTAGCGTTAGGGTTTGGGTTAGGGTTTGGGTTAGGGTTAGGGTTAGGGTTCGGGTTAGGGTTAGATTTAGGGTTAGGGTTAGGGTTAGTGTTCAGGTTAGGGTTAGGGTTAGGGTTAGGGTTATGGTTAGATTTCGGGTTAGGGTTCAGTTTAGGGTTCGGGTTAGAGTTAGTTTTCGGGTTAGGGTTCGGGTTAGGATTAGGGTTAGGGTTAGGTTTCGGGTTCGAGTTCGGGTTAGGGTTAGGGTTCGGGTTCGGGTTAGGGTTCGGGTTTGGGTTAGGTTTCGGGTTAGGGTTAGGGATAGGGTTCGGGTTAGGGTTCTGGTTAGGGTTCGGGTTAGGGTTGGGGTTAGGGTTAGGGTTAGGCTTAGGGTTCGGGTTCGGGTTCGGGTTAGGGTTAGGGTTCGGGTTCGGGTTAGGGTTAGGATTCGGGTTCGGGTTAGGTTTCGGGTTCGGGTTAGGGTTAGGGTTTAGGGTTCGGTTTAGGGTCCGGGTTAGGTTTCGGGTTAGGGTTGGGGTTAGGGTTAGGTTTAGGGTTAGGGTTCGGGTTAGGGTTAGGGTTAGGGTTAGGGTTAGGGTTCGGGTTCGGGTTAGGGTTAGGGTTCGGGTTCGGGTTAGGGTTCGGGTTTGGGTTAGGGTTCGGGTTAGGGTTAGGGATAGGGTTCGGGTTAGGGTTAGGGTTCGGGTTCGGGTTCGGGTTAGGGTTAGGGTTCGCGTTAGGGTTAGGGTTCGGGGTAGAGTTAGGTTTCGGGTTAGTGTTAGGGTTAGGGTTCGGGTTAGGGTTAGGGTTCGTGTTAGGGTTAGGGTTCGTGTTCGGGTTCGGGTTCGGGTTAGGGTTAGGGTTCGGTTTAGGGTTAGGGTTAGGGTTCGGGTTCAGGTTAGGGGTAGGGTTAGGGTTAGGTTTAGGGTTAGGGTTCGGGTTAGGGTTAGGGTTAGGGTTAGGGGTTAGGGTTAGGGTTCGTGTTAGGGTTAGGGTTCGGGGGAGGGTTAGGGTTAGGGTTCGGGTTAGGGTTAGGGTTAGGTTTCGTGTTAGGGTTAGGGTTAGGGTTAGGGTTATGGTTAGGGTTCGGGTTAGGGTTAGGGTTAGGGTTGGGGTTCGGTTTAGGGTTCGGGTTAGGGTTAGTGTTAGGGTTAGGGTTAGTGTTCGGGTTCGGGTTAGGTTTAGGGTGCGGGTTAGGTTTAGGTTTAGGGTTAGGGTTCGGGTTCGGTTTAGGGTTAGGGTTCGTGTTAGGGTTAGGGTTAGGTTTAGGGTTCGGTTTCGGGTTAGGGTTAGGGGTTAGTGTTCGGGTTCGGGTTAGGGTTAGGGTTAGGTTTCGGGTTAGGTTTAGGGGTTAGTGTTAGGGTTAGGGTTAGGGTTAGGGTTCGGATTAGGGTTAGGTTAGGGTTAGGGTTAGGGTTCGGGTTAAGGTTAGGGTTAGGGTTAGGCTTAGGGATCGGGTTACAATTAGTGTTCGGGTTAGGGTTAGGGTTATGGTTAGGGTTCGTGTTAGGGTTAGGTTTCGGGTTAAAGTTCGCGTTAGGGTTAGGGTTAGGGTTAGGGTTCGGGTTCGGGTTAGGGTTCGGGTTACGGTAGGGTTCGGGTTAGGGTTAGGGTTAGGGTTAGGTTTCGGGTTAGGGTTCGGGTTAGGGTTAGGGTTCGGTTTAGGGTTAGGTTTAGGGTTAGAGTTAGGGTTAGGGTTAGGGTTCGGGTTAGGGTTAGGGTTAGGGTTAGGGTTCGGGTTAAGGTTACGGTTAGGATACGGGTTAGGGTTCGGGTTCGGGTTAGGGTTAGGGTTAGGGTTCGGGTTAAGGTTACGGTTAGGATACGGGTTAGGGTTCGGGTTCAGGTTAGGGGTAGGGTTAGGGTTAGGTTTAGGGTTAGGGTTCGGGTTAGGGTTAGGGTTAGGGTTAGGGGTTAGGGTTAGGGTTCGTGTTAGGGTTAGGGTTCGGGGGAGGGTTAGGGTTAGGGTTCGGGTTAGGGTTAGGGTTAGGTTTCGTGTTAGGGTTAGGGTTAGGGTTAGGGTTATGGTTAGGGTTCGGGTTAGGGTTAGGGTTAGGGTTGGGGTTCGGTTTAGGGTTCGGGTTAGGGTTAGTGTTAGGGTTAGGGTTAGTGTTCGGGTTCGGGTTAGGTTTAGGGTGCGGGTTAGGTTTAGGTTTAGGGTTAGGGTTCGGGTTCGGTTTAGGGTTAGGGTTCGTGTTAGGGTTTGGGTTCGGGTTAAGGTTAGGGTTTGGGTTCGGGTTAGGGTTCGGGTTCGGGTTAGGGTTAGGGTTAGGCTTCGGGTTAGGTTTAGGGTTCGGGTTCGTGTTAGGGTTAGGGTTAGGTTTAGGGTTCGGTTTCGGGTTAGGGTTAGGGGTTAGTGTTCGGGTTCGGGTTAGGGTTAGGGTTAGGTTTCGGGTTAGGTTTAGGGGTTAGTGTTAGGGTTAGGGTTAGGGTTAGGGTTCGGATTAGGGTTAGGTTAGGGTTAGGGTTAGGGTTCGGGTTAAGGTTAGGGTTAGGGTTAGGCTTAGGGATCGGGTTACAATTAGTGTTCGGGTTAGGGTTAGGGTTATCGTTAGGGTTCGTGTTAGGGTTAGGTTTCGGGTTAAAGTTCGCGTTAGGGTTAGGGTTAGGGTTAGGGTTCGGGTTAAGGTTAGGGTTAGGGTTAGGCTTAGGGATCGGGTTACAGTTAGTGTTCGGGTTAGGGTTAGGGTTATGGTTAGGGTTCGTGTTAGGGTTAGGTTTCGGGTTAAAGTTCGCGTTAGGGTTAGGGTTAGGGTTAGGTTTCGGGTTCGGGTTAGGGTTCGGGTTACGGTAGGGTTCGGTTTAGGGTTAGGGTTAGGGTTAGGTTTCGGGTTAGGGTTCGGTTTAGGGTTAGGGTTCGGTTTAGGGTTAGGTTTAGGGTTAGAGTTAGGGTTAGGGTTAGGGTTCGGGTTAGGGTTAGGGTTAGGGTTAGGGTTCGGGTTAAGGTTACGGTTAGGGTACGGGTTAGGGTTCGGGTTCGGGTTAGGGTTAGGGGTTAGTGTTCAGGTTAGGGTTAGGGTTAGGGTCCGGGTTAGTGTTCGGGTTAGGGTTAGGGTTAGGGTTCGGGTTAGGGTTAGGGTTAGGGTAAGGGTTACTGTTTGGGTTACGGTTAGGGTTTGGGTTAGTGTTAGGGTTAGGGTTCGGTTAAGGTTAGGGTTAGGGTTCGGTTTAGGGTTAGGGTTCGGTTTAGGTTTAGGTTACAGGTTAGGTTTAGGGTTAGGGTTAGGTTTCGGGTTAGGGTTAGGGTTCGGGTTAGGGTTCGGTTCGGTTTAGGTTTCGGGTTAGGGTTAGGGTTCGGGTTCGGTTTAGGGTTAGGGTTCGGGTTAGGGTTAGGGATAGGGTTAGGGTTAGGGTTCGGGTTAGGGTTACGGTACGGGTTAGGGTTCGGGTTCGGGTTAGGTTTAGGGGTTAGTGTTCAGGTTAGGGTTAGGGTTAGGGTCCGGGTTAGGGTTCGGGTTAGGGTTAGGGTTAGGGTTCGGGTTAGGGTTAGGGTTAGGGTTAGGGTTAGGGTTAGGGTTATTGTTTGGGTTACGGTTAGGGTTTGGGTTAGGGTTAGGGTTAGGGTTCGTGTACGGGTTCGGGTTAGGGTTAGGTATTGGGTTAGGGTTAGGGGTTAGGGTTAGGGCCGAGTTAGAGTTCGGGTTAGGGTACGGGTGAGGGTTAGGGTTAGGGTTAGGGTTCGGTTTAGGGTTCTAGTTAGGTTTAGGGTTAGGGTTAGGGTTAGGGTTCGGGTTAGGGTTAGGGTTACGGTTCGGGTTAGGTTTAGGTTTCGGGTTAGGGTTAGGGGTTAGGGTTAGCGTTAGGGTTAGGGTTAGGGTTTGGGTTAGGGTTAGGGTTAGGGTTCGGGTTAGGGTTAGATTTAGGGTTAGGGTTAGGGTTAGTGTTCAGGTTAGGGTTAGGGTTAGGGTTAGGGTTAGGGTTAGAGTTCGGGTTAGGGTTCAGTTTAGTGTTCGGGTTAGAGTTAGTTTTCGGGTTAGGGTTCGGGTTAGGGTTAGGGTTAGGGTTAGGTTTCGGGTTCGAGTTCGGGTTAGGGTTAGGGTTCGGTTTCGGGTTAGGGTTCGGGTTTGGGTTAGGTTTCGGGTTAGGGTTAGGGATAGGGTTCGGGTTAGGGTTCGGGTTAGGTTTCGGGTTAAGGTTGGGGTTAGGGTTAGGGTTAGGCTTAGGGTTCGGGTTCGGGTTCGGGTTAGGGTTCGGGTTCGGGTTAGGGTTAGGATTCGGGTTCGGGTTAGGTTTCGGGTTCGGGTTAGGGTTAGGGTTTAGGGTTCGGTTTAGGGTCCGGGTTAGGTTTCGGGTTAGGGTTGGGGTTAGGGTTAGGTTTAGGGTTAGGGTTCGGGTTAGGGTTAGGGTTAGGGTTAGGGTTAGGGTTCGGGTTCGGGTTAGGGTTAGGGTTCGGGTTCGGGTTAGGGTTCGGGTTTGGGTTAGGGTTCGGGTTAGGGTTAGGGATAGGGTTCGGGTTCGGGTTAGGGTTCGGGTTCGGGTTCGGGTTAGGGTTAGGGTTAGGGTTCGCGTTAGGGTTAGGGTTCGGGGTAGGGTTAGGTTTCGGGTTAGTGTTAGGGTTAGGGTTCGGGTTAGGGTTAGGGTTCGTGTTAGGGTTAGGGTTCGTGTTCGGGTTCGGGTTCGGGTTAGGGTTAGGGTTCGGGTTAGGGTTAGGGTTAGGGTTCGGGTTCAGGTTAGGGGTAGGGTTAGGGTTAGGTTTAGGGTTAGGGTTCGGGTTAGGGTTAGGGTTAGGTTTAGGGGTTAGGGTTAGGGTTCGTGTTAGGGTTAGGGTTCGGGTGAGGGTTAGGGTTAGGGTTCGGGTTAGGGTGAGGTTTAGGTTTCGGGTTAGGGTTAGGGTTAGGGTTAGGGTTAGGGTTAGGGTTCGGGTTAGGGTTAGGGTTAGGGTTGGGGTTCGGTTTAGGGTTCGGGTTAGGGTTAGTGTTAGGGTTAGGGTTAGTGTTCGGGTTCGGGGTTAGTGTTAGGGTGAGGGTTCGGGTTAGGGTTAGGGTTCGGGTTAGGGTTAGGGTTAGGTTTCGGGTTCGGTTTAGGTTTAGGTTTAGGGTTAGTGTTCGGGTAGGGTTCGGGTTAGGGTTTGGGTTCGAGTTAGGGTTCGGGTTAGGGTTTGGGTTAGAGTTAGGATTAGGGTTAGGGTTCGGGTTAGGCTTATGGTTAGGGTTCGGGTTAGGGTTCGTGTTAGGGTTCGGGTTAGGGTTCGGGTTAGGATTCGGGTTCGGGTTAGGGTTCGGGTTCGGGTACGGGTTCGGGTTAGGGTTAGGTTTCAGGTTAGGGTAAGGGTTAGGGGTTAGGGTTAGGGTCGAGTTAGACTCCGGGTTAGGGTTCGGGTTAGGGTTAGGGTTCGGTTTAGGGTTAGGGTTAGGGTTCGTGTTAGGGTTAGGGTTAGGGTTCGGGTTAGGGTTAGGGTTCGGGTTAGGGTTAGGTTTCGGGTTCGGGTTAGGGTTAGGGTTAGGGTTAGGGTTAGGGTTCGGATGAGGTTTAGGGTTAGGGATCGGGTTTGGGTTCGGGTTCGGTTTAGGGTTAGGGTGAGGGTTAGGGTTCGGGTTAGGGTTAGGTTTCGGGTTAGGGTTAGGGTTCGGGTTAGGGGTTAGGGTTAGGGTTCGGGTTAGGGTTAGGGTTAGGGTTAGGGTTAGGGTTCGGGTTAGGGTTCGGTTTAGGTTTCGGGTTAGGGTTAGGGTTCGGGTTAGGGTTAGGGTTCGGTTTACGTTAGGGTTAGGGTTCGTGTTTGGGTTACGGTTAGGGTTCGGGTTCGGGTTAGGATTAGGGTTAGGGTTAAGTTTATGGTTCGGGTTAGGGTTAGGGTTAGGGGTTAGGGTTACGGTTAGGGTTAGAGTTAGGTTTAGGGTTAGTGTTCGGGTTAGGCTTAGGGTTAGGGTTCGGGTTAGGGTTAGGTTTAGGGTTAGGGTTCGGGTTAGGGTTAGGGTTAGGTTTAGGGTTCGGGTTAGGGTTAGGGTTAGGGTTCGTGTTAGGGTTCGGGTTAGGGTTAGGGTTAGGGTTAGGGTTCGGGTTAGTGTTAGGGTTATTAGGTTTCGGGTTAGGGTTAGGGTTCGGGTTCGGGTTAGGGTTAGGGTTCGGTTTAGGGTTAGGTTTCGGTTTAGTGTTAGGGTTAGGGTTCGGGTTAGGGTTAGCGTTCGGGTTAGGGTTAGGGTTCGGGGTCGGGTTATGTTTAGGGTTCGGGTTCGGGTTAGGGTTCGGGTTTGGGATAGGGTTCGGCTTATGGTTAGGTTTAGGGTTAGGGTTCGGGTTAGGGTTAGGGTTCGGGTTCGGGTTCGGGTTAGGGTTAGGGTTCGGGTTAGGGTTAGGGTTCGGTTTAGGGTTAGGGTTAGGGTTCGGGTTAGGGTTAGGGTTAGGGTTAGGGTTAGGGTTAGGGTTTGGGTTAGGGTTAGGGTTCGGGTTCGGGTTCGGGTTGAGGTTTGGGTTAGGTTTCGGGTAGGGTTAGGTTTCGGTTTAGGGTTAGGGTTCGTGTTAGGTTTAGGGTTCGGGTTCGGGTTAGCGTTAGGTTTAGTGTTAGGTTTAGGGTTGGGGTTAGGGTTAGGGTTAGGGTTAGGTTTCGGTTTTGGGTTAGGGTTAGGGTTCGGGTTAGGGTTAGGTTTAGGGTTACGGTTAGGGTTAGTGTTCGGGTTCGGGTTAGGTTTAGGGTGCGGGTTAGGTTTAGGGTTAGGGTTAGGGTTCGGGTTCGGGTTAGGGTTAGGGTTCATATTAGGGTTTGGGTTCGGGTTAAGGTTAGGGTTTGGGTTCGGGTTAGGGTTCGGGTTCGGGTTAGGGTTAGGGTTAGGCTTCGGGTTAGGTTTAGGGTTCGGGTTCGGGTTAGGGTTAGGGTTAGGTTTAGGGTTCGGTTTCGGGTTAGGGTTAGGGGTTAGTGTTCGGGTTCGGGTTAGGGTTAGGGTTAGGTTTCGGGTTAGGTTTAGGGGTTAGTGTTAGGGTTAGGGTTAGGGTTAGGGTTCGGATTAGGGTTAGGTTAGGGTTAGGGTTAGGGTTCGGGTTAAGGTTAGGGTTAGGGTTAGGCTTAGGGATCGGGTTACGGTTAGTGTTCGGGTTAGGGTTAGGGTTATTGTTAGGGTTCGTGTTAGGTTTAGGTTTCGGGTTAAAGTTCGGGTTAGGGTTAGGGTTAGGGTTAGGGTTCGGGTTCGGGTTAGGGTTCGGGTTAGGGTAGGGTTCGGGTTAGGGTTAGGGTTAGGGTTAGGTTTCGGGTTAGGGTTCGGGTTAGGGTTAGGGTTCGGTTTAGGGTTAGGTTTAGGGTTAGAGTTAGGGTTAGGGTTAGGGTTCGGGTTAGGGTTAGGGTTAGGGTTAGGGTTCGGGTTAAGGTTACGGTTAGGGTACGGGTTAGGGTTCGGGTTCGGGTTAGGGTTAGGGGTTAGTGTTCAGGTTAGGGTTAGGGTTAGGGTCCGGGTTAGTGTTCGGGTTAGGGTTAGGGTTAGGGTTCGGGTTAGGGTTAGGGTTAGGGTTAGGGTTATTGTTTGGGTTACGGTTAGGGTTTGGGTTAGTGTTAGGGTTAGGGTTCGGGTTAAGGTTAGGGTTAGGGTTCGGTTTAGGGTTAGAGTTCGGGTTAGGTTTAGGTTTCAGGTTAGGTTTAGGGTTAGGGTTAGGTTTCGGGTTAGGGTTAGGTTTCGGGTTAGGGTTCGGTTCGGTTTAGGTTTCGGGTTAGGGTTAGGGTTCGGGTTCGGTTTAGGGTTAGGGTTCGGGTTAGGGTTAGCGATAGGGTTAGGGTTAGGGTTCGGGTTAGGGTTAGGGTACGGGTTAGGGTTCGGGTTCGGGTTAGGTTTAGGGGTTAGTGTTCAGGTTAGGGTTAGGGTTAGGGTCCGGGTTAGGGTTCGGGTTAGGGTTAGGGTTAGGGTTCGGGTTAGGGTTAGGGTTAGGGTTAGGGTTACGGTTAGGGTTATTGTTTGGGTTACGGTTAGGGTTTGGGTTAGGGTTAGGGTTAGGGTTCGTGTACGGGTTCGGGTTAGGGTTAGGTTTTGGGTTAGGGTTAGGGGTTAGGGTTAGGGCCGAGTTAGAGTTCGGGTTAGGGTACGGGTGAGGGTTAGGGTTAGGGTTAGGGTTCGGTTTAGGGTTCTAGTTAGGTTTAGGGTTAGGGTTAGGGTTAGGGTTCGGGTTAGGGTTAGGGTTACGGTTCGGGTTAGGTTTAGGTTTCGGGTTAGGGTTAGGGGTTAGGGTTAGCGTTAGGGTTTGGGTTAGGGTTTGGGTTAGGGTTAGGGTTAGGGTTCGGGTTAGGGTTAGATTTAGGGTTAGGGTTAGGGTTAGTGTTCAGGTTAGGGTTAGGGTTAGGGTTAGGGTTATGGTTAGATTTCGGGTTAGGGTTCAGTTTAGGGTTCGGGTTAGAGTTAGTTTTCGGGTTAGGGTTCGGGTTAGGGTTAGGGTTAGGGTTAGGTTTCGGGTTCGAGTTCGGGTTAGGGTTAGGGTTCGGGTTCGGGTTAGGGTTCGGGTTTGGGTTAGGTTTCGGGTTAGGGTTAGGGATAGGGTTCGGGTTAGGGTTCTGGTTAGGGTTCGGGTTAGGGTTGGGGTTAGGGTTAGGGTTAGGCTTAGGGTTCGGGTTCGGGTTCGGGTTAGGGTTAGGGTTCGGGTTCGGGTTAGGGTTAGGATTCGGGTTCGGGTTAGGTTTCGGGTTCGGGTTAGGGTTAGGGTTTAGGGTTCGGTTTAGGGTCCGGGTTAGGTTTCGGGTTAGGGTTGGGGTTAGGGTTAGGTTTAGGGTTAGGGTTCGGGTTAGGGTTAGGGTTAGGGTTAGGGTTAGGGTTCGGGTTCGGGTTAGGGTTAGGGTTCGGGTTCGGGTTAGGGTTCGGGTTTGGGTTAGGGTTCGGGTTAGGGTTAGGGATAGGGTTCGGGTTAGGGTTAGGGTTCGGGTTCGGGTTCGGGTTAGGGTTAGGGTTCGCGTTAGGGTTAGGGTTCGGGGTAGAGTTAGGTTTCGGGTTAGTGTTAGGGTTAGGGTTCGGGTTAGGGTTAGGGTTCGTGTTAGGGTTAGGGTTCGTGTTCGGGTTCGGGTTCGGGTTAGGGTTAGGGTTCGGTTTAGGGTTAGGGTTAGGGTTCGGGTTCAGGTTAGGGGTAGGGTTAGGGTTAGGTTTAGGGTTAGGGTTCGGGTTAGGGTTAGGGTTAGGGTTAGGGGTTAGGGTTAGGGTTCGTGTTAGGGTTAGGGTTCGGGGGAGGGTTAGGGTTAGGGTTCGGGTTAGGGTTAGGGTTAGGTTTCGTGTTAGGGTTAGGGTTAGGGTTAGGGTTATGGTTAGGGTTCGGGTTAGGGTTAGGGTTAGGGTTGGGGTTCGGTTTAGGGTTCGGGTTAGGGTTAGTGTTAGGGTTAGGGTTAGTGTTCGGGTTCGGGTTAGGTTTAGGGTGCGGGTTAGGTTTAGGTTTAGGGTTAGGGTTCGGGTTCGGTTTAGGGTTAGGGTTCGTGTTAGGGTTAGGGTTAGGTTTAGGGTTCGGTTTCGGGTTAGGGTTAGGGGTTAGTGTTCGGGTTCGGGTTAGGGTTAGGGTTAGGTTTCGGGTTAGGTTTAGGGGTTAGTGTTAGGGTTAGGGTTAGGGTTAGGGTTCGGATTAGGGTTAGGTTAGGGTTAGGGTTAGGGTTCGGGTTAAGGTTAGGGTTAGCGTTAGGCTTAGGGATCGGGTTACAATTAGTGTTCGGGTTAGGGTTAGGGTTATGGTTAGGGTTCGTGTTAGGGTTAGGTTTCGGGTTAAAGTTCGCGTTAGGGTTAGGGTTAGGGTTAGGGTTCGGGTTCGGGTTAGGGTTCGGGTTACGGTAGGGTTCGGGTTAGGGTTAGGGTTAGGGTTAGGTTTCGGGTTAGGGTTCGGGTTAGGGTTAGGGTTCGGTTTAGGGTTAGGTTTAGGGTTAGAGTTAGGGTTAGGGTTAGGGTTCGGGTTAGGGTTAGGGTTAGGGTTAGGGTTCGGGTTAAGGTTACGGTTAGGATACGGGTTAGGGTTCGGGTTCGGGTTAGGGTTAGGGTTAGGGTTCGGGTTAAGGTTACGGTTAGGATACGGGTTAGGGTTCGGGTTCAGGTTAGGGGTAGGGTTAGGGTTAGGTTTAGGGTTAGGGTTCGGGTTAGGGTTAGGGTTAGGGTTAGGGGTTAGGGTTAGGGTTCGTGTTAGGGTTAGGGTTCGGGGGAGGGTTAGGGTTAGGGTTCGGGTTAGGGTTAGGGTTAGGTTTCGTGTTAGGGTTAGGGTTAGGGTTAGGGTTATGGTTAGGGTTCGGGTTAGGGTTAGGGTTAGGGTTGGGGTTCGGTTTAGGGTTCGGGTTAGGGTTAGTGTTAGGGTTAGGGTTAGTGTTCGGGTTCGGGTTAGGTTTAGGGTGCGGGTTAGGTTTAGGTTTAGGGTTAGGGTTCGGGTTCGGTTTAGGGTTAGGGTTCGTGTTAGGGTTTGGGTTCGGGTTAAGGTTAGGGTTTGGGTTCGGGTTAGGGTTCGGGTTCGGGTTAGGGTTAGGGTTAGGCTTCGGGTTAGGTTTAGGGTTCGGGTTCGTGTTAGGGTTAGGGTTAGGTTTAGGGTTCGGTTTCGGGTTAGGGTTAGGGGTTAGTGTTCGGGTTCGGGTTAGGGTTAGGGTTAGGTTTCGGGTTAGGTTTAGGGGTTAGTGTTAGGGTTAGGGTTAGGGTTAGGGTTCGGATTAGGGTTAGGTTAGGGTTAGGGTTAGGGTTCGGGTTAAGGTTAGGGTTAGGGTTAGGCTTAGGGATCGGGTTACAATTAGTGTTCGGGTTAGGGTTAGGGTTATCGTTAGGGTTCGTGTTAGGGTTAGGTTTCGGGTTAAAGTTCGCGTTAGGGTTAGGGTTAGAGTTAGGGTTCGGGTTCGGGTTAGGGTTCGGGTTACGGTAGGGTTCGGGTTAGGGTTAGGGTTAGGGTTAGGTTTCGGGTTAGGGTTCGGGTTAGGGTTAGGGTTCGGTTTAGGGTTAGGTTTAGGGTTAGAGTTAGGGTTAGGGTTAGGGTTCGGGTTAGGGTTAGGTTTAGGGTTAGGGTTCGGGTTAAGGTTACGGTTAGGATACGGGTTAGGGTTCGGGTTCGGGTTAGGGTTAGGGGTTAGTGTTCAGGTTAGGGTTAGGGTTAGGGTCCGGGTTAGGTTTCGGGTTCGGGTTAGGGTTAGGGTTTAGGGTTCGGTTTAGGGTCCGGGTTAGGTTTCGGGTTAGGGTTGGGGTTAGGGTTAGGTTTAGGGTTAGGGTTCGGGTTAGAGTTAGGGTTAGGGTTAGGGTTAGGGTTCGGGTTCGGGTTAGGGTTAGGGTTCGGGTTCGGGTTAGTGTTCGGGTTTGGGTTAGGGTTCGGGTTAGGGTTAGGGATAGGGTTCGGGTTAGGGTTAGGGTTCGGGTTCGGGTTCGGGTTCGGGTTAGGGTTAGGGTTCGCGTTAGGGTTAGGGTTCGGGGTAGGGTTAGGTTTCGGGTTAGTGTTAGGGTTAGGGTTCGGGTTAGGGTTAGGGTTCGTGTTAGGTTTAGGGTTCGTGTTCGGGTTCGGGTTCGGGTTCGGGTTAGGGTTCGGGTTAGGGTTAGGGTTATGGTTCGGGTTCAGGTTAGGGGTAGGGTTAGGGTTAGGTTTAGGGTTAGGGTTCGGGTTAGTGTTAGGGTTAGGGTTAGGGGTTAGGGTTAGGGTTCGTGTTAGGGTTAGGGTTCGGGTGAGGGTTAGGGTTAGGGTTCGGGTTAGGGTTAGGGTTAGGTTTCGGGTTAGGGTTAGGGTTAGGGTTAGGGTTAGGGTTAGGGTTCGGGTTAGGGTTAGGGTTAGGGTTGGGGTTCGGTTTAGGGTTCGGGTTAGGGTTAGTGTTAGGGTTAGGGTTAGTGTTCGGGTTCGGGGTTAGTGTTAGGGTGAGGGTTCTGGTTAGGGTTAGGGTTCGGGTTAGGGTTAGGGTTAGGTTTCGGGTTCGGTTTAGGTTTAGGTTTAGGGTTAGTGTTCGGGTAGGGTTCGGGTTAGGGTTTGGGTTCGAGTTAGGGTTCGGGTTAGGGTTTGGGTTAGAGTTAGGATTAGGGTTAGGGTTCGGGTTAGGCTTATGGTTAGGGTTCGGGTTAGGGTTCGTGTTAGGGTTCGGGTTAGGGTTCGGGTTAGGATTCGGGTTCGGGTTAGGGTTCGGGTTCGGGTACGGGTTCGGGTTAGGGTTAGGTTTCAGGTTAGGGTAAGGGTTAGGGGTTAGGGTTAGGGTCGAGTTAGACTCCGGGTTAGGGTTCGGGTTAGGGTTCGGTTTAGGGTCCGGGTTAGGTTTCGGGTTAGGGTTGGGGTTAGGGTTAGGTTTAGGGTTAGGGTTCGGGTTAGGGTTAGGGTTAGGGTTAGGGTTAGGGTTCGGGTTCGGGTTAGGGTTAGGTTTCGGGTTCGGGTTAGTGTTCGGGTTTGGGTTAGGGTTCGGGTTAGGGTTAGGGATAGGGTTCGGGTTAGGGTTAGGGATCGGGTTCGGGTTCGGGTTAGGGTTAGGGTTAGGGTTCGCGTTAGGGTTAGGGTTCGGGGTAGGGTTAGGTTTCGGGTTAGTGTTAGGGTTAGGGTTCGGGTTAGGGTTAGGGTTCGTGTTAGGGTTAGGGTTCGTGTTCGGGTTCGGGTTCGGGTTAGGGTTAGGGTTCGGGTTAGGGTTAGGGTTAGGGTTCGGGTTCAGGTTAGGGGTAGGGTTA
>JAVLSZ010000034.1:640000-665000 GCA_032313775.1 Urocyon cinereoargenteus
TAGGGTTAGGGTTAGGGTTCGGGTTCGGGTTAGGGTTAGGGTTCGTGTTAGGGTTTGGTTTCGGGTTAAGGTTAGGGTTAGGGTTCGGGTTAGGGTTCGGGTTCGGGTTAGGGTTAGGGTTCGGGTTCGGGTTAGGGTTAGGGTTAGGTTTAGGGTTCGGGTTCGGGTTAGGGTTAGGGGTTAGGGATCGGGTTCGGGTTAGGGTTAGGGTTAGGTTTCGGGTTAGGGTTAGGGGTTAGTGTTATTGTTAGGGTTAGGGTTAGGTTTAGGGTTCGGATTAGGGTTAGGTTAGGGTAGGGGTTAGGGTTCGGGTTAGGGTTAGGGTTAGGGTTAGGCTTAGGGATCGGGTTACGGTTAGTGTTCGGGTTAGGGTTAGGGTTATGGTTAGGGTTCGTGTTAGGGTTAGGGTTCGAGTTAAAGTTCGGGTTAGGGTTAGGGTTAGGGTTAGGGTTCGGTTTCGGGTTAGGGTTCGGGTTAGGGTTAGGGTTAGGTTTAGGTTTCGGGTTAGGGTTCGGGTTAGGGTTAGGGTTCGGTTTAGGGTTAGGTTTAGGGTTAGATTTAGGGTTAGGGTTAGGGTTCGGGTTAGGGTTAGGGTTAGGGTTAGGGTTCGGGTTAGGGTTAGGGTTAGGGTACGGGTTAGGGTTCGGTTTCGGGTTAGGGTTAGGGGTTAGTGTTCAGGTTAGGGTTAGGGTTAGGGTCCGGGTTAGTGTTCTGGTTAGGGTTTGGATTAGGGTTCGGGTTAGGATTAGGGTTAGGGTTAGGGTTATTGTTTGGGTTACGGTTAGGGTTTGGGTTAGAGTTAGGGTTAGGGTTCGGGTTACGGTTAGGGTTAGGGTTCGGCTTAGGGTTAGGGTTAGGGTTCGGGTTAGGGGTCGGGTTAGGTTTAGGGTTAGGGTTTGGGTTAGGTTTAGGTTTCGGGTTAGGTTTAGGGTTAGGGTTAGGTTTCGGGTTAGGGTTAGGGTTCGGGTTAGTGTTGGGTTCGGTTTAGGTTTCGGGTTACGATTAGGGTTCGGTTTAGGGTTAGGGTTCGGGTTAGGTTTAGGGTTAGGTTTAGGTTTAGGGTTCGTGTTAGGGTTAGGGTTAGGGTACGGGTTAGTTTTCGGGTTCGGGTTAGGGTTAGGGGTTATTGTTCAGTTTAGGGTTAGGGTTAGGGTCCGGGTTAGGGTTCGGGTTAGTGTTAGGGTTAGGGTTCGGGTTAGGGTTAGGGTTAGAGTTATTGTTTGGGTTACGGTTAGGGTTTGGTTTAGGGTTAGGGTTAGGGTTAGGGTTCGGGTTAGGGTTAGGCTTAGGGTTAGGGTTCGTGTTAGGGTTAGGGTTAGGGTTCGGGTTAGGGTTAGGGTTAGGGTTCGGGTTAGGGTTCGGGTTAGGTTTAGGGTTAGGGTTCGGGTTAGGTTTAGGGTTCGGTTTGGGTTGGGTTCGGTTTAGGTTTCGGGTTAGGGTTAGGGTTCGGGTTCGGTTTAGGGTTAGGTTTCGGGTTAGGGTTAGGGTTCGGGTTACGGTTAGGGTTCGGGTTAGGGTTAGGGTTAGGGTTCGGGTTAGGGTTAGTTTTAGGGTTCGTGTTAGGGTTCGGGTTAGGGGTCGGGTTAGGGTTAGGGTTCTGGTTCGAGTTCGGGTTAGGGTTAGGTTTCGGGTTCGGGTTAGGGTTGGGGTTTGGGTTAGGGTTCGGCTTAGGGTTAGGTTTAGGGTTAGGGTTCGGGTTAGGGTTAGGGTTCTGGTTCGTGTTCGGGTTAGTGTTAGGGTTCGGGTTAGGGTTAGGGTTCGGTTTAGGGTTAGGGTTAGGGTTCAGGTTAGGGTTAGGGTTAGGGTTAGGGTTAGGGGTTAGTGTTCAGGTTAGGGTTAGGTTTAGGGTTCGGGTTAGGGTTCGGTGTAAGGTTAGGGATAGGTTTAGGCTTATGGTTCGGGTTAGGCTTAGTGTTAGGGTTCGGGTTAGGGTTAGGGTTAGGGTTAGGGTTAGGGTTCGGATTCGGGTTAGGGTTAGGGTTCGGGTTCGGGTTAGGGTTCGGGTTTGGGTTAGGGTTCGGGTTAGGGTTAGGGATAGGGTTCGGGTTAGGGTTAGGGTTCGGGTTCGGGTTCGGGTTAGGGTTAGGGTTCGCGTTAGGGTTAGGGTTCAGGGTAGGGTTAGGTTTCGGGTTAGTGTTAGGTTTAGGGTTCGGGTTAGGGTTAGGGTTCGTGTTAGGGTTAGGGTTCGTGTTCGGGTCGGGTTCGGGTTAGGGTTAGGGTTCGGGTTAGGGTTAGGGTTAGGGTTCGGGTTCAGGTTAGGGGTAGGGTTAGTGTTAGTTTTAGGGTTAGGGTTCGGGTTAGGGTTAGGGTTAGGGTTAGGGGTTAGGGTTAGGGTTCGTGTTAGGGTTAGGGTTCGGGTGAGGGTTAGGGTTAGGGTTCGGGTTAGGGTTAGGGTTAGGTTTCGGGTTCGGGTTAGGGTTAGGGTTAGGGTTATGGTTAGGGTTCGGGTTAGGGTTAGGGATAGGGTTGGGGTTCGGTTTAGGGTTCGGGTTAGGGTTCGTGTTAGGGTTAGGGTTAGTGTTCGGGTTCGGGGTTAGTGTTAGTGTGAGGGTTCGGGTTAGGGTTAGGGTTCGGGTTAGGGTTAGGGTTAGGTTTCGGGTTCGGTTTAGGTTTAGGGTTAGGGTTAGTGTTCGGGTAGGGTTCGGGTTAGGGTTTGGGTTCGAGTTAGGGTTCGGGTTAGGGTTTGGGTTAGAGTTAGGATTAGGGTTAGGGTTCGGGTTAGGCTTATGGTTAGGGTTCGGGTTAGGGTTCGTGTTAGGGTTCGGGTTAGGGTTCGGGTTAGGATTCGGGTTCGGGTTAGGGTTCGGGTTCGGGTACTGGTTCGGGTTAGGGTTAGGTTTCAGGTTAGGGTAAGGCTTAGGGGTTAGGGTTAGGGTCGAGTTAGACTCCGGGTTAGGGTTCGGGTTAGGGTTAGGGTTCGGTTTAGGGTTAGGGTTAGGTTTCGTGTTAGGGTTAGGGTTAGGGTTCGGGTTAGGGTTAGGGTTCGGGTTAGGGTTAGGTTTAGGGTTAGGGTTCGGGTTAGGTTTAGGTTTAGGGTTCGGGTTAGGGTTCGGGTTAGGGTTAGGGTTAGGTTTCGGGTTAGGGTTAGGGTTAGGGTTAGGGTTCGGGTTAGGGTTAGGTTTCGGGTTCGGGTTAGGGTTAGGGTTAGGGTTAGGGTTAGGGTTCGGATGAGGTTTAGGGTTAGGGATCGGGTTTGGTTTCGGGTTCGGTTTAGGGTTAGGGTGAGGGTTAGGGTTCGGGTTAGGGTTAGGTTTCGGGTTAGGGTTAGGTTTCGGGTTAGGGGTTAGGGTTAGGGTTCGTGTTAGGGTTAGGGTTAGGGTTAGGGTTAGGGTTCGGGTTAGGGTTAGTGTTAGGGTTAGGATTCGGGTTAGGGTTCGGGTTAGGGTTCGGGTTCGGGTTAGGGTTAGGGGTTAGGGTTCGGGTTAGGGTTCGGGTTAGGGTTCGGGTTAGTGTTGGGGTTAGGGTTATGGTTAGGGTTAGGGTTCAGGGTAGGGTTAGGGTTAGGGTTAGGGTTCGGGTTCGGTTTAGGGTTCGGGTTCGGTTTAGGGTTAGGGTTTGGGTTAGGGTTAGGGTTCGGTTTAGGGTTAGGGTTAGGGTTAGGGGTTAGGGTTACGTTTAGGGTTAGGGTTAGGGTTAGGGTTAGGGTTCGGGTTCGGGTTAGGGTTCCGGTTAGGGTTAGGTTTTGGGTTCGGGTTCGGGTTAGGGTTCGGGTTAGTTTTCGGGTTCGGGTTAGGGTTCCCGTTAGGGTTAGGGTTCGGGTTAGGTTAGGGTTAGGGTTCGGGTTCGGGTTAGGTTTAGGGTTCGGGTTCGGGTTAGGGTTAGGGTTAGGGTTAAGGTTAGGGTTCGGGTTAGGGTTAGGGTTAGGGTTAGGGGTTAGGGTTACGGTTAGGGTTAGGGTTAGGGTTAGGGTTAGGGTTAGGGTTCGGGTTCGGGTTAGGGTGAGGGTTCGGGTTAGGGTTAGGTTTAGGGTTAGGGTTCGGGTTAGGGTTAGGGTTGGGGTTAGGGTTCGGGTTAGGGTTAGGGTTAGGGTTCGTGTTAGGGTTCGGGTTAGGGTTAGGGTTAGGGTTAGGGTTCGGGTTAGGGTTAGGGTTATTGTTAGGTTTCGGGTTAGGGTTAGGGTTCGGGTTCGGGTTAGGGTTAGGGTTCGGGTTAGGGTTAGGTTTCGGATTAGTGTTAGGGTTAGGGTTCGGGTTAGGGTTAGGGTTCGGGTTAGGGTTAGGGTTCGGGGTCGTGGTATGTTTAGGTTTCGGGTTCGGGTTAGGGTTCGGGTTTGGGTTAGGGTTCGGCTTAGGGTTAGGGTTAGGGTTAGGGTTCGGGTTAGGGTTAGGGTTCTGGTTCGGGTTCGGGTTAGTGTTAGGGTTCGGGTTAGGGTTAGGGTTCGGTTTAGGGTTAGGGTTAGGGTTCAGGTTAGGGTTAGGGTTAGGGTTCGGGTTAGGGTTAGGGTTCGGGTGAGGGTTAGGGTTAGGTTTCGGGTTCGGGTTCGGGTTCAGGTTAGGTTTAGGTTTCGGGTAGGTTTAGGTTTCGGTTTAGGGTTAGGGTTCGGGTTAGGGTTCGGGTTCGGGTTAGTGTTAGGGTTCGGGTTCGGGTTAGGGTTAGGTTTAAGATTAGGGTTAGGGTTAGGGTTAGGGTTCGGGTTAGCGTTAGGTGTAGTGTTAGGTTTAGGGTTGGGGTTAGGTTTAGGGTTAGGGTTAGGGTTAGGTTTCGGTTTTGGGTTAGGTTTAGGTTTCGGTTTAGGGTTAGGTTCAGGGTTACGGTTAGGGTTAGTGTTCGGGTTCGTGTTAGGGTTAGGGTGCGGGTTAGGTTTAGGGTTAGGGTTAGGGTTCGGGTTCGGGTTAGGGTTAGGGTTCGTGTTAGGGTTTGGTTTCGGGTTAAGGTTAGGGTTAGGGTTCGGGTTAGGGTTCGGGTTCGGGTTAGGGTTAGGGTTCGGGTTCGGGTTAGGGTTAGGGTTAGGTTTAGTGTTCGGGTTCGGGTTAGGGTTAGGGGTTAGGGATCGGGTTCGGGTTAGGGTTAGGTTTCGGGTTAGGGTTAGGGGTTAGTGTTATTGTTAGGGTTAGGGTTAGGTTTAGGGTTCGGATTAGGGTTAGGTTAGGGTAGGGGTTAGGGTTCGGGTTAGGGTTAGGTTTAGGGTTAGGCTTAGGGATCGGGTTACGGTTAGTGTTCGGGTTAGGGTTAGGGTTATGGTTAGGGTTCGTGTTAGGGTTAGGGTTCGGGTTAAGGTTCGGGTTAGGGTTAGGGTTCGGGTTAGGGTTAGGGTTCGGGTTAGGGTTAGGGTTAGGGTTAGGTTTCGGGTTAGGGTTCGGGTTAGGGTTAGGGTTCGGTTTAGGGTTAGGTTTAGGGTTAGATTTAGGGTTAGGGTTAGGGTTCGGGTTAGGGTTAGTGTTAGGGTTAGGGTTCGGGTTAGGGTTAGGGTTAGGGTACGGGTTAGGGTTCGGTTTCGGGTTAGGGTTAGGGGTTAGTGTTCAGGTTAGGGTTAGGGTTAGGGTCCGGGTTAGTGTTCTGGTTAGGGTTTGGATTAGGGTTCGGGTTAGGGTTAGGGTTAGGGTTAGGGTTATTGTTTGGGTTACGGTTAGGGTTTGGGTTAGAGTTAGGGTTAGGGTTCGGGTTACGGTTAGGGTTAGGGTTCGGCTTAGGGTTAGGGTTAGGGTTCGGGTTAGGGGTCGGGTTAGGTTTAGGGTTAGGGTTTGGGTTAGGTTTAGGTTTCGGGTTAGGTTTAGGGTTAGGGTTAGGTTTCGGGTTAGGGTTAGGGTTCGGGTTAGGGTTGGGTTCGGTTTAGGTTTCGGGTTAGGATTAGGGTTCGGTTTAGGGTTAGGGTTCGGGTTAGGTTTAGGGTTAGGTTTAGGGTTAGGGTTCGTGTTAGGGTTAGGGTACGGGTTAGTTTTCGGGTTCGGGTTAGGGTTAGGGGTTATTGTTCAGTTTAGGGTTAGGGTTAGGGTCCGGGTTAGGGTTCGGGTTAGTGTTAGGGTTAGGGTTCTGGTTAGGGTTAGGGTTAGAGTTATTGTTTGGGTTACGGTTAGGGTTTGGTTTAGGGTTAGGGTTAGGGTTAGGGTTCGGGGTAGGGTTAGGCTTAGGGTTAGGGTTCGTGTTAGGGTTAGGGTTCGGGTTAGGTTTAGGGTTAGGGTTCGGGTTAGGTTTAGGGTTCGGGTTAGGGTTGGGTTCGGTTTAGGTTTCGGGTTAGGGTTAGGGTTCGGGTTCGGTTTAGGTTTAGGTTTCGGGTTAGGGTTAGGGTTAGGGTTCGGGTTACGGTTAGGGTTCGGGTTAGGGTTAGGGTTAGGGTTAGGGTTAGGGTTAGGGTTCGTGTTAGGGTTCGGGTTAGGGGTCGGGTTAGGGTTAGGGTTCTGGTTCGAGTTCGGGTTAGGGTTAGGTTTCGGGTTCGGGTTTGGGTTAGGGTTCGGGTTAGGGTTAGGGATATGGTTCGGGTTAGGGTTCGGTTTAGGGTTCGGGTTAGGGTTGGGGTTAGGGTTAGGGTTAGGGTTAGGGTTCGGTTAGGGTTAGGTTTAGGGTTAGGGTTCGGGTTAGGGTTAGGGTTAGGGTTAGGGTTAGGGTTAGGGTTAGGGTTCAGGGTAGGGTTAGGGTTAGGTTTAGGGTTAGGGTTCGGGTTAGGGTTCGGTTTAGGGTTCGGGTTAGAGTTAGGGTTCGGGTTAGGGTTCGGGGTGGGTTAGGGTTAGGGTTCGGGTTAGGGTTAGGGTTACGGTTAGAGTTAGGTTTCGGGTTAGGGTTAGCTTAGGGTTCGGGTTCGGGTTCGGGTTAGGGTTAGGGTTAGGGTTCGGGTTAGGTTTAGGGTTCGTGTTTGGGTTAGGGTTCGGGTTCGGGTTAGGGTTAGGGGTTAGGGTTCGGGTTAGGGTTCGGGTTAGGTTTCGGGTTAGGGTTGGGGTTAGGGTTAGGGTTAGGGTTAGGGCTCAGGTTAGGGTTAGCGTTAGGGTTAGGGTTAGGGTTAGTGTTCGGGTCCGGGTTCGGGTTAGGGTTAGGGTTCGGGTTAGGGTTAGGGTTCGGTTTAGGGTTAGGGTTAGGGTTCGGTTTAGGGTTAGGGTTAGGGTTCGTGTTAGGGTTAGGGTTCGGGTTAGGGTTAGGGTTAGGGTTCGGGTTCGGGTTCGGGTTAGGGTTGGGGTTAGGTTTCGGGATAGGGTTAGGGTTCGGGTTAGGGTTAGGGTTCGGGTAAGGTTAGAGTTAGGTTTAGGGTTCGGTTTAGGGTTAGGGTTCGGGTTCGAGTTCCGTTTAGGGTTAGGGTTCTGGTTAGGGTTAGGGTTCGGCTTAGGGTTAGGGTTAGGGTTCGGGTTAGGGTTAGGGTTAGGGTTCGGGTTAGGGTTAGGGTTCGGGTTAGGGTTAGGGTTAGGGTTCGGGTTCGGGTTCGGGTTAGGTTAGGGTTAGGTTTCGGGTAGGGTTAGGGTTCGGGTTAGGGTTAGGGTTCGAGTTAGGGTTAGGGTTCAAGTTCGGGTTAGTGTTAGGTTTCGGGTTCGGGTTAGGGTTAGGTTTAGGGTTAGGGTTAGGGTTCAGGTTAGCGTTAGGGTTAGTGTTAGGTTTAGGGTTGGGCTTAGGGTTAGGGTTAGGGTTATGGTTAGGGTTAGGTTTCGGTTTTGGGTTAGGGTTAGGGTTCGGGTTATGGTTAGGTTTAGGGTTAGAGTTAGGGTTAGTGTTCGGGTTCGGGTTAGGGTTAGTGTGCGGGTTAGGTTTAGGGTTAGGGTTAGGGTTCGGGTTCGGGTTAGGGTTAGGTTTCGTGTTAGGGTTTGGGTTCGGGTTAAGGTTAGGGTTAAGGTTCGGGTTAGGGTTCGGGTTCGGGTTAGGGTTAGGGTTAGGGTTAGGGTTAGGGTTAGGGTTCGGATTAGGGTTAGGGTTAGGGTTAGGGGTTAGGGTTACGTTTAGGGTTAGGGTTAGGGTTAGGGTTAGGGTTCGGGTTCGGGTTAGGGTTCCGGTTAGGGTTAGGTTTTGGGTTCGGGTTCGGGTTAGGGTTCGGGTTAGTTTTCGGGTTCGGGTTAGGGTTCCCGTTAGGGTTAGGGTTCGGGTTAGGTTAGGGTTAGGGTTCGGGTTCGGGTTAGGTTTAGGGTTCGGGTTCGGGTTAGGGTTAGGGTTAGGGTTAAGGTTAGGGTTCGGGTTAGGGTTAGGGTTAGGGTTAGGGGTTAGGGTTACGGTTAGGGTTAGGGTTAGGGTTAGGGTTAGGGTTCGGGTTCGCGTTAGGGTTAGGGTTCGGGTTAGGGTTAGGTTTAGGGTTAGGGTTCGGGTTAGGGTTAGGGTTAGGGTTAGGGTTCGGGTTAGGGTTAGGGTTAGGGTTCGTGTCAGGGTTCGGGTTAGGGTTAGGGTTAGGGTTAGGGTTCGGGTTAGGGTTAGGGTTATTGTTAGGTTTCGGGTTAGGGTTAGGGTTCGGGTTCGGGTTAGGGTTAGGGTTCGGGTTAGGGTTAGGTTTCGGATTAGTGTTAGGGTTAGGGTTCGGGTTAGGGTTAGGGTTCGGGTTAGGGTTAGGGTTCGGGGTCGGGTTATGTTTAGGTTTCGGGTTCGGGTTAGGGTTCGGGTTTGGGTTTGGGTTCGGCTTAGGGTTAGGTTTAGGGTTAGGGTTCGGGTTAGGGTTAGGGTTCTGGTTCGGGTTCGGGATAGTGTTAGGGTTCGGGTTAGGGTTAGGGTTCGGTTTAGGGTTAGGGTTAGGGTTCAGGTTAGGGTTAGGGTTAGGGTTAGGGTTCGGGTTAGGGTTAGGGTTCGGGTTAGGGTTAGGGTTAGGGTTCGGGTTCGGGTTAGGGTTAGGGTGCGGGTTAGGTTTAGGGTTAGGGTTAGGGTTCGGGTTCGGGTTAGGGTTAGGTTTCGTGTTAGGGTTTGGGTTCGGGTTAAGGTTAGGGTTAGGGTTCGGGTTAGGGTTCGGGTTCGGGTTAGGGTTAGCGTTAGGTTTCGGGTTAGGGATAGGGTTCGGGTTAGGGTTAGGGTTAGGTTTAGGGTTAGGGATCGGGTTAGGGTTAGTGTTCGGGTTAGGGTTAGGGTTATGGTTAGGGTTCGGGTTAGGGTTAGGGTTCGGGTTAAAGTTCGGGTTAGGGTTAGGGTTAGGGTTAGGGTTCGGTTTCGGGTTAGGGTTCGGGTTAGGGTTAGGGTTCGGGTTAGGGTTAGGGTTAGGGTTAGGTTTCGGGTTAGGGTTCGGGTTAGGGTTAGGGTTCGGTTTAGGGTTAGGTTTAGGGTTAGAGTTAGGGGTAGGGTTAGGGTTCGGTTTAGGGTTAGGGTTAGGGTTAGGGTTCGGGTTAGTGTTAGGGTTAGGGTTCGGGTTATGGTTCAGGTTCGGGTTCGGGTTAGGGGTTAGTGTTCAGGTTAGGGTTAGGGTTAGGGTTCGGGTTCGGATTCGGGTTAGGGTTAGGGTTAGGGTTCGGGTTAGGGTTAGGGTTAGTGTTAGGGTTATTTTTTGGGTTACGGTTAGGGTTTGGGTTAGGGTTAGGTTTAGGGTTCGGGTTAGGGTTATGGTTAGGGTTCGGGTTAGTGTTAGGGTTCGGGTTAGGGTTAGGGTTAGGGTTTGGGTTAGGGTTCGGGTTAGGTTTAGGGTTAGGGTTCGGGTTAGGTTTAGGTTTCGGGTTAGGTTTAGGGTTAGGGTTAGGTTTCGGGTTAGGGTTAGGGTTCGGGTTAGGGTGGGTTCGGTTTAGGTTTCGGGTTAGGGTTAGGGTTCGGGTTCGGGTTAGGGTTAGGGTTCGGGTTAGGGTTAGGGTTAGGGTTACGGTTAGGGTTCGGGTTAGGGTTAGGGTTAGGGTTTGGGTTAGGGTTAGTGTTAGGGTTAGGGATCGTGTTCGGGTTCGGGTTAGGGGTCGGGTTAGGGTTAGGGTTAGGGTTCCGGTTAGGATTAGGGTTAGGGTTATGGTGGGGTTAGGGTTCGGGTTAGGGTTAGGGTTCGGGTTCGGGTTCGGGTTCGGGTTAGGGTTGGGGTTCGGGTTAGGGTTCGGGTTAGGTTTCGGGTTACGGTTAGGGTTAGGGTTCGGGTTCGGGGTTAGGGTTCGGGTGAGGGTGAGGGTTAGGTTTAGGGTTAGGGTTCGGTTTCGGGTTAGGGTTCGGGTTCGGGTTAGTGTTAGGGGTTAGTGTTCTGGTTAGGGTTCGGGTTAGGGTTCGGGTTCGGGTTAGGGTTCGGGTTCGGGTTAGTGTTAGGGGTTAAGGTTCGGGGTAGGGTTCGGGTTAGGGTTTGGGTTCGAGTTAGGGTTCGGGTTAGGGTTTGGGTTAGAGTTTAGATTAGTGTTAGGGTTCGGGTTAGGGTTAGGGTTAGGGTTCGGGTTAGGGTTCGGGTTAGGGTTCGGGTTAGGGTTCGGGTTAGGGTTCGGGTTCGGGTTAGGGTTCGTGTTTGGGTACGGGTTCGGTTTAGGGTTAGGGTTCGGGTTAGGTTTAGGGTTAGGGGTTAGGGTTAGGGTCGAGTTAGAGTTCGGGTTAGGGTTCGGGTTAGGGTTAGGGTTAGGGTTAGGGTTCGGGTTAGGGTTCGATTTAGGGTTAGGGTTAGGGTTAGGGTTAGGGTTAGGGTTAGGGTTCGGGTTCGGGTTAGGGTTAGGGTTAGGGTTAAGGTTAGGGTTCAGGGTAGGATTAGGGTTAGGGTTAGGGTTAGGGTTCGGTTAGGGTTCGGTTTAGGGTTCGGGTTAGATTTAGGGTTCGGGTTAGGGTTCGGGGTGGGTTAGGGTTAGGGTTCGGGTTACGGTTAGGGTTACGGTTAGAGTTAGGTTTCGGGTTAGGGTTAGGGTTAGGGTTCGGGTTCGGGTTCGGGTTAGGGTTAGGGTTCGGGTTCGGGTTAGGTTTAGGGTTCGTGTTCGGGTTAGGGTTCGGGTTCGGGTTAGGGTTAGGGGTTAGGGTTCGGGTTAGGGTTAGTGTTAGGGTTAGGGTTAGGGTTCGGATTAGGGTTAGTTTAGGGTTAGGGTTAGCGTTCGGGTTAGGGTTAGGGTTAGGTTTAGGGTTAGGGATCGGGTTAGGGTTAGTGTTCGGGTTAGGGTGAGGGTTATGGTTAGGGTTCGGGTTAGGGTTAGGGTTCGGGTTAAGTTCGGGTTAGGGTTAGGGTTAGGGTTAGGTTTCGGTTTCGGGATAGGGTTCGGGTTAGGGTTAGGGTTCGGGTTAGTGTTAGGGTTAGGGTTAGGTTTCGGGTTAGGGTTCGGGTTAGGGTTAGGGTTCGGTTTAGGGTTAGGTTTAGGGTTAGAGTTAGGGGTAGGGTTAGGGTTGTGTTTAGGGTTAGGGTTAGGGTTAGGGTTCGGGTTAGTGTTAGTGTTAGGGTTCGGGTTATGGTTCGGGTTCGGGTTCGGGTTAGGGGTTAGTGTTCAGGTTAGGGTTAGGGTTAGGGTTCGGGTTCGGGTTCGGGTTAGGGTTAGGGTTAGGGTTCGGGTTAGGGTTAGGGTTAGTGTTAGGGTTATTTTTCGGGTTACGGTTAGGGTTTGGGTTAGGGTTAGGTTTAGGGTTCGAGTTAGGGTTATGGTTAGGGTTCGGGTTAGTGTTAGGGTTCGGGTTAGGGTTAGGGTTAGGGTTCGGGTTAGGGTTCGGGTTAGGTTTAGGGTTAGGGTTCGGGTTAGGTTTAGGTTTCGGGTTAGGTTTAGGGTTAGGGTTAGGTTTCGGGTTAGGGTTAGGGTTCGGGTTAGGGTGGGTTCGGTTTAGGTTTCGGGTTAGGGTTAGGGTTCGGGTTCGGGTTAGGGTTAGGGTTCGGGTTAGGGTTAGGGTTAGGGTTAGGGTTACGGTTAGGGTTCGGGTTAGGGTTAGGGTTAGGGTTCGGGTTAGGGTTAGTGTTAGGGTTAGGGTTCGTGTTAGGTTTCGGGTTAGGGGTCGGGTTAGGGTTAGGGTTAGGGTTCCGGTTAGGGTTAGGGTTAGGGTTATGGTGGGGTTAGGGTTCGGGTTAGGGTTAGGGTTCGGGTTCGGGTTCGGCTTCGGGTTAGGGTTGGGGTTCGGGTTAGGGTTCGGTTTAGGGTTCGGGTTACGGTTAGGGTTAGGGTTCGGGTTCGGGGTTAGGGTTAGGGTTCGGGTTAGGGTTAGGTTTAGGGTTAGGGTTCGGGTTAGGGTTAGGCTTAGGTTAGGTTTAGGGTTAGGGTTCGGGTTAGGGTTAGGTTTAGGGTTCGGGTTAGGGTTCGGGTTAGGTATAGGGTTAGGTTTCAGGTTAGGTTTAGGTTTAGGTTTCGGGTTAGGTTTAGGGTTAGGGTTAGGTTTCGGATTAGGGTTAGGGTTCGGGTTAGGGTGGGTTCGGTTTAGGTTTCGGGTTAGGATTAGGGTTCGGTTTAGGGTTAGGGTTCGGGTTAGGTTTAGGGTTAGGTTTAGGGTTAGGGTTCGTGTTAGGGTTGGGGTTAGTGTTAGGGTTATTGTTTGGGTTACGGTTAGGGTTTGGGTTAGGGTTAGGTTTAGGGTTCGAGTTAAGGTTAGGGTTAGGGTTCGGGTTAGGGTTAGGGTTTGGGTTAGGGTTAGGGTTAGGGTTCGGGTTAGGGTTCGGGTTAGGTTTAGGGTTAGGGTTCGGGTTAGGTTTAGGTTTCGGGTTAGGTTTAGGGTTAGGGTTAGGTTTCGGGTTAGTGTTAGGGTTTGGGTTAGGGTTGGGTTCGGTTTAGGGTTAGGTTTCGGGTTAGGGTTAGGGTTAGGGTTCGGGTTAGGGTTAGGGTACGGGTTAGGGTTCGGGTTCGGGTTAGGGTTAGGTGTTAGTGTTCAGGTTAGGGTTAGGGTTAGGGTCCGGGTTAGGGTTCGGGTTAGGGTTAGGGTTAGGGTTCGGGTTAGGGTTAGGGTTAGGGTTAGGGTTATTGTTTGAGTTACGGTTAGGGTTTGGGTTAGGGTTAGGGTTAGGGTTCGTGTACGGGTTCGGGTTAGGGTTAGGTTTTGGGTTAGGGTTAGGGGTTAGGGTTAGGGCCGAGTTAGAGTTCGGGTTAGGGTACGGGTGAGGGTTAGGGTTAGGGTTAGGGTTCGGGTTAGGGTTCTAGTTAGGTTTAGGGTTAGGGTTCGGGTTAGGGTTAGGGTTACGGTTAGGGTTAGGTTTAGGTTTCGGTTTAGGGTTAGGGGTTAGGGTTAGCGTTAGGGTTAGGGTTAGGGTTTGGGTTGTGTTAGGGTTAGGGTTCGTGTTAGGGTTAGGTTTAGGGTTAGGGTTAGGGTTAGTGTTCAGGTTAGGGTTAGGGTTAGGGTTAGGGTTCGGGTTAGGGTTCAGTTTAGGGTTCGGGTTAGAGCTAGGTTTCGGGTTAGGTTTCGGGTTAGGGTTAGGGTTAGGGTTAGGTTTCGGGTTCGAGTTCGGGTTAGGGTTAGGGTTCGGGTTCGGATTAGGGTTCGGGTTTGGGTTAGGTTTCGGGTTAGGGTTAGGGTTCGGGTTCGGGTTAGGGTTAGGATTTGGGTTCGGGTTAGGTTTCGGGTTCAGGTTAGGGTTAGGGGTTAGGGTTCGGGTTAGGGTCCGGGTTAGGGTTCTGGTTAAGGTTGGGGTTAGGGTTAGGTTTAGGGTTAGGGTTCGGGTTAGGGTTAGGGTTAGGGTTAGGTTTAGGGTTCGGGTTCGGTTTAGGGTTAGGGTTCGTGTTCGCGTTAGGGTTCGGGTTTGGGTTTGGGTTTGGGTTAGGGTTCGGGTTAGGGTTAGGGATAGGGTTCGGGTTAAGGTTAGGGTTCGGGTTCGGGTTCGGTTTAGGTTTAGGGTTCGCGTTAGGGTTAGGGTTCGGGTTAGGGTTAGGTTTCGGGTTAGGGTTCGGGTTAGGGTTAGGGTTCGTGTTAGGGTTAGGTTTCGTGTTCGGGTTCGGGTTCGGGTTAGGGTTAGGGTTCGGGTTAGGGTTAGGGTAGGGTTCGGGTTCAGGTTAGGCGTAGGGATAGTGTTAGGTTTAAGGTTAGGGTTCGGGTTAGGGTTAGGGTTAGGGTTAGGGGTTAGGGTTAGGGTTCGTTTTAGGGTTAGGTTTAGGGTTCGTGTTTGGGTTAGGGTTCGGGTTCGGGTTAGGGTTAGGGGTTAGGGTTCGGGTTAGGGTTCGGGTTAGGTTTCGGGTTAGGGTTGGGGTTAGGGTTAGGGTTAGGGTTAGGGTTCAGGTTAGGGTTAGCGTTAGGGTTAGGGTTAGGGTTAGTGTTCGGGTCCGGGTTCGGGTTAGGGTTAGGGTTCGGGTTAGGGTTAGGGTTCGGTTTAGGGTTAGGGTTAGGGTTCGGTTTAGGGTTAGGGTTAGGGTTCGTGTTAGGGTTAGGGTTCGGGTTAGGGTTAGGGTTAGGGTTCGGGTTCGGGTTCGGGTTAGGGTTGGGGTTAGGTTTCGGGATAGGGTTAGGGTTCGGGTTAGGGTTAGGGTTCGGGTAAGGTTAGAGTTAGGTTTAGGGTTCGGTTTAGGGTTAGGGTTCGGGTTCGAGTTCCGTTTAGGGTTAGGGTTCTGGTTAGGGTTAGGGTTCGGCTTAGGGTTAGGGTTAGGGTTCGGGTTAGGGTTAGGGTTAGGGTTCGGGTTAGGGTTAGGGTTCGGGTTAGGGTTAGGGTTAGGGTTCGGGTTCGGGTTAGGGTTCCGGTTAGGGTTAGGTTTTGGGTTCGGGTTCGGGTTAGGGTTCGGGTTAGTTTTCGGGTTCGGGTTAGGGTTCCCGTTAGGGTTAGGGTTCGGGTTAGGTTAGGGTTAGGGTTCGGGTTCGGGTTAGGTTTAGGGTTCGGGTTCGGGTTAGGGTTAGGGTTAGGGTTAAGGTTAGGGTTCGGGTTAGGGTTAGGGTTAGGGTTAGGGGTTAGGGTTACGGTTAGGGTTAGGGTTAGGGTTAGGGTTAGGGTTCGGGTTCGCGTTAGGGTTAGGGTTCGGGTTAGGGTTAGGTTTAGGGTTAGGGTTCGGGTTAGGGTTAGGGTTAGGGTTAGGGTTCGGGTTAGGGTTAGGGTTAGGGTTCGTGTCAGGGTTCGGGTTAGGGTTAGGGTTAGGGTTAGGGTTCGGGTTAGGGTTAGGGTTATTGTTAGGTTTCGGGTTAGGGTTAGGGTTCGGGTTCGGGTTAGGGTTAGGGTTCGGGTTAGGGTTAGGTTTCGGATTAGTGTTAGGGTTAGGGTTCGGGTTAGGGTTAGGGTTCGGGTTAGGGTTAGGGTTCGGTGTCGGGTTATGTTTAGGTTTCGGGTTCGGGTTAGGGTTCGGGTTTGGGTTAGGGTTCGGCTTAGGGTTAGGTTTAGGGTTAGGGTTCGGGTTAGGGTTAGGGTTCTGGTTCGGGTTCGGGATAGTGTTAGGGTTCGGGTTAGGGTTAGGGTTCGGTTTAGGGTTAGGGTTAGGGTTCAGGTTAGGGTTAGGGTTAGGGTTAGGGTTCGGGTTAGGGTTAGGGTTCTGGTTAGGGTTAGGGTTAGGGTTCGGGTTCGGGTTAGGGTTAGGGTGCGGGTTAGGTTTAGGGTTAGGGTTAGGGTTCGGGTTCGGGTTAGGGTTAGGTTTCGTGTTAGGGTTTGGGTTCGGGTTAAGGTTAGGGTTAGGGTTCGGGTTAGGGTTCGGGTTCGGGTTAGGGTTAGCGTTAGGTTTCGGGTTAGGGATAGGGTTCGGGTTAGGGTTAGGGTTAGGTTTAGGGTTAGGGATCGGGTTAGGGTTAGTGTTCGGGTTAGGGTTAGGGTTATGGTTAGGGTTCGGGTTAGGGTTAGGGTTCGGGTTAAAGTTCGGGTTAGGGTTAGGGTTAGGGTTAGGGTTCGGTTTCGGGTTAGGGTTCGGGTTAGGGTTAGGGTTCGGGTTAGGGTTAGGGTTAGGGTTAGGTTTCGGGTTAGGGTTCGGGTTAGGGTTAGGGTTCGGTTTAGGGTTAGGTTTAGGGTTAGAGTTAGGGGTAGGGTTAGGGTTCGGTTTAGGGTTAGGGTTAGGGTTAGGGTTCGGGTTAGTGTTAGGGTTAGGGTTCGGGTTATGGTTCAGGTTCGGGTTCGGGTTAGGGGTTAGTGTTCAGGTTAGGGTTAGGGTTAGGGTTCGGGTTCGGGTTCGGGTTAGGGTTAGGGTTAGGGTTCGGGTTAGGGTTAGGGTTAGTGTTAGGGTTATTTTTTGGGTTACGGTTAGGGTTTGGGTTAGGGTTAGGTTTAGGGTTCGGGTTAGGGTTATGGTTAGGGTTCGGGTTAGTGTTAGGGTTCGGGTTAGGGTTAGGGTTAGGGTTTGGGTTAGGGTTCGGGTTAGGTTTAGGGTTAGGGTTCGGGTTAGGTTTAGGTTTCGGGTTAGGTTTAGGGTTAGGGTTAGGTTTCGGGTTAGGGTTAGGGTTCGGGTTAGGGTGGGTTCGGTTTAGGTTTCGGGTTAGGGTTAGGGTTCGGGTTCGGGTTAGGGTTAGGGTTCGGGTTAGGGTTAGGGTTAGGGTTACGGTTAGGGTTCGGGTTAGGGTTAGGGTTAGGGTTTGGGTTAGGGTTAGTGTTAGGGTTAGGGATCGTGTTCGGGTTCGGGTTAGGGGTCGGGTTAGGGTTAGGGTTAGGGTTCCGGTTAGGGTTAGGGTTAGGGTTATGGTGGGGTTAGGGTTCGGGTTAGGGTTAGGGTTCGGGTTCGGGTTCGGGTTCGGGTTAGGGTTGGGGTTCGGGTTAGGGTTCGGGTTAGGTTTCGGGTTACGGTTAGGGTTAGGGTTCGGGTTCGGGGTTAGGGTTCGGGTGAGGGTGAGGGTTAGGTTTAGGGTTAGGGTTCGGTTTCGGGTTAGGGTTCGGGTTCGGGTTAGTGTTAGGGGTTAGTGTTCTGGTTAGGGTTCGGGTTAAGGTTCGGGTTCGGGTTAGGGTTCGGGTTCGGGTTAGTGTTAGGGGTTAAGGTTCGGGGTAGGGTTCGGGTTAGGGTTTGGGTTCGAGTTAGGGTTCGGGTTAGGGTTTGGGTTAGAGTTTAGATTAGTGTTAGGGTTCGGGTTAGGGTTAGGGTTAGGGTTCGGGTTAGGGTTCGGGTTAGGGTTCGGGTTAGGGTTCGGGTAGGGTTCGGGTTCGGGTTAGGGTTCGTGTTTGGGTACGGGTTCGGTTTAGGGTTAGGGTTCGGGTTAGGTTTAGGGTTAGGGGTTAGGGTTAGGGTCGAGTTAGAGTTCGGGTTAGGGTTCAGGTTAGGGTTAGGGTTAGGGTTAGGGTTCGGGTTAGGGTTCGAGTTAGGGTTAGGGTTAGGTTTAGGGTTAGGGTTAGGGTTAGGGTTCGGGTTCGGGTTAGGGTTAGGGTTAGGGTTAAGGTTAGGGTTCAGGGTAGGATTAGGGTTAGGGTTAGGGTTAGGGTTCGGGTTAGGGTTCGGTTTAGGGTTCGGGTTAGATTTAGGGTTCGGGTTAGGGTTCGGGGTGGGTTAGGGTTAGGGTTCGGGTTACGGTTAGGGTTACGGTTAGAGTTAGGTTTCGGGTTAGGGTTAGGGTTAGGGTTCGGGTTCGGGTTCGGGTTAGGGTTAGGGTTCGGGTTCGGGTTAGGTTTAGGGTTCGTGTTCGGGTTAGGGTTCGGGTTCGGGTTAGGGTTAGGGGTTAGGGTTCGGGTTAGGGTTAGTGTTAGGGTTAGGGTTAGGGTTCGGATTAGGGTTAGTTTAGGGTTAGGGTTAGCGTTCGGGTTAGGGTTAGGGTTAGGTTTAGGGTTAGGGATCGGGTTAGGGTTAGTGTTCGGGTTAGGGTGAGGGTTATGGTTAGGGTTCGGGTTAGGGTTAGGGTTCGGGTTAAGTTCGGGTTAGGGTTAGGGTTAGGGTTAGGTTTCGGTTTCGGGATAGGGTTCGGGTTAGGGTTAGGGTTCGGGTTAGTGTTAGGGTTAGGGTTAGGTTTCGGGTTAGGGTTCGGGTTAGGGTTAGGTTTCGGTTTAGGGTTAGGTTTAGGGTTAGAGTTAGGGGTAGGGTTAGGGTTGTGTTTAGGGTTAGGGTTAGGGTTAGGGTTCGGGTTAGTGTTAGTGTTAGGGTTCGGGTTATGGTTCGGGTTCGGGTTCGGGTTAGGGGTTAGTGTTCAGGTTAGGGTTAGGGTTAGGGTTCGGGTTCGGGTTCGGGTTAGGGTTAGGGTTAGGGTTCGGGTTAGGGTTAGGGTTAGTGTTAGGGTTATTTTTCGGGTTACGGTTAGGGTTTGGGTTAGGGTTAGGTTTAGGGTTCGAGTTAGGGTTATGGTTAGGGTTCGGGTTAGTGTTAGGTTTCGGGTTAGGGTTAGGGTTAGGGTTCGGGTTAGGGTTCGGGTTAGGTTTAGGGTTAGGGTTCGGGTTAGGTTTAGGTTTCGGGTTAGGTTTAGGGTTAGGGTTAGGTTTCGGGTTAGGGTTAGGGTTCGGGTTAGGGTGGGTTCGGTTTAGGTTTCGGGTTAGGGTTAGGGTTCGGGTTCGGGTTAGGGTTAGGGTTCGGGTTAGGGTTAGGGTTAGGGTTAGGGTTACGGTTAGGGTTCGGGTTAGGGTTAGGGTTAGGGTTCGGGTTAGGGTTAGTGTTAGGGTTAGGGTTCGTGTTAGGTTTCGGGTTAGGGGTCGGGTTAGGGTTAGGGTTAGGGTTCCGGTTAGGGTTAGGGTTAGGGTTATGGTGGGGTTAGGGTTCGGGTTAGGGTTAGGGTTCGGGTTCGGGTTCGGCTTCGGGTTAGGGTTGGGGTTCGGGTTAGGGTTCGGTTTAGGGTTCGGGTTACGGTTAGGGTTAGGGTTCGGGTTCGGGGTTAGGGTTAGGGTTCGGGTTAGGGTTAGGTTTAGGGTTAGGGTTCGGGTTAGGGTTAGGCTTAGGTTAGGGTTAGGGTTAGGGTTCGGGTTAGGGTTAGGTTTAGGGTTCGGGTTAGGGTTCGGGTTAGGTATAGGGTTAGGGTTCAGGTTAGGTTTAGGTTTAGGTTTCGGGTTAGGTTTAGGGTTAGGGTTAGGTTTCGGATTAGGGTTAGGGTTCGGGTTAGGGTGGGTTCGGTTTAGGTTTCGGGTTAGGATTAGGGTTCGGTTTAGGGTTAGGGTTCGGGTTAGGTTTAGGGTTAGGTTTAGGGTTAGGGTTCGTGTTAGGGTTGGGGTTAGTGTTAGGGTTATTGTTTGGGTTACGGTTAGGGTTTGGGTTAGGGTTAGGTTTAGGGTTCGAGTTAAGGTTAGGGTTAGGGTTCGGGTTAGGGTTAGGGTTTGGGTTAGGGTTAGGGTTAGGGTTCGGGTTAGGGTTCGGGTTAGGTTTAGGGTTAGGGTTCGGGTTAGGTTTAGGTTTCGGGTTAGGTTTAGGGTTAGGGTTAGGTTTCGGGTTAGTGTTAGGGTTTGGGTTAGGGTTGGGTTCGGTTTAGGGTTAGGTTTCGGGTTAGGGTTAGGGTTAGGGTTCGGGTTAGGGTTAGGGTACGGGTTAGGGTTCGGGTTCGGGTTAGGGTTAGGTGTTAGTGTTCAGGTTAGGGTTAGGGTTAGGGTCCGGGTTAGGGTTCGGGTTAGGGTTAGGGTTAGGGTTCGGGTTAGGGTTAGGGTTAGGGTTAGGGTTATTGTTTGAGTTACGGTTAGGGTTTGGGTTAGGGTTAGGGTTAGGGTTCGTGTACGGGTTCGGGTTAGGGTTAGGTTTTGGGTTAGGGTTAGGGGTTAGGGTTAGGGCCGAGTTAGAGTTCGGGTTAGGGTACGGGTGAGGGTTAGGGTTAGGGTTAGGGTTCGGGTTAGGGTTCTAGTTAGGTTTAGGGTTAGGGTTCGGGTTAGGGTTAGGGTTACGGTTAGGGTTAGGTTTAGGTTTCGGTTTAGGGTTAGGGGTTAGGGTTAGCGTTAGGGTTAGGGTTAGGGTTTGGGTTGTGTTAGGGTTAGGGTTCGTGTTAGGGTTAGGTTTAGGGTTAGGGTTAGGGTTAGTGTTCAGGTTAGGGTTAGGGTTAGGGTTAGGGTTCGGGTTAGGGTTCAGTTTAGGGTTCGGGTTAGAGCTAGGTTTCGGGTTAGGTTTCGGGTTAGGGTTAGGGTTAGGGTTAGGTTTCGGGTTCGAGTTCGGGTTAGGGTTAGGGTTCGGGTTCGGGTTAGGGTTCGGGTTTGGGTTAGGTTTCGGGTTAGGTTTAGGGATAGGGTTCGGGTTAGGTTTCGGGTTAGGGTACGGGTTAGGGTTGGGGTTAGGGTTAGGGTTAGGGTTAGGGTTCGGGTTTGAGTTCGGGTTAGGGTTAGGGTTCGGGTTCGGGTTAGGGTTAGGATTTGGGTTCGGGTTAGGTTTCGGGTTCGGGTTAGGGTTAGGGGTTAGGGTTCGGGTTAGGGTCCGGGTTAGGGTTCTGGTTAAGGTTGGGGTTAGGGTTAGGTTTAGGGTTAGGGTTCGGGTTAGGGTTAGGGTTAGGGTTAGGTTTAGGGTTCGGGTTCGGGTTAGGGTTAGGGTTCGTGTTCGGGTTAGGGTTCGGGTTTGGGTTTGGGTTAGGGTTCGGGTTAGGGTTAGGGATAGGGTTTGGGTTAAGGTTAGGGTTCGGGTTCGGGTTCGGTTTAGGTTTAGGGTTCGCGTTAGGGTTAGGGTTCGGGTTAGGGTTAGGTTTCGGGTTAGGGTTCGGGTTAGGGTTAGGGTTCGTGTTAGGGTTAGGTTTCGTGTTCGGGTTCGGGTTCGGGTTAGGGTTAGGGTTCGGGTTAGGGTTAGGGTAGGGTTCGGGTTCAGGTTAGGCGTAGGGATAGTGTTAGGTTTAAGGTTAGGGTTCGGGTTAGGGTTAGGGTTAGGGTTAGGGGTTAGGGTTAGGGTTCGTTTTAGGGTTAGGGTTAGGGTGAGGGTTAGGGTTAGGGTTCGGGTTAGGGTTAGGTTTAGGTTTCGGGTTAGGGTTAGGGTTAGGGTTAGGGTTAGGGTTCGGGTTAGGGTTAGGTTTAGGGTTAGGGTTCGGGTTAGGTTTAGGTTTAGGGTTCGGGTTAGGGTTCGGGTTAGGGTTAGGGTTAGGGTTCGGGTTAGGGTTAGGGTTAGGGTTAGGGTTCGGGTTAGGGTTAGGTTTCGGGTTCGGGTTAGGGTTAGGTTTAGGGTTAGGGTTAGGGTTCGGATGAGGTTTAGGGTTAGGGTTCGAGTTTGGGTTCGGGTTCGGGTTAGGGTTAGGGTTAGGGTTAGGGTTCGGGTTAGGGTTAGGTTTCGGGTTAGGGTTAGGGTTCGGGTTAGGGGTTAGGGTTAGGGTTCGGGTTCGGGTTTGGGTTAGGGTTAGGGTTAGGGTTCGGGTTAGGGTTAGTGTTAGGGTTAGGGTTCGGTTTAGGGTTCGGGTTAGGGTTCAGGTTCGGGTTAGGGTTAGGGGTTAGTTTTCGGGTTAGGGTTCGGGTTAGGGTTCGGGTTAGGGTTGGGGTTAGGTTTAGGGTTAGGGTTAGGGTTCGGGGTAGGGTTAGGGTTAGGGTTAGGGTTAGGGTTCGGGTTCGGTTTAGGGTTCGGGTTCGGTTTAGTGTTAGGGTTTGGGTTAGGGTTAGGGTTCGGTTTAGGGTTAGGGTTAGGGTTCGGGTTAGGGTTAGAGTTAGGGTTCGGGTTAGGGTTCGGGTTATTGTTAGGTTTCGGGTTAGGATTAGGGTTCGGGTTCGGGTTAGGGTTAGGGTTCGGGTTAGGGTTAGGTTTCGGATTAGTGATAGGGTTTGGGTTCGGGTTAGGGTTAGGGTTCGGTTTAGGGTTAGGGTTCGGGGTCGGGTTATGTTTAGGTTTCGGGTTCGGGTTAGGGTTCGGGTTTGGGTTAGGGTTCGGCTTAGGGTTAGGGTTAGGGTTAGGGTTCGGGTTAGGGTTAGGTTTCGGGTTCGGGTTAGGGTTAGGGTTAGGGTTAGGGTTAGGGTTCGGATGAGGTTTAGGGTTAGGGTTCGAGTTTGGGTTCGGGTTCGGGTTCGGGTTAGGGTTAGGGTTAGGGTTCGGGTTAGGGTTAGGTTTCGGGTTAGGGTTAGGGTTCGGGTTAGGGGTTAGTGTTAGGGTTAGGTTTCGGGTTAGCGTTCGGGTTAGGGTTCGGGTTAGGGTTAGGGTTCGGGTTAGGGTTAGGGTTCGGGGTCGGGTTATGTTTAGGTTTCGGGTTCGGGTTAGGGTTCGGGTTAGGGTTGGGGTTAGGTTTAGGGTTAGGGTTAGGGTTCGGGGTAGGGTTAGGGTTAGGGTTAGTGTTAGGGTTAGGTTTCGGGTTAGCGTTCGGGTTAGGGTTCGGGTTCGGGTTAGGGTTAGGGGTTAGGGTTCGGGTTAGGGTTCGGGTTAGGGTTCGGGTTAGGGTTGGGGTTAGGGTTAGGGTTAGGGTTAGGGTTCGGGGTAGGGTTATGGTTAGGGTTAGGATTCGGGTTCGGTTTAGGGTTCGGGTTCGGTTTAGGGTTAGGGTTGGGTTAGGTTTAGGGTTCGGTTTAGGGTTAGGGTTAGGGTTCGGGTTAGGGTTAGAGTTAGGGTTCGGGTTAGGGTTCGGGTTAGGGTTAGGTTTAGGGTTCGGGTTCGGGTTAGGGTTCGGGTTAGTTTTCGGGTTCGGGTTAGGGTTCCCGTTAGGGTTAGGGTTCGGGTTAGGTTAGGGTTAGGGTTCGGGTTCGGGTTAGGTTTAGGGTTCGGGTTCGGGTTAGGGTTAGGGTTAGGGTTAAGGTTAGGGTTCGGGTAAGGGTTAGGGTTAGGGTTAGGGGTTAGGGTTACGGTTAGGGTTAGGGTTAGGTTTAGGGTTAGGGTTCGGGTTCGGGTTAGGTTTAGGGTTCGGGTTAGGGTTAGGTTTAGGGTTAGGGTTCGGGTTAGGGTTAGGGTTAGGGTTAGGGTTCGGGTTAGGGTTAGGGTTAGGGTTAGGTTTCGTGTTAGGGTTCGGGTTAGGGTTAGGTTTAGGGTTAGGGTTCGGGTTAGGGTTAGGGTTATTGTTAGGTTTCGGGTTAGGATTAGGGTTCGGGTTCGGGTTAGGGTTAGGGTTCGGGTTAGGGTTAGGTTTCGGATTAGTGATAGGGTTAGGGTTCGGGTTAGGGTTAGGGTTCGGGTTAGGGTTAGGGTTCGGGTTCGGGTTATGTTTAGGTTTCGGGTTCGGGTTAGGGTTCGGGTTTGGGTTAAGGTTCGGCTTAGGGTTAGGGTTAGGGTTAGGGTTCGGGTTAGGGTTAGGGTTCTGGTTCGGGTTCGGGTTAGTGTTAAGGTTCGGGTTAGGGTTAGGGTTCGGTTTAGGGTTAGGGTTAGGGTTCGGGTTAGGGTTAGGGTTAGGGTTCGGGTTAGGGTTAGGGTTCGGGTTAGGGTTAGGGTTAGGTTTCGGGTTCGTGTTCGGGTTCAGGTTAGGTTTAGGTTTCGGGTAGGGTTAGGTTTCGGTTTAGGGTTAGGGTTCGGGTTAGGGTTAGGGTCCGGGTTCGGGTTAGTGTTAGGGTTCGGGTTCGGGTTAGGGTTAGGTTTAGGGTTAGGGTTAGGGTTAGGGTTAGGGTTAGGGTTCGGGTTAGCGTTAGGGGTAGTGTTAGGTTTAGGGTTGGGGTTAGGGTTAGTGTTAGGGTTAGGGTTAGGTTTCGGTTTTGGGTTAGGGTTCGGGTTAGGGTTAGGTTCAGGGTTACGGTTAGGGTTAGTGTTCGGGTTCGTGTTAGGGTTAGGGTGCGGGTTAGGTTTAGGGTTAGGGTTAGGGTTCGGGTTAGGGTTAGGGTTAGGGTTCGTGTTAGGGTTTGGGTTCGGGTTAAGGTTAGGGTTAGGGTTCGGGTTAGGGTTCGGGTTCGGTTTAGGGTTAGGCTTCAGGTTAGGGTTAGGGTTCGGGTTCGGGTTAGGGTTAGGGTTAGGTTTAGGGTTCGGGTTCGGGTTAGGGTTAGGGGTTAGGGATCGGGTTCGGGTTAGGGTTAGGGGTTAGTGTTAGTGTTAGGGTTAGGGTTAGGGTTAGGGTTAGGGTTCGGATTAGGGTTAGGTTAGGGTTAGGGTTAGGGTTCGGGTTAGGGTTAGGGTTAGGGTTAGGCTTAGGGATCGGGTTACGTTTAGTGTTCGGATTAGGGTTAGGGTTATGGTTAGGGTTCGTGTTAGGGTTAGGGTTCGGGTTAAGTTTCGGGTTAGGGTTAGGGTTAGGGTTAGGGTTCGGGTTAGGGTTAGGGTTCGGGTTAGGGTTAGGGTTAGGGTTAGGTTTCGGGTTAGGGTTCGGGTTAGGGTTAGGTTTCGGTTTAGGTTTAGGTTTAGGGTTAGAGTTAGGGTTAGGGTTAGGGTTAGGGTTAGGGTTAGGGTTAGGGTTCGGGTTAGGGTTAGGGTACGTGTTAGGGTTCGGTTTCAGGTTAGGGTTAGGGGTTAGTGTTCAGGTTAGGGTTAGGGTTAGGGTCCGGGTTAGTGTTCGGGTTAGGGTTAGGATTAGGGTTCGGGTTAGGTTTAGGGTTAGGGTTAGGGTTATTGTTTGGGTTACGGTTAGGGTTTGGGTTAGAGTTAGGGTTAGGGTTAGGGTTCGGGTTAGGGTTAGGGTTAGGGTTCGGGTTAGGGTTAGGGTTAGGGTTAGTGTTCGGGTTAGGGGTCGGGTTAGGTTTAGGGTTAGGGTTCGTGTTAGGTTTAGGTTTCGGGTTAGGTTTAGGGTTAGGGTTAGGTTTCGGGTTAGGGTTAGGGTTCGGGTTAGGGTTGGGTTCGGTTTAGGTTTCAGGTTAGGATTAGGGTTCGGTTTAGGGTTAGGGTTCGGGTTAGGTTTAGGGTTAGGTTTAGGGTTAGGGTTCGTGTTAGGGTTAGGGTTAGGGTACGGGTTAGGTTTCTGGTTCGGGTTAGGGTTAGGGGTTATTGTTCAGGTTAGGGTTAGGGTTAGGGTCCGGGTTAGGGTCGGGTTAGGGTTAGGGTTAGGGTTATTGTTTGGGTTACGGTTAGGGTTTGGTTTAGGGTTAGGGTTAGGGTTAGGGTTCGGGTTAGGCTTAGGGTTAGGGTTCGTGTTAGGGTTAGGGTACGGGTTAGGGTTAGGGTTAGGGTTAGGGTTCGGGTTAGGGTTCGGGTTAGGTTTAGTGTTAGGGTTCGGGTTAGGTTTAGGTTTCGGGTTACGTTGAGAATTACGGTTAGGTTTCGGGTTAGGGTTCGGGTTCGGTTTAGGGTTAGGTTTCGGGTTAGGGTTAGGGTTAGGGTTCGGGTTACGTTTAGGGATCGGGTTAGGGTTAGGGTTAGGGTTAGGGTTAGGGTTAGGGTTCGTGTTATGGTTCGGGTTAGGGGTCGGGTTAGGGTTAAGGTTAGGGTTCCGGTTAGGGTTAGGGTTAGGGTTAGGGTGGGGTTAGGTTTAGGGTTAGGGTTAGGGTTCGGGGTAGGGTTAGGGTTAGGGTTAGGGTTAGGGTTCGGGTTCGGTTTAGGGTTCGGGTTCGGTTTAGTGTTAGGGTTTGGGTTAGGGTTAGGGTTCGGTTTAGGGTTAGGGTTAGGGTTCGGGTTAGGGTTAGAGTTAGGGTTCGGGTTAGGGTTCGGGTTAGGGTTAGGTTTAGGGTTCGGGTACGGGTTAGGGTTCGGGTTAGTTTTCGGGTTCGGGT
>JAVLSZ010000034.1:667500-672500 GCA_032313775.1 Urocyon cinereoargenteus
TAGGGTTAGGGTTCTGGTTCGGGTTCGGGTTAGTGTTAAGGTTCGGGTTAGGGTTAGGGTTCGGTTTAGGGTTAGGGTTAGGGTTCGGGTTAGGGTTAGGGTTAGGGTTCGGGTTAGGGTTAGGGTTCGGGTTAGGGTTAGGGTTAGGTTTCGGGTTCGTGTTCGGGTTCAGGTTAGGTTTAGGTTTCGGGTAGGGTTAGGTTTCGGTTTAGGGTTAGGGTTCGGGTTAGGGTTAGGGTCCGGGTTCGGGTTAGTGTTAGGGTTCGGGTTCGGGTTAGGGTTAGGTTTAGGGTTAGGGTTAGGGTTAGGGTTAGGGTTAGGGTTCGGGTTAGCGTTAGGGGTAGTGTTAGGTTTAGGGTTGGGGTTAGGGTTAGTGTTAGGGTTAGGGTTAGGTTTCGGTTTTGGGTTAGGGTTCGGGTTAGGGTTAGGTTCAGGGTTACGGTTAGGGTTAGTGTTCGGGTTCGTGTTAGGGTTAGGGTGCGGGTTAGGTTTAGGGTTAGGGTTAGGGTTCGGGTTAGGGTTAGGGTTAGGGTTCGTGTTAGGGTTTGGGTTCGGGTTAAGGTTAGGGTTAGGGTTCGGGTTAGGGTTCGGGTTCGGTTTAGGGTTAGGCTTCAGGTTAGGGTTAGGGTTCGGGTTCGGGTTAGGGTTAGGGTTAGGTTTAGGGTTCGGGTTCGGGTTAGGGTTAGGGGTTAGGGATCGGGTTCGGGTTAGGGTTAGGGGTTAGTGTTAGTGTTAGGGTTAGGGTTAGGGTTAGGGTTAGGGTTCGGATTAGGGTTAGGTTAGGGTTAGGGTTAGGGTTCGGGTTAGGGTTAGGGTTAGGGTTAGGCTTAGGGATCGGGTTACGTTTAGTGTTCGGATTAGGGTTAGGGTTATGGTTAGGGTTCGTGTTAGGGTTAGGGTTCGGGTTAAGTTTCGGGTTAGGGTTAGGGTTAGGGTTAGGGTTCGGGTTAGGGTTAGGGTTCGGGTTAGGGTTAGGGTTAGGGTTAGGTTTCGGGTTAGGGTTCGGGTTAGGGTTAGGTTTCGGTTTAGGTTTAGGTTTAGGGTTAGAGTTAGGGTTAGGGTTAGGGTTAGGGTTAGGGTTAGGGTTAGGGTTCGGGTTAGGGTTAGGGTACGTGTTAGGGTTCGGTTTCAGGTTAGGGTTAGGGGTTAGTGTTCAGGTTAGGGTTAGGGTTAGGGTCCGGGTTAGTGTTCGGGTTAGGGTTAGGATTAGGGTTCGGGTTAGGTTTAGGGTTAGGGTTAGGGTTATTGTTTGGGTTACGGTTAGGGTTTGGGTTAGAGTTAGGGTTAGGGTTAGGGTTCGGGTTAGGGTTAGGGTTAGGGTTCGGGTTAGGGTTAGGGTTAGGGTTAGTGTTCGGGTTAGGGGTCGGGTTAGGTTTAGGGTTAGGGTTCGTGTTAGGTTTAGGTTTCGGGTTAGGTTTAGGGTTAGGGTTAGGTTTCGGGTTAGGGTTAGGGTTCGGGTTAGGGTTGGGTTCGGTTTAGGTTTCAGGTTAGGATTAGGGTTCGGTTTAGGGTTAGGGTTCGGGTTAGGTTTAGGGTTAGGTTTAGGGTTAGGGTTCGTGTTAGGGTTAGGGTTAGGGTACGGGTTAGGTTTCTGGTTCGGGTTAGGGTTAGGGGTTATTGTTCAGGTTAGGGTTAGGGTTAGGGTCCGGGTTAGGGTCGGGTTAGGGTTAGGGTTAGGGTTATTGTTTGGGTTACGGTTAGGGTTTGGTTTAGGGTTAGGGTTAGGGTTAGGGTTCGGGTTAGGCTTAGGGTTAGGGTTCGTGTTAGGGTTAGGGTACGGGTTAGGGTTAGGGTTAGGGTTAGGGTTCGGGTTAGGGTTCGGGTTAGGTTTAGTGTTAGGGTTCGGGTTAGGTTTAGGTTTCGGGTTACGTTGAGAATTACGGTTAGGTTTCGGGTTAGGGTTCGGGTTCGGTTTAGGGTTAGGTTTCGGGTTAGGGTTAGGGTTAGGGTTCGGGTTACGTTTAGGGATCGGGTTAGGGTTAGGGTTAGGGTTAGGGTTAGGGTTAGGGTTCGTGTTATGGTTCGGGTTAGGGGTCGGGTTAGGGTTAAGGTTAGGGTTCCGGTTAGGGTTAGGGTTAGGGTTAGGGTGGGGTTAGGTTTAGGGTTAGGGTTAGGGTTCGGGGTAGGGTTAGGGTTAGGGTTCGGGTTAGGGTTCGGGTTCGGTTTAGGGTTCGGGTTCGGTTTAGTGTTAGGGTTTGGGTTAGGGTTAGGGTTCGGTTTAGGGTTAGGGTTAGGGTTCGGGTTAGGGTCAGAGTTAGGGTTCGGGTTAGGGTTCGGGTTAGGGTTAGGTTTAGGGTTCGGGTACGGGTTAGGGTTCGGGTTAGTTTTCGGGTTCGGATTAGGGTTCCCGTTAGGGTTAGGGTTCGGGTTAGGTTAGGGTTAGGGTTCGGGTTCGGGTTAGGGTTAGGGTTAGGGTTAAGGTTAGGGTTCGGGTTAGGTTTAGGGTTAGGGTTAGGGGTTAGGGTTACGGTTAGGGTTAGGGTTAGGTTTAGGGTTAGGGTTCGGGTTCGGGTTAGGGTTAGGGTTCGGGTTAGGGTTCGTGTTAGGGTTCGGGTTAGGGTTCGGGTTAGGATTCGGGTTCGGGTTAGGGTACGGGTTCGGGTACGGGTTCGGGTTAGCGTTAGGTTTCAGGTTAGGGTAAGGGTTAGGGGTTAGGGTTACGGTCGAGTTAGACTCCGGGTTAGGGTTCGGGTTAGGGTTAGGGTTCGGTTTAGGGTTAGGGTTAGGGTTCGTTTTAGGGTTAGGTTTAGGGTTCGGGTTAGGGTTAGGGTTCGGGTTAGGGTTAGGTTTAGGGTTAGGGTTCGGGTTAGGTTTAGGTTTAGGGTACGGGTTAGGGTTCGGGTTAGGGTTAGGGTTAGGGTTCGGGTTACGTTAGGGTTAGGGTTAGGGTTCGGGTTAGGGTTAGGTTTCGGGTTCGGGTTAGGGTTAGGGTTAGGGTTAGGGTTAGGGTTCGGATGAGGTTTAGGGTTAGGGTTCGAGTTTGGGTTCGGGTTCGGGTTAGGGTTAGGGTTAGGGTTCGGTTTAGGGTTAGGTTTCGGGTTAGGGTTAGGGTTCGGGTTAGGGGTTAGTGTTAGGGTTCGGGTTCGGGTTAGGGTTAGGGTTAGGGTTAGGGTTAGGTTTCGGATTAGGGTTAGGGGTTAGGGTTCGGGTTAGGGTTCGGGTTAGGGTTCGGGTTAGGGTTGGGGTTAGGTTTAGGGTTAGGGTTAGGGTTCGGGGTAGGGTTAGGGTTAGGGTTAGTGTTAGGGTTAGGTTTCGGGTTAGCGTTCGGGTTAGGGTTCGGGTTCGGTTTAGGGTTAGGGGTTAGGGTTCGGGTTAGGGTTCGGGTTAGGGTTCGGGTTAGGGTTGGGGTTAGGGTTAGGGTTAGGGTTAGGGTTCGGGGTAGGGTTAGGGTTAGGGTTAGGGTTCGGGTTCGGTTTAGGGTTCGGGTTCGGTTTAGGGTTAGGGTTTGGGTTAGGTTTAGGGTTCGGTTTAGGGTTAGGGTTAGGGTTCGGGTTAGGGTTAGAGTTAGGGTTCGGGTTAGGGTTCGGGTTAGGGTTAGGTTTAGGGTTCGGGTTCGGGTTAGGGTTCGGGTTAGTTTTCGGGTTCGGGTTAGGGTTCCCGTTAGGGTTAGGGTTCGGGTTAGGTTAGGGTTAGGGTTCGGGTTCGGGTTAGGTTTAGGGTTCGGGTTCGGGTTAGGGTTAGGGTTAGGGTTAAGGTTAGGGTTCGGGTAAGGGTTAGGGTTCGGGTTAGGGTTAGGGTTAGGGTTAGGGTTCGTGTTAGGGTTCGGGTTAGGGTTAGGTTTAGGGTTAGGGTTAGGGTTAGGTTTAGGGTTATTGTTAGGTTTCGGGTTAGGATTAGGGTTCGGGTTCGGGTTAGGGTTAGGGTTCGGGTTAGGGTTAGGTATCGGATTAGTGATAGGGTTAGGGTTAGGTTAGGGTTAGGGTTCGGGTTAGGGTTAGGGTTCGGGGTCGGGTTATGTTTAGGTTTCGGGTTCGGGTTAGGGTTCGGGTTTGGGTTAGGGTTCGGCTTAGGGTTAGGGTTAGGGTTAGGGTTCGGGTTAGGGTTAGGGTTCTGGTTCGGGTTCGGGTTAGTGTTAAGGTTCGGGTTAGGGTTAGGGTTCGGTTTAGGGTTAGGGTTAGGGTTACGGTTAGGGTTCGGGTTAGGTTTAGGGTTCGGGTTAGGGTTAGGGTTAGGTTTCGGGTTCGTGTTCGGGTTCAGGTTAGGTTTAGGTTTCGGGTAGGGTTAGGTTTCGGTTTAGGGTTAGGGTTCGGGTTAGGGTTAGGGTTCGGGTTCGGGTTACTGTTAGGGATCGGGTTCGGGTTAGGGTTAGGTTTTGGGTTAGGGTTAGGGTTAGGGTTAGGGTTAGGGTTAGGGTTCGGGTTAGCGTTAGGGGTAGTGTTAGGTTTAGGGTTGGGGTTAGGGTTAGTGTTAGGGTTAGGGTTAGGTTTCGGTTTTGGGTTAGGGTTCGGGTTAGGGTTAGGTTCAGGGTTACGGTTAGGGTTAGTGTTCGGGTTCGTGTTAGGGTTAGGGTGCGGGTTAGGTTTAGGGTTAGGGTTAGGGTTCGGGTTAGGGTTAGGGTTAGGGTTCGTGTTAGGGTTTGGGTTCGGGTTAAGGTTAGGGTTAGGGTTCGGGTTAGGGTTCGGGTTCGGGTTAGGGTTAGGGTTAGGCTTCAGGTTAGGGTTAGGGTTCGGGTTCGGGTTAGGGTTAGGGTTAGGGTTAGGGTTCGGTTTCGGGTTAGGGTTAGGGGTTAGGGATCGGGTTCGGGTAAGGGTTAGGGGTTAGTGTTAGTGTTAGGGTTAGGGTTAGGTTTAGGGTTAGGGTTCGGATTAGGGTTAGGTTAGGGTTAGGGTTAGGGTTCGGGTTAGGGTTAGGGTTAGGCTTAGGGATCGGGTTACGGTTAGTGTTCGGGTTAGGGTTAGGGTTATGGTTAGGGTTCGTGTTAGGGTTAGGGTTCAGGTTAAGTTTCGGGTTAGGGTTAGGGTTAGGGTTAGGGTTCGGGTTAGGGTTAGGGTTCGGATTAG
>JAVLSZ010000034.1:677500-687500 GCA_032313775.1 Urocyon cinereoargenteus
GGTTGAGGGTTAGGTTTAGGGTTAGGGTTCGGGTTAGGGTTCGAGTTAGGGTTAGGTTTAGGGTTAGGGTTAGGGTTCGGGTTAGGGTTAGGGTTAGGGTTCGGGTTAGGGTTAGGTTTAGGGTTAGGGTTAGGGTTAGTGTTCGGGTTAGGGTTAGGGTTAGGGTTAGGGTTAGGGTTCGGGTTAGGGTTCAGTTTAGGGTTCGGGTAAGAGTTAGGTTTCCGGTTAGGGTTCGGGTTAGGGTTAGGGTTAGGGTTCTGGTTCGAGTTCGGGTTAGGGTTAGGTTTCGGGTTCGGGTTAGGGTTCGGGTTTGGGTTAGGGTTCGGGTTAAGGTTAGAGATAGGGTTCGGGTTAGGGTTCGGTTTAGGGTTCGGGTTAGGGTTGGGGTTAGGGTTAGGGTTAGGGTTAGGGTTCGGGTTCGAGTTCGGGTTAGGGTTAGGGTTCGGGTTCGGGTTAGGTTTAGGGTTCGGGTTCGGGTTAGGGTTCGGGTTCGGGGTTGGGTTAGGGGTTAGGTTTCGGGTTAGGGTTCGGGTTAGGTTTCGGGTTAGGGTTGGGGTTAGGGTTAGGGTTAGGGTTCGGGTTAGGGTTAGGGTTAGGGTTCGGGTTCGGTTTAGGGTTAGGTTTCGAGTTCGGGTTATGGTTCGGGTTTGGGTTAGGGTTCGGTTTAGGGTTAGGGATAGGGTTCGGGCTAGGGTTAGGGTTCGGGTTCGGGTTAGGGTTAGGGTTCGCGTTAGGGTTAGGGTTCGGTTTAGGGTTCGGGTTAGGGTTAGGGTTAGGGTTCGGGTTCGGGGTTAGGGTTAGGGTTAGGGTTCGGGTTAGGGTTCGGGTTAGTGTTTGGGTTCGAGTTAGGGTTCGGGTTAGGGTTTGGGTTAGAGTTAGGATTAGGGTTAGGGTTCGGGTTAGGCTTAGGGTTAGAGTTCGGGTTAGGGTTCGTGTTAGGGTTCGGGTTAGGGTTCGGGTTAGGATTCGGGTTCGGGTTAGGGTTCGGGTTCGGGTACGGGTTCAGGTTAGGGTTAGGTTTCGGGTTAGGGTAAGGGTTAGGGGTTAGGGTTAGAGTCGAGTTAGACTCCGGGTTAGGGTTCGGGTTAGGGGTCGGGTTAGGTTTAGGGTTAGGGTTCGTGTTAGGTTTAGGTTTCGGGTTAGGTTTAGGGTTAGGGTTAGGTTTCGGGTTAGGGTTAGGGTTCGGGTTAGGGTTGGGTTCGGTTTAGGTTTCGGGTTAGGATTAGGGTTCGGTTTAGGGTTAGGGTTCGGGTTAGGTTTAGGGTTAGGTTTAGGGTTAGGGTTCGTGTTAGGGTTAGGGTTAGGGTACAGGTTAGGTTTCTGGTTCGGGTTAGGGTTAGGGGTTATTGTTCAGGTTAGGGTTAGGGTTAGGGTCCGGGTTAGGGTTCGGGTTAGGGTTAGGGGTAGGGTTATTGTTTGGGTTACGGTTAGGGTTTGGTTTAGGGTTAGGGTTAGGGTTAGGGTTCGGGTTAGGCTTAGGGTTAGGGTTCGTGTTAGGGTTAGGGTTAGGGTTAGGGTTCGGGTTAGGGTTCGGGTTAGGTTTAGTGTTAGGTTTCGGGTTAGGTTTAGGTTTCGGGTTACGTTGAGAGTTAGGGTTAGGTTTCGGGTTAGGGTTAGGGTTCGGGTTAGGGTTGGGTTCGGTTTAGGTTTCGGGTTAGGGTTAGGGTTCGGGTTCGGTTTAGGGTTAGGTTTCGGGTTAGGGTTAGGGTTAGGGTTCGGGTTACGTTTAGGGATCGGGTTAGGGTTAGGGTTAGGGTTAGGGTTAGGGTTCGTGTTATGGTTCGGGTTAGGGGTAGGGTTAGGGTTAAGGTTAGGGTTCCGGTTAGGGTTAGGGTTAGGGTTAGGGTGGGGTTAGGGTTAGGGTTCGGTTTAGGGTTAGGGTTCGGGTTCGGGTTTGGGTTATGGTTAGGGTTGGGGTTCGGGTTAGGGTTCGGGTTAGGGTTCGGGTTAGGGTTAGAGTTAGGGTTCGGGTTCGGGGTTAGGGTTAGGGTGAGGGTTCGGTTTAGGGTTAGGGTTCGTGTACGGGTTCGGGTTAGGGTGAGGTTTTGGGTTAGGGTTAGGGGTTAGGGTTAGGGCCGAGTTAGAGTTCGGGTTAGGGTACGGTTGAGGGTTAGGGTTAGGGTTAGGGTTCGGGTTAGGGTTCGAGTTAGGGTTAGGTTTAGGGTTAGGGTTAGGGTTCGGGTTAGGGTTAGGGTTAGGGTTCGGGTTAGGGTTAGGTTTAGGGTTAGGGTTAGGGTTAGTGTTCGGGTTAGGGTTAGGGTTAGGGTTAGGGTTAGGGTTAGGGTTCGGGTTAGGGTTCAGTTTAGGGTTCGGGTAAGAGTTAGGTTTCCGGTTAGGGTTCGGGTTAGGGTTAGGGTTAGGGTTCTGGTTCGAGTTCGGGTTAGGGTTAGGTTTCGGGTTCGGGTTAGGGTTCGGGTTTGGGTTAGGGTTCGGGTTAAGGTTAGAGATAGGGTTCGGGTTAGGGTTCGGTTTAGGGTTCGGGTTAGGGTTGGGGTTAGGGTTAGGGTTAGGGTTAGGGTTCGGGTTCGAGTTCGGGTTAGGGTTAGGGTTCGGGTTCGGGTTAGGTTTAGGGTTCGGGTTCGGGTTAGGGTTCGGGTTCGGGGTTGGGTTAGGGGTTAGGGTTCGGGTTAGGGTTCGGGTTAGGGTTCGGGTTAGGGTTGGGGTTAGGGTTAGGGTTAGGGTTCGGGTTAGGGTTAGGGTTAGGGTTCGGGTTCGGTTTAGGGTTAGGTTTCGAGTTCGGGTTATGGTTCGGGTTTGGGTTAGGGTTCGGTTTAGGGTTAGGGATAGGGTTCGGGCTAGGGTTAGGGTTCGGGTTCGGGTTAGGGTTAGGGTTCGCGTTAGGGTTAGGGTTCGGTTTAGGGTTCGGGTTAGGGTTAGGGTTAGGGTTCGGGTTCGGGGTTAGGGTTAGGGTGAGGGTTCGGGTTAGGGTTTGGATTTGGGTTAGGTTTAGGGTTAGGGTTCGGGTTCGGGTTAGGTTTAGGGTTAGGGTTAGGGTTCGGGTTAGGGTTCGGGTTAGTGTTTGGGTTCGAGTTAGGGTTCGGGTTAGGGTTTGGGTTAGAGTTAGGATTAGGGTTAGGGTTCGGGTTAGGCTTAGGGTTAGGGTTCGGGTTAGGGTTCGTGTTAGGGTTCGGGTTAGGGTTCGGGTTAGGATTCGGGTTCGGGTTAGGGTTCGGGTTCGGGTACGGGTTCAGGTTAGGGTTAGGTTTCGGGTTAGGGTAAGGGTTAGGGGTTATGGTTAGAGTCGAGTTAGACTCCGGGTTAGGGTTCGGGTTAGGGTTAGGGTTCGGTTTAGGGTTAGGGTTAGGTTTCGTGTTAGGGTTAGGGTTAGGGTTCGGGTTAGGGTTAGGGTTCGGGTTAGGATTAGGTTTAGGGTTATGGTTCGGGTTAGGTTTAGGGTTAGTGTTCGGGTTAGGGTTCGGGTTAGGGTTAGGGTTAGGTTTCGGGTTAGGTTTTGGGTTAGGGTTTGGTTTCGGTTTAGGGTTAGGTTTCGGGTTCGGGTTAGGGTTAGGGTTAGGGTTAGGGTTAGGGTTCGGATGAGGTTTAGGGTTAGGGTTCGGATTAGGGTTCGGGTTCGGGTTAGGTTTAGGGTTAGGGTTCGGGTTAGGGTTAGGGTTCGGGTTAGGGTTAGGGTTCGGGTTAGGGGTTAGGGTTAGGGTTCGGGTTCGGGTTAGGGTTAGGGTTAGGGTTAGGTTTAGGGTTCGGGTTAGGGTTAGTGTTAGGGTTAGGGTTCGGGTTAGTGTTCGGGTTAGGGTTCAGGTTAGGGTTAGGGTTCGGTTTAGGGTTAGGGGTTAGTGTTCAGGTTAGTGTTAGGGTTAGGGTTCGGGTTAGGTTTAGGGTTAGGGTTAGCGTTAGAAGTTAGGGTTAGGGTTAGGGTTAGGGTTAGGGTTTGGGTTAGGGTTAGGGTTAGGGTTCGGGTTAGGGTTAGGGTTAGTTTTAGGGTTTGGGTTCGAGTTAGGTTTCGGGTTAGGGTTTGGTTTAGAGTTAGGATTAGTGATAGGGTTCGGGTTAAGGTTAGGGTTAGGGTTCGGGTTAGGGTTCGGGTTAGGGTTCGGGATAGGGTTCGGGTTAGGGTTCGGGTTAGGGTTCGGGTTCGGGTTAGGGTTCGGGTTCGGGTACAGGTTCGGGTTAAGGTTAGGTTTCGGGTTAGGGTTAGTGTCGAGTTAGAGTTCGGGTTAGGGTTCGGGTTAGGGTTATGGTTACGGTTAGGGTCGGGTTAGGGTTCGAGTTAGGATTAGGGTTAGGGTTAGGTTTAGGGTTCGGGTTAGGGTTAGGGTTACGGTTCGGGTTAGGTTTAGGGTTCGGGTTAGCGTTAGGGGTTAGGGTTAGGGTTAGGGTTAGGGTTAGGGTTAGGGTTTGGGTTAGGGTTAGGGTTAGGGTTCGGGTTAGGGTTAGGGTTAGTGTAGGGGTTAGGGTTAAAGTTAGGGTTAGGGTTAGGGTTAGGTTTCGGTTTCGGGTTAGGGTTCGGGTTAGGGTTAGTGTTAGGGTTAGGGTTAGGGTTCGGGTTAGGGTTAGGGGTTAGTGTTAGTGTTAGGGTTAGGGTTAGGGTTAGGGTTAGGGTTCGGATTAGGGTTAGGTTAGGGTTAGGGTTAGGGTTCGGGTTAGGGTTAGGGTTAGGGTTACGCTTAGGGATCGGGTTACGGTTAGTGTTCGGGTTAGGGTTAGGGTTATGGTTAGGGTTCGTGTTAGGGTTAGGGTTCAGGTTAAGTTTCGGGTTAGGGTTAGGGTTAGGGTTAGGGTTCGGGTTAGGGTTAGGGTTCGGGTTAGGGTTAGGGTTAGGGTTAGGTTTCGGGTTAGGGTTCGGGTTAGGGTTAGGTTTCGGTTTAGGTTTAGGTTTAGGGTTAGAGTTAGGGTTAGGGTTAGGGTTAGGGTTAGGGTTAGGGTTAGGGTTCGGGTTAGGGTTCGGGTTAGGGGTCGGGTTAGGTTTAGGGTTAGGGTTCGTGTTAGGTTTAGGTTTCGGGTTAGGTTTAGGGTTAGTGTTAGGTTTCGGGTTAGGGTTAGGGTTCGGGTTAGGGTTGGGTTCGGTTTAGGTTTCGGGTTAGGATTAGGGTTCGGTTTAGGGTTAGGGTTCGGGTTAGGTTTAGGGTTAGGTTTAGGGTTAGGGTTCGTGTTAGGGTTAGGGTTAGGGTACAGGTTAGGTTTCTGGTTCGGGTTAGGGTTAGGGGTTATTGTTCAGGTTAGGGTTAGGGTTAGGGTCCGGGTTAGGGTTCGGGTTAGGGTTAGGGTTAGGGTTATTGTTTGGGTTACGGTTAGGGTTTGGTTTAGGGTTAGGGTTAGGGTTAGGGTTCGGGTTAGGCTTAGGGTTAGGGTTCGTGTTAGGGTTAGGGTTAGGGTTAGGGTTCGGTTTAGGGTTCGGGTTAGGTTTAGTGTTAGGTTTCGGGTTAGGTTTAGGTTTCGGGTTACGTTGAGAGTTAGGGTTAGGTTTCGGGTTAGGGTTAGGGTTCGGGTTAGGGTTGGGTTCGGTTTAGGTTTCGGGTTAGGGTTAGGGTTCGGGTTCGGTTTAGGGTTAGGTTTCGGGTTAGGGTTAGGGTTAGGGTTCGGGTTACGTTTAGGGATCGGGTTAGGGTTAGGGTTAGGGTTAGGGTTAGGGTTCGTGTTATGGTTCGGGTTAGGGGTCGGGTTAGGGTTAAGGTTAGGGTTCCGGTTAGGGTTAGGGTTAGGGTTAGGGTGGGGTTAGGGTTAGGGTTCGGTTTAGGGTTAGGGTTCGGGTTCGGGTTTGGGTTATGGTTAGGGTTGGGGTTCGGGTTAGGGTTCGGGTTAGGGTTCGGGTTAGGGTTAGAGTTAGGGTTCGGGTTCGGGGTTAGGGTTAGGGTGAGGGTTCGGTTTAGGGTTAGGGTTCGTGTACGGGTTCGGGTTAGGGTGAGGTTTTGGGTTAGGGTTAGGGGTTAGGGTTAGGGCCGAGTTAGAGTTCGGGTTAGGGTACGGTTGAGGGTTAGGGTTAGGGTTAGGGTTCGGGTTAGGGTTCGAGTTAGGGTTAGGTTTAGGGTTAGGGTTAGGGTTTGGTTAGGGTTAGGGTTAGGGTTCGGGTTAGGGTTAGGCTTAGGGTTAGGGTTAGGGTTAGTGTTCGGGTTAGGGTTAGGGTTAGGGTTAGGGTTAGGGTTAGGGTTCGGGTTAGGGTTCAGTTTAGGGTTCAGGTAAGAGTTAGGTTTCCGGTTAGGGTTCGGGTTAGGGTTAGGTTTCGGGTTCGGGTTAGGGTTCGGGTTTGGTTTAGGGTTCGGGTTAAGGTTAGAGATAGGGTTCGGGTTAGGGTTCGGTTTAGGGTTCGGGTTAGGGTTGGGGTTAGGCTTAGGGTTAGGGTTAGGGTTCGGGTTCGAGTTAGGGTTAGGGTTAGGGTTCGGGTTCGGGTTAGGTTTAGGGTTCGGGTTCGGGTTAGGGTTCGGGTTCGGGGTTGGGTTAGGGGTTAGGGTTCGGGTTAGGGTTCGGGTTAGGGTTCGGGTTAGGGTTGGGGTTAGGGTTAGGGTTAGGGTTCGGGTTAGGGTAAGGGTTAGGGTTCGGGTTCGGTTTAGTGTTAGGTACGGGTTCGGGTTATGGTTCGGGTTTGGGTTAGGGTTCGGTTTAGGGTTAGGGATAGGGTTCGGGCTAGGGTTAGGGTTCGGGTTCGGGTTAGGGTTAGGGTTCGCGTTAGGGTTAGGTTTCGGGTTAGGGTTAGGGTTAGGGTTAGGGTTAGGGTTCGGGTTAGGGTTAGGGTTATGGTTGGGGTTCGGGTTAGGGTTTGGTTTAGGGTTCGGGTTAGGGTTAGGGTTAGGGTTCAGGTTCGGGGTTAGGGTTAGGGTGAGGGTTCGGGTTAGGGTTTGGATTAGGGTTAGGGTTCGGGTTAGGCTTAGGGTTAGGGTTCGGGTTAGGGTTTGGTTTAGAGTTAGGATTAGGGTTAGGGTTCGGGTTAGGCTTAGGGTTAGGGTTCGGGTTAGGGTTCGTGTTAGGGTTCGGGTTAGGGTTCGGGTTAGGATTCGGGTTCTGGTTAGGTTTCGGGTTCGGGTACGGGTTCAGGTTAGGGTTAGGTTTCGGGTTAGGGTAAGGGTTAGGGGTTAGGTTTAGGCTCGAGTTAGACTCCGGGTTAGTGTTCGGGTTAGGGTTAGGGTTCGGTTTAGGGTTAGGGTTAGGTTTCGTGTTAGGGTTAGGGTTAGGGTTCGGGTTAGGGTTAGGGTTCGGGTTAGGATTAGGTTTAGGGTTAGGGTTCGGGTTAGGTTTAGGGTTAGTGTTCGGGTTAGGGTTCGGGTTAGGGTTAGGGTTAGGGTTCGGGTTAGGGTTTGGGTTAGGGTTTGGTTTCGGTTTAGGGTTAGGTTTCGGGTTCGGGTTAGGGTTAGGGTTAGGGTTAGGGTTAGGGTTCGGATGAGGTTTAGGGTTAGGGTTCGGATTAGGGTTCGGGTTCGGGTTAGGGTTAGGGTTAGGGTTCGGGTTCGGGTTAGGGTTCGGGTTAGGGTTAGGGTTCGGGTTAGGGGTTAGGGTTAGGGTTCGGGTTCGGGTTCGGGTTAGGGTTAGGGTTAGGTTTAGGGTTCGGGTTAGGGTTAGTGTTAGGGTTAGGGTTCGGGTTAGTGTTCGGGTTAGGGTTCAGGTTAGGGTTAGGGTTCGGGTTAGGGTTAGGGGTTAGTGTTCAGGTTAGTGTTAGGGTTAGGGTTCGGGTTAGGTTTAGGGTTAGGGTTAGCGTTAGAGGTTAGGGTTAGGGTTAGGGTTAGGGTTTGGGTTAGGGTTAGGGTTCGGGTTAGGGTTAGGGTTAGTTTTAGGGTTTGGGTTCGAGTTAGGTTTCGGGTTAGGATTTGGGTTAGAGTTAGGATTAGTGATAGGGTTCGGGTTAAGGTTAGGGTTAGGGTTCGGGTTAGGGTTCGGGTTAGGGTTCGGGATAGGGTTCGGGTTAGGGTTCGGGTTAGGGTTCGGTTTCGGGTTAGGGTTCGGGTTCGGGTACAGGTTCGGGTTAAGGTTAGGTTTCGGGTTAGGGTTAGTGTCGAGTTAGAGTTCGGGTTAGGGTTCGGGTTAGGGTTATGGTTAGGGTTAGGGTCGGGTTAGGGTTCGAGTTAGGATTAGGGTTAGGGTTAGGTTTAGGGTTCGGGTTAGGGTTAGGGTTACGGTTCGGGTTAGGTTTAGGGTTCGGGTTAGTGTTAGGGGTTAGGGTTAGGGTTAGGGTTAGGGTTAGGGTTAGGGTTTGGGTTAGGGTTAGGGTTAGGTTTCGGGTTAGGGTTAGGGTTAGTGTAGGGGTTAGGGTTAAAGTTAGGGTTAGGTTTAGGGTTAGGTTTCGGTTTCGGGTTAGGGTTCGGGTTAGGGTTAGGGTTAGGGTTAGGGTTAGGGTTCGGGTTAGGGTTAGGGTTCGTGTTAGGGTTTGTGTTCGGGTTAGGGTTAGGGTTAGGTTTCGGGTTAGTGTTCGGGTTCGGGTTCGGGTTCGTGTTAGGGTTAGTGTTCGGGTTAGGGTTAGGGTTCGGGTTAGGGTTAGGGTTAGTGTTCGTGTTAGGGTTAGGGTTCGGGTTCGGATTCGGATTCGGCTTAGGGTTAGGGTTCGGGTTAGGGTTAGGGTTCGGGTTAGGTTTAGGGTTACGGTTCGGGTTAGGGTTAGGGTTAGGGTTAGGGTTAGGGTTCGGGTTAGGTTTAGGGTTACGGTTCGGGTTAGGGTTAGGGTTAGGGTTATGGTTCGGTTTCGGTTTTGGGTTAGGTTTAGGGTTCGGGTTAGGGTTAGGTTTATGGTTAGGGTTAGGGTTAGTGTTCGGGTTCGGGTTAGGGTTAGGGTGCGGGTTATGTTTAGGGTTAGGGTTAGGGTTCGGGTTCGGGTTAGGGTTAGGTTTCGTGTTAGGGTTTGGGTTCGGGTTAAGGTTAAGGTTAGGGTTCGGGTTAGGGTTCGGGTTCGGGTTAGGGTTGGGGTTATGGTTCGGGTTGGGGTTAGGGTTCGGGTTCGTGTTAGGGTTAGGTTAGGGTTAGGGTTAGGGTTAGGTTTAGAGTTCGGGTTCGGGTTAGGTTTAGGGGTTAGTGTTCGAGTTCGGGTTAGGCTTAGTGTTAGGTTTCGGGTTAGGGTAAGGGATTGGTGTTAGGGTTAGTGTTAGGGTTAGGGTTAGGGTTCCGATTAGGGTTAGGTTAGGGTTAGGGTTAGGGTTCGGGTTAGGGTTAGGGTTAGGGTTAGGGTAAGGGATCGGGTTGGGTTAGTTTTCGGGTTAGGGTTAGGGTTATGGTTAGGGTTCGTGTTAGGGTTAGGGTTCGGGTTAAGGTTCGGGTTAGGGTTAGGTTTAGGGTTAGGGTTCGGGTTCGGGTTAGGGTTCGGGTTAGGGTTAGGGTTCGGGTTAGGGTTAGGGGTTAGGGTTTGGGTTAGGGTTCGGGTTAGGGTTCGGGTTAGGGTTGGGGTTAGGGTTAGGGTTAGGGTTAGGGTTCGGGGTAGGGTTAGGGTTAGGGTTAGGGTTCGGGTTCGGTTTAGGGTTCGGGTTCGGTTTAGGGTTAGGGTTTGGGTTAGGTTTAGGGTTCGGTTTAGGGTTAGGGTTAGGGTTCGGGTTAGGGTTAGAGTTAGGGTTCGGGTTAGGGTTCGGGTTAGGGTTAGGTTTAGGGTTCGGGTTCGGGTTAGGGTTCGGGTTAGTTTTCGGGTTCGGGTTAGGGTTCCCGTTAGGGTTAGGGTTCGGGTTAGGTTAGGGTTAGGGTTCGGGTTCGGGTTAGGTTTAGGGTTCGGGTTCGGGTTAGGGTTAGGGTTAGGGTTAAGGATAGGGTTCGGGTTAGGGTTAGGGTTAGGGTTAGGGGTTAGGGTTACGGTTAGGGTTAGGGTTAGGGTTAGGGTTAGGGTTCGGGTTCGGGTTAGGGTTAGGGTTCGGGTTAGGGTTTGTGTTCGGGTTAGGGTTAGGGTTAGGTTTCGGGTTAGTGTTCGGGTTCGGGTTCGGGTTCGTGTTAGGGTTAGTGTTCGGGTTAGGGTTAGGGTTCGGGTTAGGGTTAGGGTTAGTGTTCGTGTTAGGGTTAGGGTTCGGGTTCGGATTCGGATTCGGCTTAGGGTTAGGGTTCGGGTTAGGTTTAGGGTTACGGTTCGGGTTAGGGTTAGGGTTAGGGT
>JAVLSZ010000034.1:690000-692500 GCA_032313775.1 Urocyon cinereoargenteus
TTAGGGTTAGGGTTCGGGTTCGGGTTAGGTTTAGGGTTCGGGTTCGGGTTAGGGTTAGGGTTAGGGTTAAGGATAGGGTTCGGGTTAGGGTTAGGGTTAGGGTTAGGGGTTAGGGTTACGGTTAGGGTTAGGGTTAGGGTTAGGGTTAGGGTTAGGGTTCGGTTTCGGGTTAGGGTTAGGGTTCGGGTTAGGGTTAGGTTTAGGTTTAGGGTTCGGGTTAGGGTTAGGGTTAGGGTTAGGGTTCGGGTTAGGGTTAGGGTTAGGGTTAGGGTTCGTGTTAGGTTTCGGGTTAGGGTTAGGTTTAGGGTTAGGGTTCGGGTTAGGGTTAGGGTTATTGTTATCTTTCGGGTTAGGATTAGGGTTCGGGTTCGGGTTAGGGTTAGGGTTCGGGTTAGGGTTAGGTTTCGGATTAGTGATAGGGTTAGGGTTCGGGTTAGGATTAGGGTTCGGGTTAGGGTTAGGGTTCGGGGTCGAGTTATGTTTAGGTTTCGGGTTCGGGTTAGGTTTCGGGTTTGGGTTAGGGTTCGGCTTAGGGTTAGGATTAGGGTTAGGGTTCGGGTTAGGGTTAGGGTTCTGGTTCGGGTTCGGGTTAGTGTTAAGGTTCGGGTTCGGGTTAGGGTTCGGTTTAGGGTTAGGGTTAGGGTTCGGGTTAGGGTTAGGGTTAGGGTTCGGGTTAGGGTTAGGGTTCGGGTTAGGGTTAGGGTTAGGTTTCGGGTTCGTGTTCGGGTTCAGGTTAGGTTTAGGTTTCGGGTAGGGTTAGGTTTCGGTTTAGGGTTAGGGTTCGGGTTAGGGTTAGGGTTCGGGATCGGGTTAGTGTTAGGGTTCGGGTTCGGGTAGGGTTAGGTTTAGGGTTAGGGTTAGGGTTAGGGTTAGGGTTAGGGTTAGGGTTCGGGTTAGCGTTAAGGGTAGTGTTAGGTTTAGGTTTGGGGTTAGGGTTAGTGTTAGGGTTAGGGTTAGGTTTCGGTTTTGGGTTAGGTTTAGGGTTCGGGTTAGGGTTAGGTTCAGGGTTACGGTTAGGGTTAGTGTTCGGGTTCGTGTTAGGGTTAGGGTGCGGGTTAGGTTTAGGGTTAGGGTTAGGGTTCGGGTTAGGGTTAGGGTTAGGGTTCGTGTTAGGGTTTGGGTTCGGGTTAAGTTTAGGGTTAGGGTTCGGGTTAGGGTTCGGGTTCGGGTTAGGGTTAGGGTTAGGCTTCGGGTTAGGGTTAGGGTTCGGGTTCGGGTTAGGGTTAGGGTTAGGTTTAGGGTTCGGATTCGGGTTAGGGTTAGGGGTTAGGGATCGGGTTCGGGTTAGGGTTAGGGGTTAGTGTTAGTGTTAGGGTTAGGGTTAGGGTTAGGGTTAGGGTTCCCATTAGAGTTAGGTTAGGGTTAGGGTTAGGGTTCGGGTTAGGGTTAGGGTTAGGGTTAGGCTTAGGGATCGGGTTACGGTTAGTGTTCGGGTTAGGGTTAGGGTTATGGTTAGGGTTCGTGTTAGGGTTAGGGTTCGGGTTAGGTTTCGGGTTAGGGTTAGGGTTAGGGTTAGGGTTAGGGTTCGGGTTAGGGTTAGGGTTCGGGTTAGGGTTAGGGTTAGGGTTAGGTTTCGGGTTAGGGTTCGGGTTAGGGTTAGGTTTCGGTTTAGGTTTAGGTTTAGGGTTAGAGTTAGGTTTAGGGTTAGGGTTAGGGTTAGGGTTAGGGTTAGGGTTAGGGTTCGGGTTAGGGTTAGGGTTAGGGTACGTGTTAGGGTTCGGTTTCGGGTTAGGGTTAGGGGTTAGTGTTCAGGTTAGGGTTAGGGTTAGGGTCCGGGTTAGTGTTCGGGTTAGGGTTAGGATTAGGGTTCGGTTTAGGGTTAGGGTTAGGGTTAGGGTTATTGTTTGGGTTACGGTTAGGGTTTGGGTTAGAGTTAGGGTTAGGGTTCGGGTTAGGGTTAGGGTTAGGGTTCGGGTTAGGGTTAGGGTTAGGGTTCGGGTTAGGGGTCGGGTTACGTTTAGGGTTAGGGTTCGTGTTAGGTTTAGGTTTCGGGTTAGGTTTAGGGTTAGGGTTAGGTTTCGGGTTAGGGTTAGGGTTCGGGTTAGGGTTGGGTTCGGTTTAGGTTTCCGGTTAGGATTAGGGTTCGGTTTAGGGTTAGGGTTCGGGTTAGGTTTAGGGTTAGGTTTAGGGTTAGGGTTCGTGTTAGGGTTAGGGTTAGGGTACGGGTTAGGTTTCGGGTTCGGGTTAGGGTTAGGGGTTATTGTTCAGGTTAGGGTTAGGGTTAGGGTCCGGGTTAGGGTTCGGGTTAGGGTTAGGGTTAGGGTTATTGTTTGGGTTATGGTTAGGGTTTGGTTTAGGGTTAGGGTTAGGGTTAGGGTTCGGGTTAGGCTTAGGGTTAGGGTTCGTGTTAGGGTTAGGGTACGGGTTAGGGTTAGGTTTAGGGTTAGGGTTCGGGTTAGGTTTAGGGTTAGGGTTCGGGTTAGGTTTAGGTTTCGGGTTACGTTGAGAGTTAGGGTTAGGTTTCGGGTTAGGGTTAGGGTTCGGGTTAGGGTTGGGTTCG
>JAVLSZ010000034.1:695000-722500 GCA_032313775.1 Urocyon cinereoargenteus
GTTAGGGTTAGTGTTCGTGTTAGGGTTAGGGTTCGGGTTCGGATTCGGATTCGGCTTAGGGTTAGGGTTCGGTTTAGGGTTAGGGTTCGGGTTAGGGTTAGGGTTACGGTTCGGGTTAGGGTTAGGGTTAGGGTTAGGGTTAGGGTTCGGGTTTGGTTTAGGGTTACGGTTCGGGTTAGGGTTAGGGTTAGGGTTATGGTTAGGTTTCGGTTTTGGGTTAGGTTTAGGGTTCGGGTTAGGGTTAGGTTTATGGTTAGGGTTAGGGTTAGTGTTCGGGTTCGGGTTAGGGTTAGGGTGCGGGTTATGTTTAGGGTTAGGGTTAGGGTTCGGGTTCGGGTTAGGGTTAGGTTTCGTGTTAGGGTTTGGGTTCGGGTTAAGGTTAAGGTTAGGGTTCGGGTTAGGGTTCGGGTTCGGGTTAGGGTTGGGGTTATGGTTCGGGTTGGGGTTAGGGTTCGGGTTCGGGTTAGGGTTAGGTTAGGGTTAGGGTTAGGGTTAGCTTTAGGGTTCGGGTTCGGGTTAGGTTTAGGGGTTAGTGTTCGAGTTCGGGTTAGGCTTAGTGTTAGGTTTCGGGTTAGGGTTAGGGATTGGTGTTAGGGTTAGTGTTAGGGTTAGGGTTAGGGTTCCGATTAGGGTTAGGTTAGGGTTAGGGTTAGGGTTCGGGTTAGGGTTAGGGTTAGGGTTAGGGTAAGGGATCGGGTTAGGGTTAGTTTTCGGGTTAGGGTTAGGGTTATGGTTAGGGTTCGTGTTAGGGTTAGGGTTCGGGTTAAGGTTCGGGTTAGGGTTAGGTTTAGGGTTAGGGTTCGGGTTCGGGTTAGGGTTCGGGTTAGGGTTAGGGATCGGGTTAGGGTTAGGGTTAGGTTTCGGTTTCGGGTTAGGGTTCGGGTTAGGGTTAGGGTTCGGTTTAGGGTTAGGGTTAGGGTTCGGGTTAGGGTTCGGGTTCGGGTTAGGGTTAGGGGTTAGTGTTCAGGTTAGGGTTAGGGTGAGGGTTCGGGTTAGGGTTCGGGTTAGGGTTAGGGTTAGGGTTAGGGTTATGGTTCGTGTTACGGTTAGTGTTAGGGTTCGGGTTAGGGTTCGGGTTCGGGTTAGTGTTAGGTGTTAGTGTTCAGGTTAGGGTTAGGGTTAGGGTTCGGGTTAGGGTTCAGGTTAGGGTTAGGGTTAGGGTTCGGGTTAGGGTTAGGGTTAGGGTTAGGATTAGGGTTCGGGTTATGGTTAGGGTTTGGGTTAGGGTTAGGGTTAGGGTTAGGGGTAGGGTTACGGTTCGGGTTAGGGTTAGGGTTAGGTTTTGGGTAGGGTTCGGGTTAGGTTTAGGGTTAGGGTTCAGGTTAGGTTTAGGTTTCGGGTTAGGTTTAAGGTTAGGTTTAGGTTTCGGGTTAGGGTTAGGGTTCGGGTTAGGGTTAGGGTTAGGGTTCGGGTTAGCGTTAGGGTTAGCGTTCGGGTTACGGTTAGGGTTCGGTTTAGGGTTAGGGTTAGCGTTCGATTTAGGGTTAGGGTTAGGTTTAGGGTTAGGGTTCGTGTTAGGGTTCGGGTTAGGGGTCGGGTTAGGGTTAGGGTTAGGGTTCCTGTTAGTGTTAGGGTTAGGGTTAGGGTGGGGTTAGGTTTAGGGTTCGGGTTAGGGTTAGGGTTCGGGTTCTGGTTAGGGTTAGGGTTAGGGTTAGGGTCGGGTTAGGGTTGGGGTTCGGGTTAGGGTTCGGTTTAGGGTTCGGGTTAGGGTTAGGGTTAGGGTTCGGGTTCGGGGTTAGGGTTAGGGTGAGTGTTCGGGTTAGGGTTAGTGTTCGGGTTAGGGTTAGGGTTAGGGTTAGGGTTCGGGTTCGGGTTAGGGTTAGGGTTAGGGTTAGGGTTCGGGTTAGGGTTCGGGTTAGGGTTTGGGTTCGAGTTAGGGTTCGGGTTAGGGTTTGGGTTAGAGTTAGGATTAGTGTTAGGGTTCGGGTTATGTTTAGGGTTAGGGTTCGGGTTAGGATTCGGGTTAGGGTTCGGGTTAGGTTTCGGGTTAGGGTTCGGGTTTGGGTTAGGGTTCGGGTTTGGGTACGGGTTCGGGTTAGGGTTAGGTTTCGGGTTAGGTTTAGGGTTCGGTTTAGGGTTAGTGTTAGGGTTAGGGTTAGGGTTTGGGTTAGGGTTAGGATTAGGGTTCGGGTTAGGTTTAGGGTTCGGGTTAGGGTTAGGGGTTAGGGTTCGGGTTAGGGTTCGGGTTAGGTTTCGGTTTAGGGTTGGGGTTAGGGTTCCGGTTAGGGTTAGGGGTTAGGGTTCGGGTTAGGGTTCGGGTTAGGTTTCGGGTTAGGGTTGGGGTTAGGGTTAGGGTTAGGGTTAGGGTTCGGGTTAGGGTTAGGGTTAGGGTTAGGGTTAGGGTTCGGGTTCGGTTTAGGGTTATGGTTCGGGTTCGGGTTAGGGTTGGGTTCGGGTTCGGGTTAGGGTTCGGGTTTGGGTTAGGGTTCGGGTTAGGTTTAGGGTTAGGGTTCGGGTTAGGGTTAGGGTTGGGGTTCGGGTTCGGGTTAGGGTTAAGGTTCTGGTTAGGGTTAGGGTTAGGTTTCGTGTTAGGTTTAGGGCTAGGGTTCGGGTTAGGGTTAGGGTTCGGTTTAGGGTTACGGTTAGGGTTCGGGTTCGGGTTCGTATTAGGGTTAGGGTTATGTTTCAGGTTAGGGTTAGGGTTCGGGTTAGGGTTAGGGTTAGGGTTCGGGTTAAGGTTAGGTTTCGGGTTCGGGTTAGGGTTAGGTTTAGGGTTCGGGTTCGGGTTAGGGTTAGGGTTCGGATTAGGGTTAGGGGTAGGTTTCGGGTTAGGGTTAGGGTTCGGGTTAGGGTTAGGGTTAGGGTTCGGGTTAGGCTTCGGGTTAGGGTTAGGGTTAGGGTTCGGTTTAGGGTTAGGGTTATTTTTAGGGTTCGGGTTAGGGTTAGGTTTCGGGTTCGGGTTAGGGTTAGGGTCAGGGTTAGGTTTCGGATTAGGGTTAGGGTTAGGATTCGTGTTACGGTTAGGGTTCGCGTTATGGGTTAGGGTTAGGGTTCGTGTGCGGGTTAGGGTTAGGGTTAGGGTTAGGGTTCGGTTTAGGGTTAGGTTTAGTGTTAGCGTTAGGGTTGGGGTTAGGGTTAGGGTTAGGTTTAGGGGTTAGTGTTAGGGTTAGTGTTAGGTTTAGGGTTAGGGTTAGGGTTCGGATTAGGGTTAGGTTAGGGTTCGTGTTAGGGTTAGGGTTCGGGTTCGGGTTAGGGTTCGGGTTAGTGTTAGGTTTCGGGTTAGGGGTTAGTGTTAGGGTTCGGGTTCGGGTTAGGGTTAGGTTAGGGTTAGGGTTAGGGTTAGGGTTCGGGTTAGGGTTAGGGTTAGTGTTAGGGTTAGTGTTGGGGTTTGGGTTAGGGTTAGGGTTAGGGTTAGGGTTAGGTTTCGGGTTCGGGTTAGGGTTCGGGTTAGGGTTAGGGTTAGGGTTAGGATTAGGGTTAGGTTTCGGGTTAGGGTTAGGGTGCCGGTTAGGTTTAGAGTTAGGGTTAGGGTTCGGGTTCGGGTTAGGGTTAGGGTTCGTGTTAGGGTTTGGGTTCCGGTTAGGGTTAGGGTTAGGGTTCGGGTTAGTGTTCGGGTTCGGGTTAGGGTTAGGGTTAGTGTTCGGGTTAGGGATAGGGTGCCGGTTAGGTTTAGAGTTAGGGTTAGGGTTCGGGTTCGTGTTAGGGTTAGGGTTCGTGTTAGGGTTTGGGTTCGGGTTAGGGTTAGGGTTAGGGTTCGGGTAAGTGTTCGGGTTCGGGTTAGGGTTAGGGTTAGTGTTCGGGTTAGGGTTAGGGTTCGGGTTCGGGTTAGGTTTAGGGTTAGGGTTAGGTTTAGGTTTAGGGTTCGGGTTCGGGTTAGGGTTAGGGGTTAGGTTTCGGGTTCGGGTTAGGGTTAGGGTTCGGGTTAGGGTTAGGGTTCGGGTTAAGGTTCGGGTTAGGGTAAGGGTTAGGGTTAGGGTTCGGGTTCGGGTTAGGGTTAGGGTTCGAGTTATGGTTAGGGTTAGTATTAGCGTTAGAGATAGGGTTCGGATTAGGGTTCGGGTTAGGGTTCGGGTTAGGGTTCGGTTTCGGGTTAGGGTTAGGGTTCGGGTTAGGGTAAGGGTTAGGGTTAGGGTTCGGGTTAGGGTTCGGGTTAGGGTTAGGGTTCGGGTTAGGGTTAGGTTTAGGGTTAGAGTTAGGATTAGGGTTATGGTTCGGGTTAGGTTTAGGGTTAGGGTTAGTGTTCGGGTTCGGGATACGGTTCATTTCGGGTTCGGGTTAGGTTTAGGGTTAGGGTTCGGGTTAGGGTTCGGGTTCGGGTTAGGGTTAGGGTTTAGTGTTCAGGTTAGAGTTAGGGTTAGGGTTCGGGTTAGGGTTCGGGATAGGGTTAGTGTTAGGGTTCGGGTTAGGGTTAGGTTTAGGGTTAAGTTTAGGGTTCGGGTTACAGTTAGGGTTTGGGTTAGGTTTAGGGCCAGTGTTCGGGTTAGGGTTAGGGTTAGGGTTCGGGTTAGGGTTAGCGTTCGGGTTAGGGTTAGGGTTAGGTTTCGGGTTAGGGTTCGGGTTAGGTTTAGGGTTAGGGTTCGGGTTAGGATTAGGTTTCGGGTTAAGTTTAGGGTTAGGGTTAAGTTTCGGGTTAGGTTTAGGGTTCGGGTTAGGGTTGGGTTCGGTTTAGGTTTCTGGTTAGGGTTAGGGTTCGGGTTCGGGTTCGGGTTAGGGTTCGGGTTAGGGTTAGGGTTAGGGTTCGGGTTAGGGTTAGGGTTAGGGTTAGGGTTAGGATTCGTGTTAGGGTTCGGGTTAGGGTTCTGGTTAGGGTTAGGGTTAGGGTTCCGGTTAGGATTAGGTTTAGGGTTAGGGTCGGTTTAGGGTTAAGGTTCGGGTTATGGTTAGGGTTCGGTTTCGGGTTCGGGTTAGGGTTAGGGTTGGGGTTCGGTTTTGGGTTCGGGTTAGGGTTCGGGTTAGGGTTAGGGTTAGGGTTAGGGTTCGGGTTCGGGGTTAGTGTTAGGGTGAGGGTTCGGGTTAGGGTTAGGTTTCGGGTTAGGGTTAGGGTTAGGGTTCGGGTTCGGGTTAGGGTTAGGGTTAGGGTTAGGGCTAGGGTTCGGGTTAGGGTTCGGGTTAGGGTTAGGGTTAGGTTTAGGGTTAGGGTTCGTTTTAGGGTTCGGGTTAGGGGTCGGGTTAGGGTTAGGGTTAGGGTTCCGGTTAGGATTAGGTTTAGGGTTAGGGTCGGGTTAGGGTTAGGGTTCGGGTTAGGGTTAGGGTTCGGTTTCGGGTTCGGGTTAGGGTTAGGGTTGGGGTTCGGTTTTTGGTTCGAGTTAGGGTTCGGGTTAGGGTTAGGGTTAGGGTTTAGTGTTCGGGTTCGGGGTTAGTGTTAGGGTGAGAGTTCGGGTTAGGGTTAGGTTTCGGGTTAGGGTTAGGGTTAGGGTTCGGGTTCGGGTTAGGGTTAGGGTTAGGGTTCGGGTTAGGGTTCGGGTTAGGGTTTGGGTTCGAGTTAGGGTTCGGGTTATGGTTTGGGTTAGAGTACGGGTTAGGCTTAGGGTTCGGGTTAGGGTTAGAGTTAGGGTTCGGGTTAGGGTTCGGGTTAGGGGTCGGGTTAGGGTTTGCGTTAGGGTTCGTGTTACGGTTCGGGTTCGGGTTAGGGTTAGGTTTTGGGTTAGGGTTAGGGTAAGGGGTTAGTGTTAGGGTCGAGTTAGAGTTCGTGTTAGGGTTCAGGTTAGGTTTAGGGTTAGGGTTAGTGTTAGGTTTCGGGTTCGGGTTAGGGTTAGTGTTCGGGTTAGGGTTAGGTTTAGGGTTCGGGTTAGGGTTCGGGTTAGGGTTCGGGTTAGTGTTCGGGTTACGGTTCGGGTTAGGGTTAGGGTTAGGGTTCGGGTTCGGGTTAGGGTTATGGTTTGGTTCGGGTTCGGGGTAGGGTTAGGGTTCGGGTTCAGGTTCGGGTTAGGGTTAGGGGTTAGGGTTAGGGTTAGGGTTAGGTTTAGGGTTCGGGTTCGGGTTAGGGTTAGGGTTCGGGTTCGGGTTAGGGTTCGGGTTTGCGTTAGGGTTCGGGTTAGGGTTAGGTTTAGTGTTCGGGTTAGGGTAAGGGTTCGGGTTCAGGTTCGGGTTATCGTTAGGGTTCGGGTTAGGGTTAGGTTTCGGGTTAGGGTTAGGTTGAGGGTTCGGGTACGGGTTCGGGTTAGGGTTAGGGTTAGGGTTCGGGTTAGGGTTAGGGTTCGGGTTAGGGTTAGGGTTCGGGTTATTTTAAGGGTTCGGTTTCGGGTTAGTGTTAGGGTTATGTTTCGGTTTCGGGTTAGGGTTAGGGTTACGGTTAGGGTTAGGGTTCGGATTAGTGATAGGGGTAGGGTTCGGGTTAGGGTTCGGGTTCGGGTTAGGGTTAGGTTTAGGGTTCGGGTACGGGTTCGGGTTAGGGTTAGGGTTAGGGTTCGGGTTAGGGTTAGGGTTCGGGTTAGGGTTAGGTTTAGGGTTCGGGTACGGGTTCGGGTTAGGGTTAGGGTTAGGGTTCGGGTTAGGGTTAGGGTTCGGGTTAGGGTTAGGGTTCGGGTTATTTTAAGGGTTCGGGTTCGGGTTAGTGTTAGGGTTAGGTTTCGGTTTCGGGTTAGGGTTAGGGTTACGGTTAGGGTTAGGGTTCGGATTAGTGATAGGGGTAGGGTTCGGGTTAGGGTTCGGGTTAGGGATAGGGTTAGGGTTCGGGTTAGGGTTCGGGTTCGGGTTAGGGTTCTGGTTAGGGTTCGGGTTCGGGTTAGGGTTAGGGTTCGGGTTAGGGGTTAGGGTTCGTGTTAGGGTTAGGGTTAGTGTTAGAGTTAGGGTTAGGGTTCGGGTTCGGGTTAGGGTTAGGGTTAGGGTTAGGGTTCGGGTTAGGGTTCGGGTTAGGGTTTGGGTTCGAGTTAGGGTTCGGGTTAGGTTTTGGGTTAGAGTTAGGATTAGTGTTAGGGTTCGGGTTATGTTTAGGGTTAGGGTTCGGGTTAGGATTCGGGTTAGGGTTCGGGTTAGGGTTAGGGTTCGGGTTCGGGTTCGGGTTAGGGTTCGGGTATGGGTACGGGTTCGGGTTAGGGTTAGGTTTCGGGTTAGGTTTAGGGGTTAGGGTTAGGGTCGAGTTAGAGTTCGGGTTAGGGTTCGGGTTAGGGTTCGAGTTAGGGTTAGAGTTAGGGTTCGGGATAGGGTTAGGGTTACGGTTCGGGTTAGGTTTAGGGTTCGGTTTAGGGTTAGGGTTTAGGGTTAGTGTTAGGGTTAGGGTTAGGGTTTGGGTTAGGGTTAGGATTAGGGTTCGGGTTAGGGTTAGGGTTCGTGTTAGGGTTAGGGGTTAGGGTTCGGGTTAGGGTTCGGGTTAGGTTTCGGTTTAGGGTTGGGGTTAGGGTTCGGGTTAGGGTTAGGGTTTAGGGTTCGGGTTAGGGTTCGGGTTAGGTTTCGGGTTAGGGTTGGGGTTAGGGTTAGGGTTAGGATTAGGGTTCGGGTTAGGGTTAGGGTTAGGGTTAGGGTTAGGGTTCGGTTTCGGTTTAGGGTTATGGTTCGGGTTCGGGTTAGGGTTAGGGTTCGGGTTCGGGTTAGGGTTCGGGTTTGGGTTAGGGTTCGGGTTAGGGTTAGGGTTAGGGTTCGGGTTCGGGTTAGGGTTGGGGTTCGGGTTCGGGTTAGGGTTAGGGTTAGGGTTCGGGTTAGGGTTAGGGTTAGGTTTCGTGTTAGGTTTAGTGCTAGGGTTCGGGTTAGGGTTAGGGTTCGGGTTAGTGTTACGGTTAGGGTTCGGGTTCGGGTTCGGATTAGGGTTAGGGTTATGTTTCAGTTTAGGGTTAGGGTTCGGGTTAGGGTTAGGGTTCGGTTTAGGGTTAGGTTTCGGGTTCTGGTTAGGGTTAGGTTTAGGGTTCGGGTTCGGGTTAGGGTTAGGGTTCGGATTAGGGTTAGGGGTAGGTTTAGGGTTAGGGTTAGGGTTCGGGTTAGGGTTAGGGTCAGGGTTCGGGTTAGGCTTCGGGTTAGGGTTAGGGTTAGGGTTCGGTTTAGGGTTAGGGTTATTGTTAGGGTTCGGGTTAGGGTTAGGTTTCGGGTTCGGGTTAGGGTTAGGGTCAGGGTTAGGTTTCGGATTAGGGTTAGGGTTAGTGTTCGTGTTACGGTTAGGGTTCGCGTTAGGGGTTAGGGTTAGGGTTCGGGTGCGGGTTAGGGTTAGGGTTAGGGTTAGGGTTCGGTTTAGGGTTAGGTTTAGTGTTAGCGTTAGGGTTGGGGTTAGGTTTAGGGTTAGGTTTAGGGGTTAGTGTTAGGGTTAGTGTTAGGTTTAGGGTTAGGGTTAGGGTTCAGATTAGGGTTAGGTTAGGGTTCGTGTTAGGGTTAGGGTTCGGGTTCGGGTTAGGGTTCGTGTTAGGTTTAGGGTTCGGGTTAGGGGTTAGTGTTAGGGTTCGGGTTCGGGTTAGGGTTAGGTTAGGGTTAGGGTTAGGGTTAGGGTTCGGGTTAGGGTTAGGGTTAGTGTTAGGGTTAGTGTTGGGGTTAGGGTTAGGGTTAGGGTTAGGGTTAGGGTTAGGGTTAGGTTTCGGGTTCGGGTTAGGGTTCGGGTTAGGGTTAGGGTGCCGGTTAGGTTTAGAGTTAGGGTTAGGGTTCGGGTTCGGGTTAGGGTTAGGGTTCGTGTTAGGGTTTGGGTTCGGGTTAGGGTTAGGGTTAGGGTTCGGGTTAGTGTTCGGGTTCGGGTTAGGGTTAGGGTTAGTGTTCGGGTTAGGGTTAGGGTTCGGGTTCGGGTTAGGTTTAGGGTTAGGGTTAGGTTTAGGTTTAGGGTTCGGGTTCGGGTTAGGGTTAGGTGTTAGGTTTCGGGTTCGGGTTAGGGTTAGGGTTCGGGTTAGGGTTAGGGTTCGGGTTAAGGTTCGGTTAGGGTAAGGGTTAGGGTTAGGGTTCGGGTTCGGGTTAGGGTTAGGGTTCGAGTTATGGTTAGGGTTAGCATTAGGGTTAGATATAGGGTTCGGATTAGGGTTCGGGTTAGGGTTCGGGTTAGGGTTCGGGTTCGGGTTAGGGTTAGGGTTCGGGTTAGGGTAAGGTTTAGGGTTAGGGTTCGGGTTAGGGTTAGGGTTAGGGTTAGGGTTCGGGTTATGGTTAGGTTTAGGGTTAGAGTTAGGATTAGGGTTAGGGTTCGGGTTAGGGTTAGGGTTAGGGTTAGGGTTCGGGTTCGGGTTAGGGTTAGGGTTAGGTTTAGGGTTCGGGTTAGGGTTCGGGTTAGGGTTTGGGTTCGAGTTAGTGTTCGGGTTAGGGTTTGGGTTAGAGTTAGGATTAGTGTTAGGGTTCGGGTTATGTTTAGGGTTAGGGTTCGGGTTAGGATTCGGGTTAGGGTTCGGGTTAGGGTTCGGGTTAGGGTTCGGGTTCGGGTTAGGGTTCGGGTATGGGTACGGGTTTGGGTTAGGGTTAGGTTTCGTGTTAGGTTTAGGGGTTAGGGTTAGGGTCGAGTTAGAGTTCGGTTTAGGGTTCGGGTTAGGGTTCGAGTTAGGGTTAGAGTTAGGGTTCGGGATAGGGTTAGGGTTACGGTTCGGGTTAGGTTTAGGGTTCGGTTTAGGGTTAGGGTTTAGGGTTAGTGTTAGGGTTAGGGTTAGGGTTTGGGTTAGGGTTAGGATTAGGGTTCGGGTTAGGGTTAGGGTTCGGCTTAGGGTTAGGGGTTAGGGTTCGGGTTAGGGTTCGGGTTAGGTTTCGGTTTAGGGTTGGGGTTAGGGTTCGGGTTAGGGTTAGGGGTTAGGGTTCGGGTTAGGGTTCGGGTTAGGTTTCGGGTTAGGGTTGGGGTTAGGTTTAGGGTTAGGATTAGGGTTCGGTTTAGGGTTAGGGTTAGGGTTAGGGTTAGGGTTCGGGTTCGGTTTAGGGTTATGGTTCGGGTTCGGGTTAGGGTTAGGGTTCGGGTTCGGGTTAGGGTTCGGGTTTGGGTTAGGGTTCGGGTTAGGGTTAGGGTTCGGGTTAGGGTTAGGGTTGGGCTTCGGGTTCGGGTTAGGGTTAGGGTTAGGGTTCGGGTTAGGGTTAGGGTTAGGTTTCGTGTTAGGTTTAGTGCTAGGGTTCGGGTTAGGGTTAGGGTTCGGGTTAGGGTTACGGTTAGGGTTCGGGTTCGTGTTCGGATTAGGGTTAGGGTTATGTTTCAGGTTAGGGTTAGGCTTCGGGTTAGGGTTAGGGTTCGGTTTAGGGTTAGGTTTCGGGTTCGGGTTAGGGTTAGGTTTAGGGTTCGTGTTCGGGTTAGGGTTAGGGTTCGGATTAGGGTTAGGGGTAGGTTTCGGGTTAGGGTTAGGGTTCGGGTTAGGGTTAGGGTCAGGGTTCGGGTTAGACTTCGGGTTAGGGTTAGGGTTAGGGTTCGGTTTAGGGTTAGGGTTATTGTTAGGGTTCGGGTTAGGGTTAGGTTTCGGGTTCGGGTTAGGGTTAGGGTCAGGGTTAGGTTTCGGATTAGGGTTAGGGTTAGGGTTCGTGTTACGGTTAGGGTTCGCGTTAGGGGTTAGGGTTAGGGTTCGGGTGCGGGTTAGGGTTAGGGTTAGGTTTAGGGTTCGGTTTAGGGTTAGGTTTAGTGTTAGCGTTAGGGTTGGGGTTAGGTTTAGGGTTAGGTTTAGGGGTTAGTGTTAGGGTTAGTGTTAGGTTTAGGGTTAGGGTTAGGGTTCAGATTAGGGTTAGGTTAGGGTTCGTGTTAGTGTTAGGGTTCGGGTTCGGGTTAGGGTTCGTGTTAGGGTTCGGGTTCGGGTTAGGGGTTAGTGTTAGGGTTCGGGTTCGGGTTAGGGTTAGGTTAGGGTTAGGGTTAGGGTTAGGGTTCGGGTTAGGGTTAGGGTTAGTGTTAGGGTTAGTGTTGGGGTTAGGGTTAGGGTTAGGGTTAGGGTTAGGGTTAGGTTTCGGGTTCGGGTTAGGGTTCGGGTTAGGGTTAGGGTTAGGGTTAGGGTTAGGGTTCGGGTTAGGGTTAGGGTGCCGGTTAGGTTTAGAGTTAGGGTTAGGGTTCGGGTTCGGGTTAGGGTTAGGGTTCGTGTTAGGGTTTGGGTTCGGGTTAGGGTTAGGGTTAGGGTTCGGGTTAGTGTTCGGGTTCGGGTTAGGGTTAGGGTTAGTGTTCGGGTTAGGGTTAGGGTTCGGGTTCGGGTTAGGTTTAGGGTTAGGGTTAGGTTTAGGTTTAGGGTTCGGGTTCGGGTTAGGGTTAGGGTTAGGGTTCGGGTTAGGGTTAGCGTTGGTGTTAGGGTTAGGGTTAGGTTTCGGGTTAGGGTTCGGGTTCGGGTTAGGGTTAGGGTTCGGGTTAGGGTTCGGGTTAGGGTTCGGGTTATGGTTAGTGTTAGGGTTCGTGTTCGGGTTAGGTTTAGGGTTCGGGTTAGGGTTCGGGTTAGGGTTTGGTTTAGGGTTCGGGTTCGGGTTAGGGTTAGGTTTCGGGTTCGGGTTCGGGTTAGTGTTAGGGTTAGGGTTCGGGTTCGGGTTAGGGTTAGGGTTCGGGTTAGGGTTCGGGTTAGGGTTTGGGTTCGAGTTAGGGTTCGGGTTAGGGTTTGGGTTAGAGTTAGGGTTAGGCTTAGGGTTCGGGTTAGGGTTAGAGTTAGGGTTCGGGTTAGGGTTCGGGTTAGGGGTCGGGTTAGGGTTCGCGTTAGGGTTCGGGTTAGGGTTCGGGTTCGGGTGAGGGTTAGGTTTTGGGTTAGGGGTAGGGTAAGGGGTTAGTGTTAGGGTCGAGTTAGAGTTCGTGTTAGGGTTCAGGTTAGGGTTAGGGTTAGGGTTAGAGTTCGGGTTAGGTTTAGGGTTAGGGTTAGTGTTAGGTTTCGGGTTCGGGTTAGGGTTAGTGTTCGGGTTAGGGTTCGTGTTAGGGTTCGGTTTAGGGGTCGGGTTAGGGTTAGGGTTAGGGTCCGGTTAGGGTTAGGGTTAGGGTTAGAGTCGGGTTAGGGTTAGGGTTCGGGTTAGGGTTCGGGTTAGGGTTCGGGTTAGGGTTCGGGTTCGGGTTAGGGTTAGGGTTCGGGTTAGGGTTAGGGTAAGGGTTCGGGTTAGGGTTCGGGTTCGGGTTAGGGTTATGGTTTGGTTCGGGTTCGGGGTCGGGTTAGGGTTCGGGTTCGGGTTCGGGTTCGGGTTAGGGGTTAGGGTTCGGGTTAGGGTTAGGGTTCGGGTTAGGGTTCGGGTTAGGGTTAGGGTTAGGTTTCGGGTTAGCGTTAGGGTTCGGAATAGGGTTAGGGTTAGGTTTAGAGTTAGGGTTAGGGTTCGGGTTCGGGTTAGGGTTAGGGTTCGGGTTATGGTTAGGGTTAGGGTTAGGGTTAGGTTTAGGGTTAGGGTTAGGGTTCGGGTTAGGGTTAGGTTTAGGGTTCCGGTTAGGGTTCGGGATAGGGTTAGGGTTAGGGTTCGGGTTAGGGTTAGGGTTAGGGTTAGGGTTCGGGTTAGGGTTCGGGTTAGGGTTTGGGTTCGACTTAGGGTTCGGGTTAGGGTTTGGGTTAGAGTTAGGGTTAGGGTTAGGGTTCGGGTTAGGGTTAGGATTAGGGTTCGGGTTAGGGTTCGGGTTAGGGTTAGGGTTAGGTTTCGGGTTAGGGTTAGGGTTAGGGGTTAGTGTTAGGGTCGAGTTAGAGTTCGGGTTAGGGTTCGGGTTAGGGTTAGGGTTAGGGTTCGGGTTAGTGTTCGGGTTAGGGTTCGGGTTAGGGTTCGGTTTAGGGTTCGGGTTCGGGTTAGGGTTAAGGTTCGTGTTAGGGTTAGGGTAAGGGTTCGGGTTAGGGTTCGGGTTCGGGTTAGGGTTATGGTTTGGTTCGGGTTCGGGGTCGGGTTAGGGTTCGGGTTCGGGTTCGGGTTCGGGTTAGGGGTTAGCGTTCGGGTTAGGGTTAGGGTTAGGGTTAGGGTTAGGGTTAGGATTCGGATTAGTGTTAGGGTTCGGAATAGGGTTAGGGTTAGGTTTAGTGTTAGGGTTAGGGTTCGGGTTCGGGTTAGGGTCAGGGTTCGGGTTAGGGTTAGGGTTAGGGTTAGGGTTAGGTTTAGGGTTAGGGTTAGGGTTCGGGTTAGGGTTAGGTTTAGGGTTCCGGTTAGGGTTCGGGATAGGGTTAGGGTTAGGGTTCGGGTTAGGGTTGGGGTTCGGGTTAGGGTTATGGTTTGGTTCGGGTTCGGGTTAGGGTTAGGGTTCGGGTTCGGGTCCGGTTAGGGTTAGGGGTTAGGGTTAGGATTAGGGTTAGGTTTAGGGTTCGGGATCGGGTTAGGGTTAGGGTTCGGGTTCGGGTTAGGGTTCGGGTTTGGGTTAGGGTTCGGGTTAGGGTTAGGTTTAGGGTTCGGGTTAGGGTAAGGGTTCGGGTTCAGGTTCGGGTTATCGTTAGGGTTCGGTTTAGGGTTAGGTTTCGGGTTAGGGTTAGGGTTAAGTTTCGGGTTAGGTTTAGGGTTAGGGTTCGTGTTAGGGTTAGGGTTCGGGTTAGGGTTAGGTTTAGGGTTCGGGTTCGGGTTCGGGTTAGGGTTAGGGTTAGGTTTCGGGTTAGGGTTAGGGTTCGGGTTAGGGTTAGGGTTCGGGTTATTTTAAGGGTTCGGGTTCGGGTTAGGGTTAGGGTTAGGTTTCGGTTTCGGGTTAGGGTTAGGGTTACGGTTAGGGTTAGGGTTCGGATTAGCGATAGGGGTAGGGTTCGGGTTAGGGTTCGGGTTCGGGTTTGGGTTAGGGTTAGGGTTAGGGTTAGGGTTCGGGTTAGGGTTTGGGTTAGGGTTAGGGTTAGGTGTTAGGGTTAGGGTTTGGGTTCGAGTTCGGGTTAGGGTTAGGGTTAGGGTTTAGGGTAATGTTCGGGTTCGGTTTAGGGTTAGGGTTAGGGTTATGGTTAGGGTTAGGGTTCCGTTTAGGGTTAGGGTTAGGGTTCGCGTTAGTGTTAGGGTTAGGGTTAGGGTTAGGATTAGGGTTCGGGTTCGGGTTAGTGTTCGGGTTTGGGTTAGGGTTCGGGTTCGGGTTAGGGTTAGGGTTCGGGTTAGGGTTAGGGTTCGGGTTCGGGTTAGTGTTAGGGTTCGGGTTAGGGTTAGGGTTTAGTTTCGGTTTAGGTTTAGGGTTAGGGTTCGGGTTAGGGTTAGGGTTCGGGTTAGGGTTAGGGTTAGGGTTCGGGTTCGGGGTAGGTTTAGGGTTAGGTTTCGGGTTCGGGTTAGGGTTAGGGTTACGGTTAGGGTTAGGGTTCGGATTAGGTTTAGGGGTGGGTTTCGGGTTAGGGTTCGGGTTCGGGTTAGGGTTAGGGTTAGGGTTAGGGTTAGGGTTAGGGTTCGGGTTAGAGTTTGGGTTAGGGTTAGGGTTAGGTGTTAGGGTTAGGGTTAGGGTTCGGGTTCGGGTTAGGGTTAGGTTTAGGGGTTAGGGTTAGGGTTCGGATTCGGGTTAGGGTTAGGGTTATGGTTATGGTTAGGGTTAGGGTTCGGGTTAGGGTTAGGTATCGGGTTAGGGATAGGGGTTAGTGTTAGGGTTAGGGTTAGTGTTAGGTTTAGGTTTAGGGTTCGTGTTAGGGTTCGGTTTAGGGGTCGGGTTAGGGTTAGGGTTAGGGTTCCGGTTAGGGTTAGGGTTAGGGTTAGAGTCGGGTTAGGGTTAGGGTTCGGGTTAGGGTTCGGGTTAGGGTTCGGGTTCGGGTTAGGGTTAGGGTTCGGGTTAGGGTTAGGGTAAGGGTTCAGGTTAGGGTTCGGGTTCGGGTTAGGGTTATGGTTTGGTTCGGGTTCGGGGTCGTGTTAGGGTTCGGGTTCGGGTTCGGGTTCGGGTTAGGGGTTAGGGTTCGGGTTAGGTTTAGGGTTAGGGTTCGGGTTAGGGTTCGGGTTAGGGTTAGGGTTAGGATTCGGGTTAGCGTTAGGGTTCGGAATAGGGTTAGGGTTAGGTTTAGAGTTAGGGTTAGGGTTCGGGTTCGGGTTAGGGTTAGGGTTCGGGTTATGGTTAGGGTTAGGGTTAGGGTTAGGTTCAGGGTTAGGGTTAGGGTTCGGGTTAGGGTTAGGTTTAGGGTTCCGGTTAGGGTTCGGGATAGGGTTAGGGTTAGGGTTCGGGTTAGGGTTAGGGTTAGGGTTAGGGTTAGGGTTCGGGTTAGGGTTCGGGTTAGGGTTCGGTTTAGGGTTCAGGTTAGGGTTTGGGTTAGGGTTAGGGTTAGGGTTAGGGTTCGGGTTAGGGTTCGGGTTAGGGTTAGTATTACGATTCGGGTTAGGGTTAGGGTTAGGGTTCGGGTTAGGGTTAGGGTTCGGGTTAGGGTTAGGTTTAGGGTTCGTGTTAGGGTTAGGGATAGGGATCGGGTTAGCGTTAGGGTTCGGGTTCGGGTTAGGATTAGGGTTCGGGTTCGGGTTAAGGTTCGGGTTTGGGTTAGGGTTCCGGTTAGGGTTAGGGTTAGGTTTCGGGTTAGGGTTAGTGTTCGGGGTCGGGTTCGGGTTAGGGTTAGGGTTCGGGTTAGGGTTAGTGTTCGGGTTAGGGTTAGGTTTAAGTTTCGGGTTAGGTTTAGGGTTAGGGTTCGGGTTAGGTTTAGGGTTCGGGTTAGTGTTAGGGTTAGGGTTCGGGTTCGGGTTAGGGTTCGGGTTAGGTTTCGGGTTAGAGTTAGAGTTCGGGTTAGGGTTAGGGTTCGGGTTAGGGTTAGGGTTCGGGTTCAGGTTAGGGTTAGGGTTAGGGTTCGGGATCGGGTTAGGGTTAGGTTTACGGTTAGGGTTAGGTTTCGGGTTCGGGTTCGGGTTAGGGTTAGGGTTGGGGTTCGGTTTAGGGTTCGGGTTAGGGTTCGGGTTAGGGTTAGGGTTAGGGTTCGGGTTCGGGGTTAGGGTTAGGGTGAGGGTTCGGGTTAGGGTTAGGGTTCGGGTTAGGCTTAGGGTTAGGGTTCGGGTTCGGGTTAGGGTTAGGGTTAGGGTTAGGGTTCGGGTTAGGGTTCGGTTTAGGGTTTGGGTTCGAGTTAGGGTTCGGGTTAGGGTTTGGGTTAGGGTTAGGGTTAGGGTTAGGTTTCGGGATCGGGTTAGGGTTAGGGTTACGGTTAGGGTTAGGGTTCGGATTAGGGTTAGGGGTGGGGTTCGGGTTAGGGTTCGGGTTCGGGTTAGGGTTAGGGTTAGGGTTAGGGTTAGGGTTCGGGTTAGGGTTTGGGTTAGGGTTAGGTTTAGGTGTTAGGATTAGGGTTATTGTTCGTGTTCGGGTTAGGGTTAGTTTTAGGGGTTAGGGTTAGGGTTCGGGTTCGGGTTAGGGTTAGGGTTAGGGTTAGGGTTAGGTTTAGGGTTCGGGTTCGGGTTCGGGTTAGGGTTAGGGTTAGGTTTCGGTTTAGTGTTAGGGTTCGGGTTAGGGTTAGGGTTCGGGTTATTTTAAGGGTTCGGGTTCGGGTTAGGGTTAGGGTTAGGTTTCGGTTTCGGGTTAGGGTTAGGGTTACGGTTAGGGTTAGGGTTCGGATTAGCGATAGGGGTAGGTTTCGGGTTAGGGTTCGGGTTCGGGTTAGGGTTAGGGTTAGGGTTAGGGTTAGGGTTAGGGTTCGGGTTAGTGTTTGGGTTAGGGTTAGGGTTAGGTGTTAGGGTTAGGGTTTGGGTTCGAGTTCGGGTTAGGGTTAGGGTTAGGGTTTAGGGTTAGGGTTCGGGTTCGGGTTAGGGTTAGGGTTAGGGTTAGGGTTCGGGTTAGGGTTTGGGTTAGGGTTAGGTTTAGGTGTTAGGATTAGGGTTATTGTTCGTGTTCGGGTTAGGGTTAGTTTTAGGGGTTAGGGTTAGGGTTAGGGTTCGGGTTAGGGTTCGGTTTAGGGTTTGGGTTCGAGTTAGGGTTCGGGTCGTGTTAGGGTTAGGGTTAGGGTTCGGGTTCGGGTTAGGGTTAGGGTTAGGGTTAGGGTTCGGGTTAGGGTTCGGGTTAGGGTTTGGGTTCGAGTTAGGGTTCGGGTTAGGGTTTGGGTTAGAGTTAGGGTTAGGCTTAGGGTTCGGGTTAGGGTTAGAGTTAGGATTCGGTTTAGGGTTCGGGTTAGGGGTCGGGTTAGGGTTCGCGTTAGGGTTCGGGTTAGGGTTGGGGTTCGGGTTAGGGTTAGGTTTTGGGTTAGGGTTAGGGTAAGGGGTTAGTGTTAGGGTCGAGTTAGAGTTCGTGTTAGGGTTCAGGTTAGGGTTAGGGTTAGGGTTAGAGTTCGGGTTAGGTTTAGGGTTAGGGTTAGTGTTAGGTTTCGGGTTCGGGATAGGGTTAGTGTTCGGTGTAGGGTTAGGGTTAGGGTTCGGGTTAGGGTTCGGGTTAGGGTTCGGGTTAGGGTTCGGTTTACGGTTCTGTTAGGTGCAGGGTTAGGGTTCGGGTTAGGGTTGGGGTTTGGGTTAGGGTTATGGTTTGTTTCGGGTTCGGGTTAGGGTTAGGGTTCGGGTTCGGGTTCGGGTTAGGGTTAGGGGTTTGGGTTAGGGTTAGGGTTAGGTTTAGGGTTCGGGTTCGGGTTAGTGTTAGGGTTCGGGTTCGGGTTAGGGTTCGGGTTTTGGTTAGGGATCGTGTTAGGGTTAGGTTTAGGGTTCGGGTTATGGTAAGGGTTCGGGTTCAGGTTCGGGTTATCGTTAGGGTTCGGGTTAGGGTTAGGTTTCCGGTTAGGGTTAGGGTTAAGTTTCGGGTTAGGTTTAGGGTTAGGGTTCGTGTTAGGGTTAGGGTTCGGGTTAGGGTTAGGTTTAGGGTTCGGGTTCGGGTTCGGGTTAGGGTTAGGGTTAGGTTTCGGTTTAGTGTTAGGGTTCGGGTTAGGGTTAGGGTTCGGGTTATTTTAAGGGTTCGGGTTCGGGTTAGGGTTAGGGTTAGGTTTCGGTTTCGGGTTAGGGTTAGGGTTACGGTTAGGGTTAGGGTTCGGATTAGCGATAGGGGTAGGTTTCGGGTTAGGGTTCGGGTTCGGGTTAGGGTTAGGGTTAGGGTTAGGGTTAGGGTTAGGGTTCGGGTTAGTGTTTGGGTTAGGGTTAGGGTTAGGTGTTAGGGTTAGGGTTTGGGTTCGAGTTCGGGTTAGGGTTAGGGTTAGGGTTTAGGGTTAGGGTTCGGGTTCGGGTTAGTGTTCGGGTTTGGGTTAGGGTTCGGGTTCGGGTTAGGGTTAGGGTTCGGTTTAGGGTTAGGGTTCGGGTTCGGGTTAGTGTTAGGGTTCGGGTTAGGGTTAGGGTTTAGTTTCGGTTTAGGTTTAGGGTTAGGGTTCGGGTTAGGGTTAGGGTTCGGGTTAGGGTTAGGGTTAGGGTTCCGGTTCGGGGTAGGGTTAGGGTTAGGTTTCGGGTTCGGGTTAGGGTTAGGTTTACGGTTAGGGTTAGGGTTCGGATTAGGGTTAGGAGTGGGTTTCGGTTTAGGGTTCGGGTTCGGGTTAGGGTTAGGGTTAGGGTTAGGGTTCGGGTTAGAGTTTGGGTTAGGTTAGGGTTAGGTGTTAGGGTTAGGGTTAGGGTTCGGGTTCGGGTTAGGGTTAGGTTTAGGGGTTAGGGTTAGGGTTCGGATTCGGGTTAGGGTTAGGTTTATGGTTAGGGTTAGGGTTCGGGTTAGGGTTAGGGTTAGGGTTCGGGTTAGTGTTAGGGTTAGGGATAGGGTTAGGGTTAGTGTTCGGGTTCGGGTTCGGGTTTGGGTTAGGGTTCGGGTTAGGGTTAGGGTTAGGGTTCGGGTTAGGGTTAGGTATCGGGTTAGGGAGAGGTGTTAGTGTTAGGGTTAGGGTTAGTGTTAGGTTTAGGTTTAGGGTTCGTGTAAGGGTTCGGTTTAGGGGACGGGTTAGGGTTAGGGTTAGGGTTCCGGTTAGGGTTAGGGTTAGGGTTAGAGTCGGGTTAGGGTTAGGGTTCGGGTTAGGGTTATGGTTCGGGTTAGGGTTAGGGTTAGGGTTAGGGTTCGGGTTCGAGGTTAGGGTTAGGTTCAGGTTTTGGGTAGGGTTAGGGTTCGGGTTAGGGTTAGGGTTAGGGTTCGGGATAGGGTTAGGGTTAGGGTTAGGGTTCGGGTTAGTGTTCGGGTTAGGGTTTGGGTTCGAGTTAGGTTTCGGGTTAGGGTTTGGGTTAGAGTTAGGGTTAGGGTTAGGGTTCGGGTTAGGGTTAGGATTAGGGTTCGGGTTAGGGTTCGGGTTAGGGTTAGGTTTAGGTTTCGGGTTAGGGTTTGGTTTAGGGGTTAGTGTTAGGGTCGAGTTAGAGTTCGGGTTAGGGTTCGGGTTAGGGTTAGGGTTAGGGTTCGGGTTAGTGTTCGGGTTAGGGTTCGGGTTAGGGTTCAGGTTAGGGTTCGGGTTCGGGTTAGGGTTAGGGTTCGGGTTAGGGTTAGGGTTCGGGTTAGGGTTAGGGTCAGGGTTCGGGTTAGACTTCGGGTTAGGGTTAGGGTTAGGGTTCGGTTTAGGGTTAGGGTTATTGTTAGGGTTCGGGTTAGGGTTAGGTTTCGGGTTCGGGTTAGGGTTAGGGTCAGGGTTAGGTTTCGGATTAGGGTTAGGGTTAGGGTTCGTGTTACGGTTAGGGTTCGCGTTAGGGGTTAGGGTTAGGGTTCGGGTGCGGGTTAGGGTTAGGGTTAGGTTTAGGGTTCGGTTTAGGGTTAGGTTTAGTGTTAGCGTTAGGGTTGGGGTTAGGTTTAGGGTTAGGTTTAGGGGTTAGTGTTAGGGTTAGTGTTAGGTTTAGGGTTAGTGTTAGGGTTCAGATTAGGGTTAGGTTAGGGTTCGTGTTAGTGTTAGGGTTCGGGTTCGGGTTAGGGTTCGTGTTAGGGTTCGGGTTCGGGTTAGGGGTTAGTGTTAGGGTTCGGGTTCGGGTTAGGGTTAGGTTAGGGTTAGGGTTAGGGTTAGGGTTCGGGTTAGGGTTAGGGTTAGTGTTAGGGTTAGTGTTGGGGTTAGGGTTAGGGTTAGGGTTAGGGTTAGGGTTAGGTTTCGGGTTCGGGTTAGGGTTCGGGTTAGGGTTAGGGTTAGGGTTAGGGTTAGGGTTAGGGTTCGGGTTAGGGTTAGGGTGCCGGTTAGGTTTAGAGTTAGGGTTAGGGTTCGGGTTCGGGTTAGGGTTAGGGTTCGTGTTAGGGTTTGGGTTCGGGTTAGGGTTAGGGTTAGGGTTCGGGTTAGTGTTCGGGTTCGGGTTAGGGTTAGGGTTAGTGTTCGGGTTAGGGTTAGGGTTCGGGTTCGGGTTAGGTTTAGGGTTAGGGTTAGGTTTAGGTTTAGGGTTCGGGTTCGGGTTAGGGTTAGGGTTAGGGTTCGGGTTAGGGTTAGCGTTGGTGTTAGGGTTAGGGTTAGGTTTCGGGTTAGGGTTCGGGTTCGGGTTAGGGTTAGGGTTCGGGTTAGGGTTCGGGTTAGGGTTCGGGTTATGGTTAGTGTTAGGGTTCGTGTTCGGGTTAGGTTTAGGGTTCGGGTTAGGGTTCGGGTTAGGGTTTGGTTTAGGGTTCGGGTTCGGGTTAGGGTTAGGTTTCGGGTTCGGGTTCGGGTTAGTGTTAGGGTTAGGGTTCGGGTTCGGGTTAGGGTTAGGGTTCGGGTTAGGGTTCGGGTTAGGGTTTGGGTTCGAGTTAGGGTTCGGGTTAGGGTTTGGGTTAGAGTTAGGGTTAGGCTTAGGGTTCGGGTTAGGGTTAGAGTTAGGGTTCGGGTTAGGGTTCGGGTTAGGGGTCGGGTTAGGGTTCGCGTTAGGGTTCGGGTTAGGGTTCGGGTTCGGGTTAGGGTTAGGTTTTGGGTTAGGGGTAGGGTAAGAGGTTAGTGTTAGGGTCGAGTTAGAGTTCGTGTTAGGGTTCAGGTTAGGGTTAGGGTTAGGGTTAGATTTCGGGTTAGGTTTAGGGTTAGGGTTAGTGTTAGGTTTCGGGTTCGGGTTAGGGTTAGTGTTCGGGTTAGGGTTCGTGTTAGGGTTCGGTTTAGGGGTCGGGTTAGGGTTAGGGTTAGGGTTCCGGTTAGGGTTAGGGTTAGGGTTAGAGTCGGGTTAGGGTTAGGGTTCGGGTTAGGGTTCGGGTTAGGGTTCGGGTTAGGGTTCGGGTTCGGGTTAGGGTTCGGGTTAGGGTTAGGGTAAGGGTTCGGGTTAGGGTTCGGGTTCGGGTTAGGGTTATGGTTTGGTTCGGGTTCGGGGTCGGGTTAGGGTTCGGGTTCGGGTTCGGGTTCGGGTTAGGGGTTAGGGTTCGGGTTAGGGTTAGGGTTCGGGTTAGGGTTCGGGTTAGGGTTAGGGTTAGGTTTCGGGTTAGCGTTAGGGTTCGGAATAGGGTTAGGGTTAGGTTTAGAGTTAGGGTTAGGGTTCGGGTTCGGGTTAGGGTTAGGGTTCGGGTTATGGTTAGGGTTAGGGTTAGGGTTAGGTTTAGGGTTAGGGTTAGGGTTCGGGTTAGGGTTAGGTTTAGGGTTCCGGTTAGGGTTCGGGATAGGGTTAGGGTTAGGGTTCGGGTTAGGGTTAGGGTTAGGGTTAGGGTTCGGGTTAGGGTTCGGGTTAGGGTTTGGGTTCGACTTAGGGTTCGGGTTAGGGTTTGGGTTAGAGTTAGGGTTAGGGTTAGGGTTCGGGTTAGGGTTAGGATTAGGGTTCGGGTTAGGGTTCGGGTTAGGGTTAGGGTTAGGTTTCGGGTTAGGGTTAGGGTTAGGGGTTAGTGTTAGGGTCGAGTTAGAGTTCGGGTTAGGGTTCGGGTTAGGGTTAGGGTTAGGGTTCGGGTTAGTGTTCGGGTTAGGGTTCGGGTTAGGGTTCGGTTTAGGGTTCGGGTTCGGGTTAGGGTTAGGGTTAGGGTTCGTGTTAGGGTTAGGGTAAGGGTTCGGGTTAGGGTTCGGGTTCGGGTTAGGGTTATGGTTTGGTTCGGGTTCGGGGTCGGGTTAGGGTTCGGGTTCGGGTTCGGGTTCGGGTTAGGGGTTAGGGTTCGGGTTAGGGTTAGGGTTAGGGTTAGGGTTAGGATTCGGATTAGTGTTAGGGTTCGGAATAGGGTTAGGGTTAGGCTTAGTGTTAGGGTTAGGGTTCGGGTTCGGGTTAGGGTCAGGGTTCGGGTTAGGGTTAGGGTTAGGGTTAGGGTTAGGTTTAGGGTTAGGGTTAGGGTTCGGGTTAGGGTTAGGTTTAGGGTTCCGGTTAGGGTTCGGGATAGGTTTAGGGTTAGGGTTCGGGTTAGGGTTGGGGTTCGGGTTAGGGTTATGGTTTGGTTCGGGTTCGGGTTAGGGTTAGGGTTCGGGTTCGGGTCGGGTTAGGGTTAGGGGTTAGGGTTAGGGTTAGGGTTAGGTTTAGGGTTCGGGTTCGGGTTAGGGTTAGGGTTCGGGTTCGGGTTAGGGTTCGGGTTTGGGTTAGGGTTCGGGTTAGGGTTAGGTTTAGGGTTCGGGTTAGGGTAAGGGTTCGGGTTCAGGTTCGGGTTATCGTTAGGGTTCGGTTTAGGGTTAGGTTTCGGGTTAGGGTTAGGGTTAAGTTTCGGGTTAGGTTTAGGGTTAGGGTTCGTGTTAGGGTTAGGGTTCGGGTTAGGGTTAGGTTTAGGGTTCCGGTTCGGGTTCGGGTTAGGGTTAGGGTTAGGTTTCGGGTTAGGGTTAGGGTTCGGGTTAGGGTTAGGGTTCGGGTTATTTTAAGGGTTCGGGTTCGGGTTAGGGTTAGGGTTAGGTTTCGGTTTCGGGTTAGGGTTAGGGTTACGGTTAGGGTTAGGGTTCGGTTTAGCGATAGGGGTAGGGTTCGGGTTAGGGTTCGGGTTCGGGTTTGGGTTAGGGTTAGGGTTAGGGTTAGGGTTCGGGTTAGGGTTTGGGTTAGGGTTAGGGTTAGGTGTTAGGGTTAGGGTTTGGGTTCGAGTTCGGGTTAGGGTTAGGGTTTAGGGTAATGTTCGGGTTCGGTTTAGGGTTAGGGTTAGGGTTATGGTTAGGGTTAGGGTTCTGTTTAGGGTTAGGGTTAGGGTTCGCGTTAGTGTTAGGGTTAGGGTTAGGGTTAGGGTTAGGGTTCGGGTTCGGGTTAGTGTTCGGGTTTGGGTTAGGGTTCGGGTTCGGGTTAGGGTTAGGGTTCGGGTTAGGGTTAGGGTTCGGGTTCGGGTTAGTGTTAGGGTTCGGGTTAGGGTTAGGGTTTAGTTTCGGTTTAGGTTTAGGGTTAGGGTTCGGGTTAGGGTTAGGGTTCGGGTTAGGGTTAGGGTTAGGGTTCGGGTTCGGGGTAGGTTTAGGGTTAGGTTTCGGGTTCGGGTTAGGGTTAGGGTTACGGTTAGGGTTAGGGTTCGGATTAGGTTTAGGGGTGGGTTTCGGGTTAGGGTTCGGGTTCGGGTTAGGGTTAGGGTTAGGGTTAGGGTTAGGTTTCGGGTTAGAGTTTGGGTTAGGGTTAGGGTTAGGTGTTAGGGTTAGGGTTATGGTTCGGGTTCGGGTTAGGTTTAGGTTTAGGGGTTAGGGTTAGGGTTCGGATTCGGGTTAGGGTTAGGGTTATGGTTATGGTTAGGGTTAGGGTTCGGGTTAGGGTTAGGTATCGGGTTAGGGATAGGGGTTAGTGTTAGGGTTAGGGTTAGTGTTAGGTTTAGGTTTAGGGTTCGTGTTAGGGTTCGGTTTAGGGGTCGGGTTAGGGTTAGGGTTAGGGTTCCGGTTAGGGTTAGGGTTAGGGTTAGAGTCGGGTTAGGGTTAGGGTTCGGGTTAGGGTTCGGGTTAGGGTTCGGGTTCGGGTTAGGGTTAGGGTTCGGGTTAGCGTTAGGGTAAGGGTTCGGGTTAGGGTTCGGGTTCGGGTTAGGGTTATGGTTTGGTTCGGGTTCGGGGTCGTGTTAGGGTTCGGGTTCGGGTTCGGGTTCGGGTTAGGGGTTAGGGTTCGGGTTAGGTTTAGGGTTAGGGTTCGGGTTAGGGTTCGGGTTAGGGTTAGGGTTAGGATTCGGGTTAGCGTTAGGGTTCGGAATAGGGTTAGGGTTAGGTTTAGAGTTAGGGTTAGGGTTCGGGTTCGGGTTAGGGTTAGGGTTCGGGTTATGGTTAGGGTTAGGGTTAGGGTTAGGTTCAGGGTTAGGGTTAGGGTTCGGGTTAGGGTTAGGTTTAGGGTTCCGGTTAGGGTTCGGGATAGGGTTAGGGTTAGGGTTCGGGTTAGGGTTAGGGTTAGGGTTAGGGTTAGGGTTAGGGTTCGGGTTAGGGTTCGGTTTAGGGTTCAGGTTAGGGTTTGGGTTAGGGTTAGGGTTAGGGTTAGGGTTCGGGTTAGGGTTCGGGTTAGGGTTAGTATTAGGATTCGGGTTAGGGTTAGGGTTAGGGTTCGGGTTAGGGTTAGGGTTCGGGTTAGGGTTAGGTTTAGGGTTCGTGTTAGGGTTAGGGATAGGGATCGGGTTAGCGTTAGGGTTCGGGTTCGGGTTAGGATTAGGGTTCGGGTTCGGGTTAAGGTTCGGGTTTGGGTTAGGGTTCCGGTTAGGGTTAGGGTTAGGTTTCGGGTTAGGGTTAGTGTTCGGGTTCGGGTTCGGGTTAGGGTTAGGGTTCGGGTTAGGGTTAGTGTTCGGGTTAGGGTTAGGTTTAAGTTTCGGGTTAGGTTTAGGGTTAGAGTTCGGGTTAGGTTTAGGGTTCGGGTTAGTGTTAGGGTTAGGGTTCGGGTTCGGGTTAGGGTTCGGGTTAGGTTTCGGGTTAGAGTTAGAGTTCGGGTTAGGGTTAGGGTTCGGGTTAGGGTTAGAGTTCGGGTTAGGGTTAGGGTTAGGGTTCGGGATCGGGTTAGGGTTAGGTTTACGGTTAGGGTTAGGTTTCGGGTTCGGGTTCGGGTTAGGGTTAGGGTTGGGGTTCGGTTTAGGGTTCGGGTTAGGGTTCGGGTTAGGGTTAGGGTTCGGGTTCGGGGTTAGGGTTAGGGTGAGGGTTCGGGTTAGGGTTAGGGTTCGGGTTAGGCTTAGGGTTAGGGTTCGGGTTCGGGTTAGGGTTAGGGTTAGGGTTCGGGTTAGGGTTCGGTTTAGGGTTTGGGTTCGAGTTAGGGTTCGGGTTAGGGTTTGGGTTAGGGTTAGGGTTAGGGTTAGGTTTCGGGATCGGGTTAGGGTTAGGGTTACGGTTAGGGTTAGGGTTCGGATTAGGGTTAGGGGTGGGGTTCGGGTTAGGGTTCGGGTTCGGGTTAGGGTTAGGGTTAGGGTTAGGGTTAGGGTTCGGGTTAGGGTTTGGGTTAGGGTTAGGTTTAGGTGTTAGGATTAGGGTTATTGTTCGTGTTCGGGTTAGGGTTAGTTTTAGGGGTTAGGGTTAGGGTTCGGGTTCGGGTTAGGGTTAGGGTTAGGGTTAGTGTTAGGGTTCGGGTTAGGGTTAGGTTTAGGGTTCGGGTTAGTGTTAGGGTTAGGGTTAGGGTTAGGGTTCGGGTTCGGGTTCGGGTTCGGGTTTGGGTTAGGGTTAGTGTTAGGGTTCGGGTTAGTGTTAGGGTTAGGGTTAGGGTTAGGGTTCGGGTTCGGGTTCGGGTTTGGGTTAGGGTTAGTGTTAGGGTTAGGGTTAGGGTTAGGGTTCGGGTTAGGGTTCGGTTTAGGGTTTGGGTTCGAGTTAGGGTTCGGTTCGTGTTAGGGTTAGGGTTAGGGTTCGGGTTCGGGTTAGGGTTAGGGTTAGGGTTAGGGTTCGGGTTAGGGTTCGGGTTAGGGTTTGGGTTCGAGTTAGGGTTCGGGTTAGGGTTTGGGTTAGAGTTAGGGTTAGGCTTAGGGTTCGGGTTAGGGTTAGAGTTAGGATTCGGTTTAGGGTTCGGGTTAGGGGTCGGGTTAGGGTTCGCGTTAGGGTTCGGGTTAGGGTTGGGGTTCGGGTTAGGGTTAGGTTTTGGGTTAGGGTTAGGGTAAGGGGTTAGTGTTAGGGTCGAGTTAGAGTTCGTGTTAGGGTTCAGGTTAGGGTTAGGGTTAGGGTTAGAGTTCGGGTTAGGTTTAGGGTTAGGGTTAGTGTTAGGTTTCGGGTTCGGGTTAGGGTTAGTGTTCGGTGTAGGGTTAGGGTTAGGGTTCGGGTTAGGGTTCGGGTTAGGGTTCGGGTTAGGGTTCGGTTTACGGTTCTGTTAGGTGCAGGGTTAGGGTTCGGGTTAGGGTTGGGGTTCGGGTTAGGGTTATGGTTTGTTTCGGGTTCGGGGTAGGGTTAGGGTTCGGGTTCGGGTTCGGGTTAGGGTTAGGGGTTTGGGTTAGGGTTAGGGTTAGGTTTAGGGTTCGGGTTCGGGTTAGGGTTAGGGTTCGGGTTCGGGTTAGGGTTCGAGTTTTGGTTAGGGATCGTGTTAGGGTTAGGTTTAGGGTTCGGGTTATGGTAAGGGTTCGGGTTCAGGTTCGGGTTATCGTTAGGGTTCGGGTTAGGGTTAGGTTTCCGGTTAGGGTTAGGGTTAAGTTTCGGGTTAGGTTTAGGGTTAGGGTTCGTGTTAGGGTTACGGTTCGGGTTAGGGTTAGGTTTAGGGTTCGGATTCGGGTTCGGGTTAGGGTTAGGGTTAGGTTTCGGTTTAGTGTTAGGGTTCGGGTTAGGGTTAGGGTTCGGGTTATTTTAAGGGTTCGGGTTCGGGTTAGGGTTAGGGTTAGGTTTCGGTTTCGGGTTAGGGTTAGGGTTACGGTTAGGGTTAGGGTTCGGATTAGCGATAGGGGTAGGTTTCGGGTTAGGGTTCGGGTTCGGGTTAGGGTTAGGGTTAGGGTTAGGGTTAGGGTTAGGGTTCGGGTTAGTGTTTGGGTTAGGGTTAGGGTTAGGTGTTAGGGTTAGGGTTTGGGTTCGAGTTCGGGTTAGGGTTAGGGTTAGGGTTTAGGGTAATGTTCGGGTTCGGTTTAGGGTTACGGTTAGGGTTATTGTTAGGGTTAGGGTTCCGGTTAGGGTTAGGGTTAGGGTTCGCGTTAGTGTTAGGGTTAGGGTTAGGGTTAGGGTTCGGGTTCGGGTTAGTGTTCGGGTTTGGGTTAGGGTTCGGGTTCGGGTTAGGGTTAGGGTTCGGGTTAGGGTTAGGGTTCGGGTTCGGGTTAGTGTTAGGGTTCGGGTTAGGGTTAGGCTTTAGTTTCGGTTTAGGTTTAGGGTTAGGGTTCGGGTTAGGGTTAGGGTTCGGGTTAGGGTTAGGGTTAGGGTTCCGGTTCGGGGTAGGGTTAGGGTTAGGTTTCGGGTGCGGGTTAGGGTTAGGTTTCCGGTTAGGGTTAGGGTTCGGATTAGGGTTAGGAGTGGGTTTCGGTTTAGGGTTCGGGTTCGGGTTAGGGTTAGGGTTAGGGTTAGGGTTCGGGTTAGAGTTTGGGTTAGGTTAGGGTTAGGTGTTAGGGTTAGGGTTAGGGTTCGGGTTCGGGTTAGGGTTAGGTTTAGGGGTTAGGGTTAGGGTTCGGAATCGGGTTAGGGTTAGGTTTATGGTTAGGGTTAGGGTTCGGGTTAGGGTTAGGGTTAGGGTTCGGGTTAGTGTTAGGGTTAGGGATAGGGTTAGGGTTAGTGTTCGGGTTCGGGTTCGGGTTTGGGTTAGGGTTCGGGTTAGGGTTAGGGTTAGGGTTCGGGTTAGGGTTAGGTATCGGGTTAGGGAGAGGTGTTAGTGTTAGGGTTAGGGTTAGTGTTAGGTTTAGGTTTAGGGTTCGTGTAAGGGTTCGGTTTAGGGGACGGGTTAGGGTTAGGGTTAGGGTTCCGGTTAGGGTTAGGGTTAGGGTTAGAGTCGGGTTAGGGTTAGGGTTCGGGTTAGGGTTATGGTTCGGGTTAGGGTTAGGGTTAGGGTTAGGGTTCGGGTTCGAGGTTAGGGTTAGGTTCAGGTTTTGGGTAGGGTTAGGGTTCGGGTTAGGGTTAGGGTTAGGGTTCGGGATAGGGTTAGGGTTAGGGTTAGGGTTCGGGTTAGTGTTCGGGTTAGGGTTTGGGTTCGAGTTAGGTTTCGGGTTAGGGTTTGGGTTAGAGTTAGGGTTAGGGTTAGGGTTCGGGTTAGGGTTAGGATTAGGGTTCGGGTTAGGGTTCGGGTTAGGGTTAGGTTTAGGTTTCGGGTTAGGGTTAGGTTTAGGGGTTAGTGTTAGGGTCGAGTTAGAGTTCGGGTTAGGGTTCGGGTTAGGGTTAGGG
>JAVLSZ010000034.1:732500-810000 GCA_032313775.1 Urocyon cinereoargenteus
GGGTTCGGGTTAGGGTTCGGGTTAGGGTTCGGGTTACGGTTCGGGTTAGGGTTAGGGTTAGGGTTCGGTTTAGGGTTGGGGTTCGGGTTAGGGTTATGGTTTGGTTCGGGTTCGGGGTAGGGTTAGGGTTCGGGTTCGGGTTCGGGTTAGGGTTAGGGGTTAGGGTTAGGGTTAGGGTTAGGTTTAGGGTTCGGGTTCGGGTTAGGGTTAGGGTTCGGGTTCGGGTTAGGGTTCGGATTTGGGTTAGGGTTCGGGTTAGGGTTAGTTTTAGGGTTCGGGTTAGGGTAAGGGTTCGGGTTCAGGTTCGGGTTATCGTTAGGGTTCGGGTTAGGGTTAGGTTTCGGGTTAGGGTTAGGGTTAAGTTTCGGGTTACGTTTAGGGTTAGGGTTCGTGTTAGGGTTAGGGTTCGGGTTAGGGTTAGGCTTAGGTTTCGGGTTCAGGTTCGGGTTAGGTTTAGGGTTAGGTTTCGGGTTAGGGTTAGGGTTCGGGTTAGGGTTAGGGTTCGGGTTATTTTAAGGGTTCGGGTTCGGGTTAGGGTTAGGGTTAGGGTTAGGTTTCGGGTTAGGGTTAGGGTTACGGTTAGGGTTAGGGTTCGGATTAGCGATAGGGGTAGGGTTCGGGTTAGGGTTCGGGTTCGGGTTCGGGTTAGGGTTAGGGTTAGGGTTAGGGTTCGGGTTAGGGTTTGGGTTAGGGTTAGGGTTAGGTGTTAGGGTTAGGGTATGGGTTCGAGTTCGGGTTAGGGTTAGGGTTAGGGTTTAGGGTAATGTTCGGGTTCGGTTTAGGGTTAGGGTTAGGGTTATGGTTAGGGTTAGGGTTCCGGTTAGGGTTAGGGTTAGGGTTCGCGTTAGTGTTAGGGTTAGGGTTAGGGTTAGGGTTAGGGTTCGGGTTCGGGTTAGTGTTCGGGTTTGGGTTAGGGTTCGGGTTCGGGTTAGGGTTAGGGTTCGGGTTAGGGTTAGGGTTCGGGTTCGGGTTAGTGTTAGGGTTCGTGTTAGGGTTAGGGTTTAGTTTCGGTTTAGGTTTAGGGTTAGGGTTCGGGTTAGGGTTAGGGTTCGGGTTAGGGTTAGGGTTAGGGTTCGGGTTCGGGTTAGGGTTAGGTTTAGGTTTCGGGTTCGGGTTAGGGTTAGGTTTACGGTTAGGGTTAGGGTTCGGATTAGGGTTAGGGGTGGGTTTCGGGTTAGGGTTCGGGTTCGGGTTAGGGTTAGGTTTAGGGTTAGGGTTAGGGTTCGGGTTAGAGTTTGGGTTAGGGTTAGGGTTAGGTGTTAGGGTTAGGGTTAGGGTTCGGGTTCGGGTTAGGGTTAGGTTTAGGGGTTAGGGTTAGGGTTCGGATTCGGGTTAGGGTTAGGGTTATGGTTAGGGTTAGGGTTCGGGTTTGGGTTAGGGTTAGGGTTCGGGTTAGTGTTAGGGTTAGGGTTAGGGTTAGGGTTAGTGTTCGGGTTCGGGTTCGGGTTTGGGTTAGGGTTCGGGTTAGGGTTAGGGTTAGGGTTCGGGTTCGGGTTAGGTATCGGGTTAGGGATAGGGGTTAGTGTTAGGGTTAGGGTTAGTGTTAGGTTTAGGTTTAGGGTTCGTGTTAGGGTTCGGTTTAGGGGTCGGGTTACGGTTAGGGTTAGGGTTCCGGTTAGGTTTAGGGTTAGGGTTAGAGTCGGGTTAGGGTTAGGGTTCGGGTTAGGGTTATGGTTCGTGTTAGGGTTAGGGTTAGGGTTAGAGTTCGGGTTCGAGGTCAGGGTTAGGTTCAGGTTTTGGGTTAGGGTTAGGGTTCGGGTTAGGGTTAGGGTTAGGGTTCAGGTTAGGGTTAGGGTTAGGGTTAGGGTTCGGGTTAGGGTTCGGGTTAGGGTTTGGGTTCGAGTTAGGTTTCGGGTTAGGGTTTGGGTTAGAGTTAGGGTTAGCGTTAGGGTTCGGGTTAGGGTTAGGATTAGGGTTCGGGTTAGGGTTCGGGTTAGGGTTAGGGTTAGGTTTCGGGTTAGGGTTAGGGTTAGGGGTTAGTGTTAGGGTCGAGTTAGAGTTCGGGTTAGGGTTCGGGTTCGGGTTAGGGTTAGGGTTCGGGTTAGTGTTCGGGTTAGGGTTCGGGTTAGTGTTCGGGTTCGGGTTAGGGTTAGGGTTCGGGTTAGGGTTAGGGTAAGGGTTCGGGTTAGGGTTTGGGTTCGGGTTAGGGTTATGGTTTGGTTCGGGTTCGGGGTCGGGTTAGGGTTCGGGTTCGGGTTCGGGTTCGGGTTAGGGGTTAGGTTTCGGGTTAGGGTTAGGGTTAGGGTTCGGTTTAGGGTTCGGGTTAGGGTTAGGGTTAGGATTCGGGTTAGTGTTAGGGTTCGGAATAGGGTTAGTGTTAGGTTTAGTGTTAGGGTTAGGGTTCGGGTTCGGGTTAGGGTTAGGGTTCGGGTTAGGGTTAGGTTTAGGGTTAGGGTTAGGTTTAGGGTTAGGGTTAGGGTTCGGGTTAGGGTTAGGGTTAGGGTTAGGGTTCCGGTTAGGGTTCGGGATAGGGTTAGGGTTAGGGTTCGGGTTAGGGTTAGGGTTAGGGTTAGGGTTAGGGTTAGGGTTCGGGTTAGGGTTCGGGTTAGGGTTCGGGTTAGTGTTAGGGTTAGGATTCGGGTTAGGGTTAGGGTTAGGGTTCGGGTTAGGTTTAGGGTTCGGGTTAGGGTTAGGTTTAGGGTTCGTGTTAGGGTTAGGGTTAGGATTCGGGTTAGCGTTAGGGTTCGGAATAGGGTTAGGGTTAGGTTTAGTGTTAGGGTTAGGGTTCGGGTTCGGGTTAGGGTTAGGGTTCGGGTTAGGGTTAGGGTTAGGGTTAGGGTTAGGTTTAGGGTTAGGGTTAGGGTTAGGGTTAGGGTTAGGGTTAGTGTTCCGGTTAGGGTTCGGGATAGGGTTCGGGTTAGGGTTCGGGTAGGGTTAGGGTTAGGTTTAGGGTTAGGGTTAGGGTTCGGGTTAGGGTTAGGGTTAGTGTTCCGGTTAGGGTTCGGGATAGGGTTCGGGTTAGGGTTCGGGTTAGGGTTAGGGTTAGGGTTAGGGTTAGGGTTCGGGTTAGGGTTCGGGTTAGGGTTCGGGTTAGGGTTCAGGTTAGGGTTTGGGTTAGGGTTAGGGTTAGGGTTAGGGTTCGGGTTAGGGTTCGGTTTAGGGTTAGGGTTAGGATTCGGGTTAGGGTTAGTGTTAGGGTTCGGGTTAGGGTTAGGGTTCTGGTTAGGGTTAGGTTTAGGGTACGTGTTAGGGTTAGGGATAGGGATCGGGTTAGCGTTAGGGTGCGGGTTCGGGTTAGGGTTAGGGTTCGGGTTCGGTTTAAGGTTCGGGTTTGGGTTAGGGTTCCGGTTAGGGTTAGGGTTAGGTTTCGGGTTAGGGTTAGGGTTCGGGTTCGGGTTCGGGTTAGGGTTAGGGTTAGGGTTCGGGTTAGGGTTAGTGTTCGGGTTAGGGTTAGGGTTAGGGTTCGGGTTAGGGTTAGGGTTAGGTTTCGGGATCGGGTTAGGGTTGGGGTTCGGTTTAGGGTTCGGGTTAGGGTTGGGGTTCGGTTTAGGGTTCGGGTTAGGGTTCGGGTTAGGGTTAGGGTTAGGGTTTGGGTTTGGGGTTAGGGTTAGGGTGAGGGTTCGGGTTAGGGTTAGGGTTCGGGTTAGGCTTAGGGTTAGGGTTCGGGTTCGGGTTATGGTTAGGGTTAGGGTTAGGGTTCGGGTTAGGGTTCGGGTTAGGGTTTGGGTTCGAGTTAGGGTTCGGGTTAGGGTTTGGGTTAGGGTTAGGGTTAGGGTTAGGTTTCGGGATCGGGTTAGGGTTAGGGTTACGGTTAGGGTTAGGGTTCGGATTAGGGTTAGGGGTGGGGTTCGGTTTAGGGTTCGGGTTCGGGTTAGGGTTAGGGTGAGGGTTAGGGTTCGGGTTCGGGTTAGGGTTCGTGTTTGGGTTAGGGTTCGGGTTCGGGTTAGGGTAAGGGTTCGGGGTAGTGTTAGGGTTCGGGTTCAGGTTAGTGTTAGGGTTCGGGTTAGGGTTAGGGTTAAGTTTCGGTTTAGGTTTAGGGTTAGGTTTCGGGTTAGGGTTAGGGTTAGGGTTCGGTTTCGGGTTCGGGTTAGGGTTAGGGTTCGGGTTAGGGTTAGGGTTCGGGTTCGGGTTAGGGTTAGGGTTCGGGTTCGTTTTAGGGTTAGGGTTCGGTTTAGGGTTAGGGTTCGGGTTAGGGTTAGGGTTCGGGTTCGGGTTAGGGTTAGGGTTCGGGTTAGGGTTAGGGTTAGGGTTAGGGATCTTGTTAGGGTTCGGGTTAGGGGTCGGCTTAGGGGTAGGGTTAGGGTTCCGGTTAGGGTTAGGGTTAGTGTTAGGGTGGGGTTAGGGTTAGGGTTCGGGTTAGGGTTAAGGTTCGGGTTCGGGTTCGGGTTAGGGTTAGGGTTGGGGTTCGTGTTAGGGTTCGTGTTAGGGTTCGGGTTAGGGTTAGGGTTAGGGTTCTGTTTCGGGGTTAGGGTTAGGGTGAGGATTCGGGTAGGGTTAGGGTTCGGGTGAGGGTTAGGGTTAGGGTTCGGGTTCAGGTTAGGGTTAGGGTAGGGTTAGGTTTCGGGTTAGGGTTCGGGTTAGGGTTTGGGTTAGAGTTAGTGTTCGGGTTAGGGTTTGGGTTAGAGTTAGGATTAGGGTTAGGGTTCGTGTTAGGGTTAGGGTTAGGTTTCGGGTTAGGGTTCGGGTTAGGGTTCGGGTTAGGGTTCGGGTTAGGTTTCGGGTTCGGGTTAGGGTTCGGGTTCGGGTACGGGTTCGGGTTAGGGTTAGGTTTCGGGTTAGGGTTACGGGTTAGGTTTAGGGTCGAGTTAGAGTTCGGGTTAGGGTTCGGGTTAGGGTTAGGGTTAGGGTTAGGTTTCGGGTTAGGGTTCGAGTTAGGGTTAGGGTTAGGTTTAGGGTTAGGTTTCGGGTTAGGGTTAGTGTTACGGTTCGGGTTAGGTTTAGGGTTCGGGTTAGGGTTAGGGGTTAGGTTTAGGGTTAGGGTTAGGGTTAGGGTTAGGTTTTGGGTTAGGGTTAGGGTTAGGGTTCGGGTTTGGGTTAGGGTTAGGGTTAGGGTTAGGGTTAGCGTTAGGGTTCGGTTTAGGGTTAGGGTTAGGGTTAGGATTAGGGTTCGGGTTAGGGTTCGGTTTAGGGTTCGGGTTAGAGTTAGGATTCGGGTTAGGGTTCGGGTAAGGGTTTGGGTTAGGGTTAGTGTTCGGGTTAGGTTTCGTGTTAGGGTTAGGGTTAGGTTTAGGTTTCGGGTTCGTGTTCGGTTTAGGTTTAGGGTTCGCGTTCGGGTTAGGGTTAGGGTTCGGGTTTGGGTTAGGTTTCGGGTTCGGGTTAGGGTTAAGGGTTAGGGTTCGGGTTAGGGTTCGGGTTAGGATTCGGTTTAGGGTTGGGTTTAGGGTTAGGGTTAGGGTTACGGTTCGGGTTAGGGTTAGGGTTAGGGTTAGGGTTAGGGTTCGGGTTCGGGTTAGGGTTAGGGTTCGGGTTAGGGTTAGGGTTAGGTTTGGGTTAGGGTTCGGGTTCGGGTTAGGGTTATGGTTTGGTTCGGGTTCGGGGTAGGGTTAGGGTTCGGGTTCGGGTTAGGGTTAGGTGTTAGGGTTAGGGTTAGGGTTAGGGTTAGGGTTCGGGTTCGGGTTAGGGTTAGGGTTCGGGTTCGGGTTAGGAAAATCGTTAGGGTTCGAGTTAGGGTTAGGGTTAGGATTCGGGTTAGGGTTCGGTTTAGGGTAAGTGTTAGGATTCGGGTTAGGGTTAGGGTTAGGGTTCGGGTTAGGGTTAGGGTTCGGGTTAGGGTTAGGTTTAGGGTACGTGTTAGGGTTAGGGATAGGGTTCGGGTTAGCGTTAGGGTTCAGGTTCGGGTTAGGGTTAGGGTTCGGGTTCGGATAAGGTTCGGGTTTGGGTTAGGGTTCCGGTTAGGGTTAGGGTTAGGTTTCGGGTTAGGGTTAGGGTTCGGGTTCGGGTTCGGGTTAGGGTTAGGGTTCGGGTTAGGGTTAGTGTTCGGGTTAGGGTTAGGTTTAAGTTTCGGGTTAGGTTTAGGGTTAGGGTTCGGGTTAGGTTTAGGGTTCGGGTTAGTGTTAGGGTTAGGGTTCGGGTTCGGGTTAGGGTTCGGGTTAGGTTTCGGGTTAGGGTTAGGGTTCGGGTTAGGGTTAGGGTTCGGGTTAGGGTTAGGGTTCGGGTTCGGGTTAGGGTTAGGGTTAGGGATCGGGATCGGGTTAGGGTTAGGTTTACGGTTAGGGTTAGGTTTCGGGTTCGGGTTTGGGTTAGGGTTAGGGTTGGGGTTCGGTTTAGGGTTCGGGTTAGGGTTCGGGTTAGGGTTAGGTTTAGGGTTAGGGTTCGGGTTCGGGGTTAGGGTTAGGGTGAGTGTTCGGGTTAGGGTTAGGGTTCGGGTTAGGCTTAGGGTTAGGGTTCGGTTTCGGGTTATGGTTAGGGTTAGGGTTAGGGTTCGGGTTAGGGTTCGGGTTAGGGTTTGGGTTCGAGTTAGGGTTCGGGTTAGGGTTTGGGTTAGGGTTAGGGTTAGGGTTAGGTTTCGGGATCGGGTTAGGGTTAGGGTTACGGTTAGGGTTAGGGTTCGGATTAGGTTTAGGGGTGGGGTTCGGGTTAGGGTTCGGGTTCGGGTTAGGGTTAGGGTGAGGGTTAGGGTTCGGGTTCGGGTTAGGTTTCGTGTTTGGGTTAGGGTTCGGGTTCGGGTTAGGGTAAGGGTTCGGGTTAGGGTTAGGGTTCGGGTTCAGGTTAGTGTTAGGGTTCGGGTTAGGGTTAGGGTTAGGGTTAGGGTTAGGTTTAGGGTTAGGGTTCGTGTTAGGGTTCGGGTTAGGGGTCGGGTTAGTGTTAGGGTTAGGGTTCCGGTTAGGGTTAGGTTTAGGGTTAGGGTCGGGTTACGGTTAGGGTTCGGGTTAGGGTTATGGTTCGGTTAGGGTTAGGGTTAGGGTTAGGGTTCGGGTTCGGGGTTAGGGTTAGGGTCAGGGTTCGGGTTAGGGTTAGGGTTAGGTTTAGGGTTAGGGTTAGGGTTCGGGTTCGGGTTAGGGTTAGGGTTAGGGTTAGAGTTCGGGTTAGGGTTCGGGTTAGGTTTTGGGTTCGAGTTAGGGTTCGTGTTAGGGTTTGGGTTAGAGTTAGGGTTAGAGTTAGGTTTCGGGATAGGGTTAGGATTAGGGTTCGGGTTAGGGTTCGGGTTAGGGTTAGGGTTAGGTTTCGGGTTAGGGTTAGGGATAGGGGTTAGTGTTAGGGTAGAGTTAGAGTCGGGTTAGGGTTCGGGTTAGGGTTAGGGTTAGGGTTCGGGTTAGGGTTCGGGTTAGGTTTCGGGTTAGGGTTCGGGTTAGGGTTAGGGTTATGGTTAGGGATAGGGTTCGGGTTACGGTTAGGGTTTGGGTTAGGGTTAGGGTTAGGGTTCAGGTTAGGGTTAGGGTTAGGGTTCGGGTTAGGGTTAGGGTTCGGGTTAGGGTTAGGGTTAGGTTTCGGGTTAGGGTTCGGTTTAGGTTTAGGGTTAGGGTTTGGGTTAGGTTTAGGTTTCGGGTTAGGTTTAGGGTTAGGGTTAGGTTTCGGGTTAGGGTTAGGGTTCGGGTTAGGGTTGGGTTCGGTTTAGGTTTCGGGTTAGGGTTAGGGTTCGGGTTCGTTTTAGGGTTAGGGTTCGGGTTAGGGTTAGGATTCGGGTTAGGGTTAGGTTTCGGGTTCGGGTTAGGGTTAGGGTTCGGGTTAGGGTTAGGGTTAGGGTTAGGGTTCGTGTTAGGGTTCGGGTTAGGGGTCGGCTTAGGGGTAGGGTTAGGGTTCCGGTTAGGGTTAGGGTTAGTGTTAGGGTGGGGTTAGGGTTAGGGTTCGGGTTAGGGTTAAGGTTCGGGTTCGGGTTCGGGTTAGGGTTAGGTTTGGGATTCGTGTTAGGGTTCGTGTTAGGGTTCGGGTTAGGGTTAGGGTTAGGGTTCTGTTTTGGGGTTAGGGTTAGGGTGAGGATTCGGGTAGGTTTAGGGTTCGGGTGAGGGTTAGGGTTAGGGTTCGGGTTCAGGTTAGGGTTAGGGTTAGGGTTAGGTTTCGGGTTAGGGTTCGGGTTAGGGTTTGGGTTAGAGTTAGTGTTCGGGTTAGGGTTGGGTTAGAGTTAGGATTAGGGTTAGGGTTCGGGTTAGGGTTAGGGTTAGGTTTCGGGTTAGGGTTCGGGTTAGGGTTCGGGTTAGGGTTCGGGTTAGGTTTCGGGTTCGGGTTAGGGTTCGGGTTCGGGTACGGGTTCGGTTTAGGTTTAGGTTTCGGGTTAGGGTTACGGGTTAGGGTTAGGGTCGAGTTAGAGTTCGGGTTAGGGTTCGGGTTAGGGTTAGGGTTAGGGTTAGGGTTCGGGTTAGGGTTCGAGTTAGGGTTAGGGTTAGGTTTAGGGTTAGGTTTCGGGTTAGGGTTACGGTTACGGTTCGGGTTAGGTTTAGGGTTCGGGTTAGGGTTAGGGGTTAGGTTTAGGGTTCGGGTTAGGGTTAGGGTTAGGTTTTGGGTTAGGGTTAGGGTTAGGGTTCGGGTTTGGGTTAGGGTTAGGGTTAGGGTTAGGGTTAGCGTTGGGGTTCGGTTTAGGGTTAGGGTTAGGGTTAGGATTAGGGTTCGGGTTAGGGTTCGGTTTATGGTTCGGGTTAGAGTTAGGATTCGGGTTAGGGTTCGGGTAAGGGTTTGGGTTAGGGTTAGTGTTCGGGTTAGGGTTCGGGTTAGGGTTAGGGTTAGGTTTAGGTTTCGGGTTCGTGTTCGGTTTAGGTTTAGGGTTCGCGTTTGGGTTAGGGTTAGGGTTCGGGTTTGGGTTAGGTTTCGGGTTCGGGTTAGGGTTAAGGGTTAGGGTTCGGGTTAGGGTTCGGGTTAGGATTCGGTTTAGGGTTGGGTTTAGGGTTAGGGTTAGGGTTACGGTTCGGGATAGGGTTAGGGTTAGGGTTAGGGTTCGGGTTCGGGTTAGGGTTAGGGTTCGGGTTAGGGTTAGGGTTAGGTTTGGGTTAGGGTTCGGGTTCGGGTTAGGGTTATGGTTTGATTCGGGTTCGGGGTAGGGTTAGGGTTCGGGTTCGGGTTAGGGTTAGGTGTTAGGGTTAGGGTTAGGGTTAGGTTTAGGTTTCGGGTTCGGGTTAGGGTTAGGGTTCGGGTTCGGGTTAGGAAAAGCGTTAGGGTTCGAGTTAGGGTTAGGGTTCGGGTTAGGGTTAGGGTTAAGTTTCGGGTTAGGTTTAGGGTTAGGGTTCGGGTTAGGGTTAGGGTTCGGGTTAGGGTTAGGTTTAGGTTTCGGGTTCGGGTTCGGGTTAGGTTTAGGGTTAGTTTTCGGGTTAGGGTTAGGGTTCGGTTTAGGGTTAGGGTTCGGGTTAGTTTAAGGGTTCGGGTTCGGGTTAGGGTTAGGGTTAGGTTTAGGTTTCGGGTTAGGGTTAGTGTTACGGTTAGGGTTTGGTTTCGGATTAGGGTTAGGGGTAGGGTTTGAGTTAGGGTTCCGGTTCGGGTTAGGGTTAGGGTTAGGGTTAGGGTTAGGGTTCGGGTTAGGGTTTGGGTTTGGGTTAAGGTTAGGTGTTAAGGTTAGGGTTAGGGTTCGGGTTCGGGTTAGGGTTAGGGTTAGGGGTTAGGGTTAGGGTTCGGGTTCGGGTTAGGGTTAGGGTTAGGGTTAGGGTTTCGGTTAGGGTTAGGGTTAGGGTTCGGGTTAGTGTTAGGGTTAGGGTTAGGGTTAGGGTTAGGGTTCGGGTTCGGGTTAGGGTTCGTGTTTGGGTTAGGGTTCGGGTTCGGGTTAGGGTTAGGGTTCGGGTTAGGGTTAGGGTTCGGGTTCAGGTTAGTGTTAGTGTTCGGGTTAGGGTTAGGGTTAAGTTTCGGGTTAGGTTTAGGGTTAGGGTTCGGGTTAGGGTTAGGGTTAGGGTTCGGGTTCGGGTTAGGGTTAGGGTTCGGGTTAGGGTTAGGGTTAGGGATCGGGTTCGGGTTAGGGTTCGGGTTCGGGTTCGGGTTAGGGTTAGGTTTAGGGTTCGGGTTCGGGTTTGGGTTAGGGTTCGGGTTAGGGTTAGGGTTCGGGTTCGGGTTCGGGTTAGGGGTAGGGTTCGGGTTAGGGTTAGGGTTAGGGTTAGGGTTAGGGTTAGGGTTCGGGTTAGGGTTAGGGTTCGGGTTCGGGTTCGGGTTAGGGTTAGGGTTCGGGTTAGGGTTAGTGTTCGGGTTAGGGTTAGGTTTAAGTATCGGGTTAGGTTTAGGGTTAGGGTTCGGGTAGGGTTAGGGTTCGTGTTAGGGTTAGGTTTAGGGTTCCGGTTCGGGTTAGGGTTAGGGTTAGGTTTCGGGTTAGGTTTAGGGTTCGGGTTAGGGTTAGGGTTCGGGTTAGTGTTAGGGTTCGGGTTCGGGTTAGGGTTATGGTTAGGGTTCGGGATCGGGTTAGGGTTAGGGTTACGGTTAGGGTTAGGGTTCGGGTTCGGGTTCGGGTTAGGGTTAGGGTTGGGGTTCGGTTTAGGGTTCGGGTTAGGGTTCGGGTTAGGGTTCGGGTTAGGGTTAGGGTTTGGGTTCGGGGTTAGGGTTAGGGTGAGCCTTCGGGTTAGGGTTAGGGTTCGGGTTAGGGTTAGGGTTAGGGTTCGGGTTCGGGTTAAGGTTAGGGTTAGGGTTAGGGTTCGGGTTAGGGTTCGGGTTAGGGTTTGGGTTCGAGTTAGGGTTCGGGTTAGGGTTTGGGTTAGAGTTAGTGTTAGGGTTAGGGTTCAGGTTAGGGTTAGAGTTATGGTTCGGGTTAGGGTTCGGGTTAGGGTTCGGGTTAGGGTTCGCGTTGGGGTTTGGGTTAGGGTTCGGGTTCGGGTTAGGGTTAGGTTTTGGGTTAGGGTTAGGTTTAGGGTTTAGTGTTAGGGTCGATTTAGAGTTCGTGTTAGGGTTCAGGTTAGGGTTAGGGTTAGGGTTAGGGTTCGGGTTAGGTTTAGGGTTAGGGTTAGTGTTAGGTTTCGGGTTCGGGTTAGGGTTAGTGTTCGGGTTAGGGTTCGGGTTAGGGTTCGGGTTAGGGTTCCGGTTAGGGTTCGGGTTAGGGTTGGGGTTAGGTTTCGGGTTAGGGTTAGGTTTGGGTTAGGGTTCGGGTTCAGGTTAGGGTTATGGTTTGGTTCGGGTTCGGGGTAGGGTTAGGGTTCGCGTTCGGGTTCGGGTTAGGGTTAGGGGTTAGGGTTAGGGTTAGGGTTAGGTTTAGGGTTCGGGTCGGGTTAGGGTTAGGTTTCGGGTTCGGGTTAGGGTTCGGGTTTGGGTTAGGGTGCGGGTTAGTGTTAGGGTTAGGGTTCGGGTTAGGGTTAGGGTTCGGGTTCGGGTTAGGAAAAACGTTATGGTTCGGGTTAGGGTTAGGGTTCGGGTTAGGGTTAGGGTTAAGTTTCGTGTTAGGTTTAGGGTTAGGGTTCGGGTTAGGGTTAGGGTTCGGGTTAGGGTTAGGTTTAGGTTTCGGGATCGGGTTCGGGTTAGGGTTAGGGTTAGTTTTCGGGTTAGGGTTAGGGTTCGGGTTAGGGTTAGGGTTCGGGTTAGTTTAAGGGTTCGGGTTTGGGTTAGGGTTAGGGTTAGGTTTCGGTTTCGGGTTAGGGTTAGGGTTACGGTTAGGGTTAGGTTTCGGATTAGGGTTTGGGGTAGGGTTCGAGTTAGGGTTCCGGTTCGGGTTAGGGTTAGGGTTATGGTTAGGGTTAGGGTTAGGGTTCGGGTTAGGGTTAAGGTTCGGGTTCGGGTTCGGGTTAGGGTTAGGTTTGGGATTCGTGTTAGGGTTCGTGTTAGGGTTCGGGTTAGGGTTAGGGTTAGGGTTCTGTTTCGGGGTTAGGGTTAGGGTGAGGATTCGGGTAGGTTTAGGGTTCGGGTGAGGGTTAGGGTTAGGGTTCGGGTTCAGGTTAGGGTTAGGGTTAGGGTTAGGTTTCGGGTTAGGGTTCGGTTTAGGGTTTGGGTTAGAGTTAGTGTTCGGGTTAGGGTTGGGTTAGAGTTAGGATTAGGGTTAGGGTTCGGGTTAGGGTTAGGGTTAGGTTTCGGGTTAGGGTTCGGGTTAGGGTTCGGGTTAGGGTTCGGGTTAGGTTTCGGGTTCGGGTTAGGGTTCGGGTTCGGGTACGGGTTCGGGTTAGGTTTAGGTTTCGGGTTAGGGTTACGGGTTAGGGTTAGGGTCGAGTTAGAGTTCGGGTTAGGGTTCGGGTTAGGGTTAGGGTTAGGGTTAGGGTTCGGGTTAGGGTTCGAGTTAGGGTTAGGGTTAGGTTTAGGGTTAGGTTTCGGGTTAGGGTTACGGTTACGGTTCGGGTTAGGTTTAGGGTTCGGGTTAGGGTTAGGGGTTAGGTTTAGGGTTCGGGTTAGGGTTAGGGTTAGGTTTTGGGTTAGGGTTAGGGTTAGGGTTCGGGTTTGGGTTAGGGTTAGGGTTAGGGTTAGGGTTAGCGTTGGGGTTCGGTTTAGGGTTAGGGTTAGGGTTAGGATTAGGGTTCGGGTTAGGGTTCGGTTTATGGTTCGGGTTAGAGTTAGGATTCGGGTTAGGGTTCGGGTAAGGGTTTGGGTTAGGGTTAGTGTTCGGGTTAGGGTTCGGGTTAGGGTTAGGGTTAGGTTTAGGTTTCGGGTTCGTGTTCGGTTTAGGTTTAGGGTTCGCGTTTGGGTTAGGGTTAGGGTTCGGGTTTGGGTTAGGTTTCGGGTTCGGGTTAGGGTTAAGGGTTAGGGTTCGGGTTAGGGTTCGGGTTAGGATTCGGTTTAGGGTTGGGTTTAGGGTTAGGGTTAGGGTTACGGTTCGGGATAGGGTTAGGGTTAGGGTTAGGGTTCGGGTTCGGGTTAGGGTTAGGGTTCGGGTTAGGGTTAGGGTTAGGTTTGGGTTAGGGTTCGGGTTCGGGTTAGGGTTATGGTTTGATTCGGGTTCGGGGTAGGGTTAGGGTTCGGGTTCGGGTTAGGGTTAGGTGTTAGGGTTAGGGTTAGGGTTAGGTTTAGGTTTCGGGTTCGGGTTAGGGTTAGGGTTCGGGTTCGGTTTAGGAAAAGCGTTAGGGTTCGAGTTAGGGTTAGGGTTCGGGTTAGGGTTAGGGTTAAGTTTCGGGTTAGGTTTAGGGTTAGGGTTCGGGTTAGGGTTAGGGTTCGGGTTAGGGTTAGGTTTAGGTTTCGGGTTCGGGTTCGGGTTAGGTTTAGGGTTAGTTTTCGGGTTAGGGTTAGGGTTCGGTTTAGGGTTAGGGTTCGGGTTAGTTTAAGGGTTCGGGTTCGGGTTAGGGTTAGGGTTAGGTTTAGGTTTCGGGTTAGGGTTAGTGTTACGGTTAGGGTTTGGTTTCGGATTAGGGTTAGGGGTAGGGTTTGAGTTAGGGTTCCGGTTCGGGTTAGGGTTAGGGTTAGGGTTAGGGTTAGGGTTCGGGTTAGGGTTTGGGTTTGGGTTAAGGTTAGGTGTTAAGGTTAGGGTTAGGGTTCGGGTTCGGGTTAGGGTTAGGGTTAGGGGTTAGGGTTAGGGTTCGGGTTCGGGTTAGGGTTAGGGTTAGGGTTAGGGTTTCGGTTAGGGTTAGGGTTAGGGTTCGGGTTAGTGTTAGGGTTAGGGTTAGGGTTAGGGTTAGGGTTCGGGTTCGGGTTAGGGTTCGTGTTTGGGTTAGGGTTCGGGTTCGGGTTAGGGTTAGGGTTCGGGTTAGGGTTAGGGTTCGGGTTCAGGTTAGTGTTAGTGTTCGGGTTAGGGTTAGGGTTAAGTTTCGGGTTAGGTTTAGGGTTAGGGTTCGGGTTAGGGTTAGGGTTAGGGTTCGGGTTCGGGTTAGGGTTAGGGTTCGGGTTAGGGTTAGGGTTAGGGATCGGGTTCGGGTTAGGGTTCGGGTTCAGGTTCGGGTTAGGGTTAGGTTTAGGGTTCGGGTTCGGGTTTGGGTTAGGGTTCGGGTTAGGGTTAGGGTTCGGGTTCGGGTTCGGGTTAGGGGTAGGGTTCGGGTTAGGGTTAGGGTTAGGGTTAGGGTTAGGGTTAGGGTTCGGGTTAGGGTTAGGGTTCGGGTTCGGGTTCGGGTTAGGGTTAGGGTTCGGGTTAGGGTTAGTGTTCGGGTTAGGGTTAGGTTTAAGTATCGGGTTAGGTTTAGGGTTAGGGTTCGGGTTAGGGTTAGGGTTCGTGTTAGGGTTAGGTTTAGGGTTCCGGTTCGGGTTAGGGTTAGGGTTAGGTTTCGGGTTAGGTTTAGGGTTCGGGTTAGGGTTAGGGTTCGGGTTAGTGTTAGGGTTCGGGTTCGGGTTAGGGTTATGGTTAGGGTTCGGGATCGGGTTAGGGTTAGGGTTACGGTTAGGGTTAGGGTTCGGGTTCGGGTTCGGGTTAGGGTTAGGGTTGGGGTTCTGTTTAGGGTTCGGGTTAGGGTTCGGGTTAGGGTTCGGGTTAGGGTTAGGGTTTGGGTTCGGGGTTAGGGTTAGGGTGAGCCTTCGGGTTAGGGTTAGGGTTCGGGTTAGGGTTAGGGTTAGGGTTCGGGTTCGGGTTAAGGTTAGGGTTAGGGTTAGGGTTCGGGTTAGGGTTCGGGTTAGGGTTTGGGTTCGAGTTAGGGTTCGGGTTAGGGTTTGGGTTAGAGTTAGTGTTAGGGTTAGGGTTCAGGTTAGGGTTAGAGTTATGGTTCGGGTTAGGGTTCGGGTTAGGGTTCGGGTTAGGGTTCGCGTTGGGGTTCGGGTTAGGGTTCGGGTTCGGGTTAGGGTTAGGTTTTGGGTTAGGGTTAGGTTTAGGGTTTAGTGTTAGGGTCGATTTAGAGTTCGTGTTAGGGTTCAGGTTAGGGTTAGGGTTAGGGTTAGGGTTCGGGTTAGGTTTAGGGTTAGGGTTAGTGTTAGGTTTCGGGTTCGGGTTAGGGTTAGTGTTCGGGTTAGGGTTCGGGTTAGGGTTCGGGTTAGGGTTCCGGTTAGGGTTCGGGTTAGGGTTGGGGTTAGGTTTCGGGTTAGGGTTAGGTTTGGGTTAGGGTTCGGGTTCAGGTTAGGGTTATGGTTTGGTTCGGGTTCGGGGTAGGGTTAGGGTTCGCGTTCGGGTTCGGGTTAGGGTTAGGGGTTAGGGTTAGGGTTAGGGTTAGGTTTAGGGTTCGGGTCGGGTTAGGGTTAGGTTTCGGGTTCGGGTTAGGGTTCGGGTTTGGGTTAGGGTGCGGGTTAGTGTTAGGGTTAGGGTTCGGGTTAGGGTTAGGGTTCGGGTTCGGGTTAGGAAAAACGTTATGGTTCGGGTTAGGGTTAGGGTTCGGGTTAGGGTTAGGGTTAAGTTTCGTGTTAGGTTTAGGGTTAGGGTTCGGGTTAGGGTTAGGGTTCGGGTTAGGGTTAGGTTTAGGTTTCGGGATCGGGTTCGGGTTAGGGTTAGGGTTAGTTTTCGGGTTAGGGTTAGGGTTCGGGTTAGGGTTAGGGTTCGGGTTAGTTTAAGGGTTCGGGTTTGGGTTAGGGTTAGGGTTAGGTTTCGGTTTCGGGTTAGGGTTAGGGTTACGGTTAGGGTTAGGTTTCGGATTAGGGTTTGGGGTAGGGTTCGAGTTAGGGTTCCGGTTCGGGTTAGGGTTAGGGTTATGGTTAGGGTTAGGGTTAGGGTTCGGGTTAGGGTTTGGGTTTGGGTTAGGGTTAGGTGTTAAAGTTAGGGTTTGGGTTCGCGTTCGGGTTAGGGTTAGGGTTAGGGGTTAGGGTTAGGGTTCGGGTTCGGGTTAGGGTTAAGGTTAGGGTTAGGGTTAGGATTTCGGTTAGGGTTAGGGTTAGGGTTCGGGTTAGTGTTAGGGTTAGGGTTAGGGTTAGGGTTAGGGTTCGGTTCGGGTTAGGGTTCGTGTTTGGGTTAGGGTTCGGGTTCGGGTTAGGGTTAGGGTCCGGGTTAGGGTTAGGGTTCGGGTTCAGGTTAGTGTTAGGGTTCGGGTTAGGGTTAGGGTTAAGTTTCAGGTTAGGTTTAGGGTTAGGGTTCGGGTTAGGGTTTGGTTTAGGGTTCGGGTTCGGTTTAGGGTTAGGGTTAGTGTTCGGGTTAGGGTTAGGGTTAGGGTTCGGGTTAGGGTTAGGGTTCGGGTTAGGGATAGGGGTTAGTGTTAGGGTTAGGGTTAGGGTTAGGTTTAGGGTTAGGGTTCGTGTTAGGGTTCGGGTTAGGGGTCGGGTTAGTGTTAGGGTTAGGGTTCCGGTTAGGGTTAGGTTTAGGGTTAGGGTCGGGTTAGGGTTAGGGTTCGGGTTACGGTTATGGTTCGGGTTAGGGTTAGGGTTAGGGTTAGGGTTCTGGTTCGGGGTTAGGGTTAGGGTCAGGGTTCGGGTTAGGGTTAGGGTTAGGTTTAGGTTTAGGGTTAGGGTTCGGGTTCGGGTTCGGGTTAGGGTTAGGGTTAGCGTTCGGGTTAGGGTTCGGGTTAGGGTTTGGTTTCGAGTTAGGGTTCGTGTTAGAGTTTGGGTTAGAGTTAGGTTTAGGGTTAGGGTTCGGGTTAGGGTTAGGATTAGGGTTCGGGTTAGGGTTCGGGTTAGGGTTAGGGTTAGGTTTCGGGTTAGGTTTAGGGATAGGGGTTAGTGTTAGGGTAGAGTTAGAGTTCGGGTTAGGGTTCGGGTTAGGGTTAGGGTTAGGGATCGGGTTAGGGTTCGGTTTAGGTTTCGGGTTAGGGTTCGGGTTAGGGTTCGGGTTCGGGTTAGGGTTAGGGTTCGGGTTAGTGTTAGGGTTAGGGTTTGGGTTAGGGTTCGGGTTTAGGTTAGGGTTATGGTTTGGTTCGGGTTCGGGGTAGGGTTAGGGTTCGAGTTCGGGTTCGGGTTCGGGTTAGGGGAAGGGTTCGGTTTAGGGTTGGGTTAGGGTTAGTGTTAGGGTTAGGGTTCGTATTAGGGTTAGGTTAGGGTTCGGGTTAGGGTTAGGGTTCGGGTTAGGTTTAGGGTTGGGGTTAGGTTTAGGGTTCGGGTTAGGGGTTAGTGTTAGGGTTCGGGTTCGGGTTAGGGTTAGGTTTAGGGTTAGGGTTAGTGTTAGGTTTAGGGTTCAGGTTAGCGTTAGGGTTAGTGTTAGGTTTATGGTTGGGGTTAGGGTTAGGGTTAAGGTTAGGGTTAGGGTTAGGTTTCGGTTTTGGGTTAGGGTTAGGGTTCGGGTTAGGGTTAGGATTAGGGTTAGGGTTAGGGTTAGTGTTCGGGTTCGGGTTAGGGTTAGGGTTAGGGTTAGGGTTAGGTTTAGGGTTCGGGTTCGGGTTAGGGTTAGGGGTTAGGGTTCGGGTTCTGGTTAGGGTTAGGTTTAGGTTTCGGGGTGGGTTTAGGTGTTAGTGTTAGGATTAGGGTTAGGGTTAGGGTTACGGTTAGGGTTCGGATTAGGGTTAGGTTAGGGTTAGGGTTAGGGTTAGGGTTCGGGTTAGGGTTAGTGTTTGGGTTAGGGTTAGGGATCGGGTTAGGGTTAGTGTTCGGGTTAGGTTTAGGGTTATGGTTAGGGTTCGGGTTCGGGTTAGGGTTCGTGTTAGTGTTCGGGTTAGGTTTAGGGTTCGGGTTCGGGGTTAGGGTTAGGGTGAGGGTTCGGGTAGGGTTAGGGTTCGGGTTAGGGTTAGGGTTAGGTTTAGGGTTAGGGTTAGGGTTATGGTTAGGGATAGGGTTCGGGTTAGGGTTAGGGTTAGGGTTCGGGTTAGGGTTAGGGTTAGGGTTCGGGTTAGGGTTCGGTTTAGGTTTAGGGTTAGGGTTCGGGTTAGGTTTAGGTTTCGGGTTAGGTTTAGGGTTAGGGTTAGGTTTCGGGTTAGGGTTAGGGTTCGGGTTAGGGTTGGGTTCGGTTTAGGTTTCGGGTTAGGGTTAGGGTTCGGGTTCGTTTTAGGGTTAGGGTTCGGGTTAGGGTTAGGGTTCGGGTTAGGGTTAGGGTTCGGGTTAGGGTTAGGGTTAGGGTTCGGGTTAGGGTTAGGTTTAGGGTTCGTGTTAGGGTTCGGGTTAGGGGTCGGCTTAGGGGTAGGGTTAGGGTTCCGGTTAGGGTTAGGGTTAGTGTTAGTTTGGGGTTAGGGTTAGGGTTCGGGTTAGGGTTAGGTTTCGGGTTCGGGTTCGGGTTAGGGTTAGGGTTGGGGTTCATGTTAGGGTTCGTGTTAGGGTTCGGTTTAGGGTTAGTTTTAGGGTTCTGGTTCGGGGTTAGGGTTAGGGTGAGGATTCGGGTAGGGTTAGGGTTCGGGTTAGGGTTAGGGTTATGGTTAGGGTTCGGGTTAGGGTTAGGGTTAGGGTTAGGTTTCGGTTTAGGCCTCGGGTTAGGGTTAGGTTTCGGGTTAGGGATAGGGGTTAGTGTTAGGGTTAGGGTTAGGGTTAGGTTTAGGGTTAGGGTTCGTGTTAGGGTTCGGGTTAGGGTTAGGGTAAGGGTTCGGGTTAGGGTTTGGGTTCGGGTTAGGGTTATGGTTTGGTTCGGGTTCGGGGTCGGGTTAGGGTTCGGGTTCGGGTTCGGGTTCGGGTTAGGGGTTAGGTTTCGGGTTAGGGTTAGGGTTAGGGTTCGGTTTAGGGTTCGGGTTAGGGTTAGGGTTAGGATTCGGGTTAGTGTTAGGATTCGGAATAGGGTTAGTGTTAGGTTTAGTGTTAGGGTTAGGGTTCGGGTTCGGGTTAGGGTTAGGGTTCGGGTTAGGGTTAGGTTTAGGGTTAGGGTTATTTTTAGGGTTAGGGTTAGGGTTCGGGTTAGGGTTAGGGTTAGGGTTCCGGTTAGGGTTCGGGATAGGGTTAGGGTTAGGGTTCGGGTTAGGGTTAGGGTTAGGGTTAGGGTTAGGGTTAGGGTTCGGGTTAGGGTTCGGGTTAGGGTTCGGGTTAGTGTTAGGGTTAGGATTCGGGTTAGGGTTAGGGTTAGGGTTCGGGTTAGGTTTAGGGTTCGGGTTAGGGTTAGGTTTAGGGTTCGTGTTAGGGTTAGGGTTAGGATTCGGGTTAGCGTTAGGGTTCGGAATAGGGTTAGGGTTAGGTTTAGTGTTAGGGTTAGGGTTCGGGTTCGGGTTAGGGTTAGGGTTCGGGTTAGGGTTAGGGTTAGGGTTAGGGTTAGGTTTAGGGTTAGGGTTAGGGTTAGGGTTAGGGTTAGGTTTAGTGTTCCGGTTAGGGTTCGGGATAGGGTTCGGGTTAGGGTTCGGGTAGGGTTAGGGTTAGGTTTAGGGTTAGGGTTAGGGTTCGGGTTAGGGTTAGGGTTAGTGTTCCGGTTAGGGTTCGGGATAGGGTTCGGGTTAGGGTTCGGGTTAGGGTTAGGGTTAGGGTTAGGGTTAGGGTTCGGGTTAGGGTTCGGGTTAGGGTTCGGGTTAGGGTTCAGGTTAGGGTTTGGGTTAGGGTTAGGGTTAGGGTTAGGGTTCGGGTTAGGGTTCGCTTTAGGGTTAGGGTTAGGATTCGGGTTAGGGTTAGTGTTAGGGTTCGGGTTAGGGTTAGGGTTCTGGTTAGGGTTAGGTTTAGGGTACGTGTTAGGGTTAGGGATAGGGATCGGGTTAGCGTTAGGGTGCGGGTTCGGGTTAGGGTTAGGGTTCGGGTTCGGGTTAAGGTTCGGGTTTGGGTTAGGGTTCCGGTTAGGGTTAGGGTTAGGTTTCGGGTTAGGGTTAGGGTTCGGGTTCGGGTTCGGGTTAGGGTTAGGGTTCGGATTAGGGTTAGTGTTCGGGTTAGGGTTAGGGTTAGGGTTCGGGTTAGGGTTAGGGTTAGGTTTCGGGTTAGGTTTAGGGTTGGGGTTCGGTTTAGTGTTCGGGTTAGGGTTGGGGTTCGGTTTAGGGTTCGGGTTAGGGTTCGGGTTAGGGTTAGGGTTAGGGTTCGGGTTTGGGGTTAGGGTTAGGGTGAGGGTTCGGGTTAGGGTTAGGGTTAGGGTTCGGGTTAGGCTTAGGGTTAGGGTTCGGGTTCGGGTTATGGTTAGGGTTAGGGTTAGGGTTCGGGTTAGGGTTCGGGTTAGGGTTTGGGTTCGAGTTAGGGTTCGGGTTAGGGTTTGGGTTAGGGTTAGGGTTAGGGTTAGGTTTCGGGATCGGGTTAGGGTTAGGGTTACGGTTAGGGTTAGGGTTCGGATTAGGGTTAGGGGTGGGGTTCGGTTTAGGGTTCGGGTTCGGGTTAGGGTTAGGGTGAGGGTTAGGGTTCGGGTTCGGGTTAGGGTTCGTGTTTGGGTTAGGGTTCGGGTTCGGGTTAGGGTAAGGGTTCGGGGTAGTGTTAGGGTTCGGGTTCAGGTTAGTGTTAGGGTTCGGGTTAGGGTTAGGGTTAAGTTTCGGTTTAGGTTTAGGGTTAGGTTTCGGGTTAGGGTTAGGGTTAGGGTTCGGTTTCGGGTTAGGGTTAGGGTTAGGGTTAGGGTTATGTTTAGGGTTAGGGTCGGGTTACGGTTAGGGTTCGGGTTAGGGTTATGGTTCGGGTTAGGGTTAGGGTTAGGGTTAGGGTTCGGGTTCGGGGTTAGGGTTAAGGTCAGGGTTCGGGTTAGGGTTAGGGTTAGGTTTAGGGTTAGTGTTAGGGTTCGGGTTCGGGTTAGGGTTAGGGTTAGGGTTAGGGTTCGGGTTAGGGTTCGGGTTAGGGTTTGGGTTCGAGTTAGGGTTCGTGTTAGGGTTTGGGTTAGAGTTAGGGTTAGGGTTAGGGTTCGGGTTAGGGTTAGGATTAGGGTTCAGGTTAGGGTTCGGGTTAGGGTTAGGGTTAGGTTTCGGGTTAGGGTTAGGGATAGGGGTTAGTGTTAGGGTAGAGTTAGAGTCGGGTTAGGGTTCGGGTTAGGGTTAGGGTTAGGGTTCGGGTTAGGGTTCGGGTTAGGTTTCGGGTTAGGGTTCGGGTTAGGGTTAGGGTTATGGTTAGGGATAGGGTTCGGGTTACAGTTAGGGTTTGGGTTAGGGTTAGGGTTAGTGTTCAGGTTAGGGTTAGGGTTAGTGTTCAGGTTAGGGTTAGGGTTAGGGTTCGGGTTAGGGTTAGGGTTAGGGTTCGGGTTAGGGTTCGGTTTAGGTTTAGGGTTAGGGTTTGGGTTAGGTTTAGGTTTCGGGTTAGGTTTAGGGTTAGGGTTAGGTTTCGGGTTAGGGTTAGGGTTCGGGTTAGGGTTGGGTTCGGTTTAGGTTTCGGGTTAGGGTTAGGGTTCGGGTTCGTTTTAGGGTTAGGGTTCGGGTTAGGGTTAGGGTTCGGGTTAGGGTTAGGGTTCGGGTTCGGGTTAGGGTTAGGGTTCGGGTTAGGGTTAGGGTTAGGGTTAGGGTTCTTGTTAGGGTTCGGGTTAGGGGTCGGCTTAGGGGTAGGGTTAGGGTTCCGGTTAGGGTTAGGGTTAGTGTTAGGGTGGGGTTAGGGTGAGGGTTCGGGTTAGGGTTAAGGTTCGGGTTCGGGTTCGGGTTAGGGTTAGGGTTGGGGTTCGTGTTAGGGTTCGTGTTAGGGTTCGGGTTAGGGTTAGGGTTAGGGTTCTGTTTCGGGGTTAGGGTTAGGGTGAGGATTCGGGTAGGGTTAGGGTTCGGGTGAGGGTTGGGGTTAGGGTTCGGGTTCAGGTTAGGGTTAGGGTAGGGTTAGGTTTCGGGTTAGGGTTCGGGTTAGGGTTTGGGTTAGAGTTAGTGTTCGGGTTAGGGTTTGGGTTAGAGTTAGGATTAGGGTTAGGGTTCGTGTTAGGGTTAGGGTTAGGTTTCGGGTTAGGGTTCGGGTTAGGGTTCGGGTTAGGGTTCGGGTTAGGTTTCGGGTTCGGGTTAGGGTTCGGGTTCGGGTACGGGTTCGGGTTAGGGTTAGGTTTCGGGTTAGGGTTACGGGTTAGGTTTAGGGTCGAGTTAGAGTTCGGGTTAGGGTTCGGGTTAGGGTTAGGGTTAGGGTTAGGTTTCGGGTTAGGGTTCGAGTTAGGGTTAGGGTTAGGTTTAGGGTTAGGTTTCGGGTTAGGGTTAGTGTTACGGTTCGGGTTAGGTTTAGGGTTCGGGTTAGGGTTAGGGGTTAGGTTTAGGGTTAGGGTTAGGGTTAGGGTTAGGTTTTGGGTTAGGGTTAGGGTTAGGGTTCGGGTTTGGGTTAGGGTTAGGGTTAGGGTTAGGGTTAGCGTTAGGGTTCGGTTTAGGGTTAGGGTTAGGGTTAGGATTAGGGTTCGGGTTAGGGTTCGGTTTAGGGTTCGGGTTAGAGTTAGGATTCGGGTTAGGGTTCGGGTAAGGGTTTGGGTTAGGGTTAGTGTTCGGGTTAGGTTTCGTGTTAGGGTTAGGGTTAGGGTTAGGGTTAGGGTTAGGGTTAGGGTTAGGGTTAGGGTTCGGGTTAGGGTTAAGGGTTAGGGTTCGGGTTAGGGTTCGGGTTAGGATTCGGTTTAGGGTTGGGTTTAGGGTTAGGGTTAGGGTTACGGTTCGGGTTAGGGTTAGGGTTAGGGTTAGGGTTAGGGTTCGGGTTCGGGTTAGGGTTAGGGTTCGGGTTAGGGTTAGGGTTAGGTTTGGGTTAGGGTTCGGGTTCGGGTTAGGGTTATGGTTTGGTTCGGGTTCGGGGTAGGGTTAGGGTTCGGGTTCGGGTTAGGGTTAGGGGTTAGGGTTAGGGTTAGGGTTAGGGTTAGGTTTCGGGTTCGGGTTAGGGTTAGGGTTCGGGTTCGGGTTAGGAAAATCGTTAGGGTTCGAGTTAGGGTTAGGGTTAGGATTCGGTTTAGGGTTCGGTTTAGGGTAAGTGTTAGGATTCGGGTTAGGGTTAGGGTTAGGGTTCGGTTTAGGGTTAGGGTTCGGGTTAGGGTTAGGTTTAGGGTACGTGTTAGGGTTAGGGATAGGGTTCGGGTTAGCGTTAGGGTTCAGGTTCGGGTTAGGTTTAGGGTTCGGGTTCGGGTTAAGGTTCGGGTTTGGGTTAGGGTTCCGGTTAGGGTTAGGGTTAGGTTTCGGGTTAGGGTTAGGGTTCGGGTTCGGGTTCGGGTTAGGGTTAGGGTTCGGGTTAGGGTTAGTGTTCGGGTTAGGGTTAGGTTTAAGTTTCGGGTTAGGTTTAGGGTTAGGGTTCGGGTTAGGTTTAGGGTTCGGGTTAGTGTTAGGGTTAGGGTTCGGGTTCGGGTTAGGGTTCGGGTTAGGTTTCGGGTTAGGGTTAGGGTTCGGGTTAGGGTTAGGGTTCGGGTTAGGGTTAGGGTTCGGGTTCGGGTTAGGGTTAGGGTTAGGGATCGGGATCGGGTTAGGGTTAGGTTTACGGTTAGGGTTAGGTTTCGGGTTCGGGTTTGGGTTAGGGTTAGGGTTGGGGTTCGGTTTAGGGTTCGGGTTAGGGTTCGGGTTAGGGTTAGGTTTAGGGTTAGGGTTCGGGTTCGGGGTTAGGGTTAGGGTGAGGGTTCGGGTTAGGGTTAGGGTTCGGTTTAGGCTTAGGGTTAGGGTTCGGTTTCGGGTTATGGTTAGGGTTAGGGTTAGGGTTCGGGTTAGGGTTCGGGTTAGGGTTTGGGTTCGAGTTAGGGTTCGGGTTAGGGTTTGGGTTAGGGTTAGGGTTAGGGTTAGGTTTCGGGATCGGGTTAGGGTTAGGGTTACGGTTAGGGTTAGGGTTCGGATTAGGGTTAGGGGTGGGGTTCGGGTTAGGGTTCGGGTTCGGGTTAGGGTTAGGGTGAGGGTTAGGGTTCGGGTTCGGGTTAGGTTTCGTGTTTGGGTTAGGGTTCGGGTTCGGGTTAGGGTAAGGGTTCGGGTTAGGGTTAGGGTTCGGGTTCAGGTTAGTGTTAGGGTTCGGGTTAGGGTTAGGGTTAAGTTTCGGTTTAGGTTTAGGGTTAGGTTTCGGGTGAGGGTTAGGGTTAGGGTTCGGTTTCGGGTTAGGGTTAGGGTTAGGGTTCGGGTTAGGGTTAGGGTGAGGGTTCGGGTTAGGGTTAGGGTTCGGGTTAGGCTTAGGGTTAGGGTTCGGTTTCGGGTTATGGTTAGGGTTAGGGTTAGGGTTCGGGTTAGGGTTCGGGTTAGGGTTTGGGTTCGAGTTAGGGTTCGGGTTAGGGTTTGGGTTAGGGTTAGGGTTAGGGTTAGGTTTCGGGATCGGGTTAGGGTTAGGGTTACGGTTAGGGTTAGGGTTCGGATTAGGGTTAGGGGTGGGGTTCGGGTTAGGGTTCGGGTTCGGGTTAGGGTTAGGGTGAGGGTTAGGGTTCGGGTTCGGGTTAGGTTTCGTGTTTGGGTTAGGGTTCGGGTTCGGGTTAGGGTAAGGGTTCGGGTTAGGGTTAGGGTTCGGGTTCAGGTTAGTGTTAGGGTTCGGGTTAGGGTTAGGGTTAAGTTTCGGTTTAGGTTTAGGGTTAGGTTTCGGGTTAGGGTTAGGGTTAGGGTTCGGTTTCGGGTTAGGGTTAGGGTTAGGGTTCGGGTTAGGGTTAGGGTTAGGGTTCGGGTTAGGGTTAGGTTTCGGGTTAGGGATAGGGGTTAGTGTTAGGGTTAGGGTTAGGGTTAGGTTTAGGGTTAGGGTTCGTGTTAGGGTTCGGGTTAGGGGTCGGGTTAGTGTTAGGGTTAGGGTTCCGGTTAGGGTTAGGTTTAGGGTTAGGGTCGGGTTACGGTTAGGGTTCGGGTTAGGGTTATGGTTCGGTTAGGGTTAGGGTTAGGGTTAGGGTTCGGGTTCGGGGTTAGGGTTAGGGTCAGGGTTCGGGTTAGGGTTAGGGTTAGGTTTAGGGTTAGGGTTAGGGTTCGGGTTCGGGTTAGGGTTAGGGTTAGGGTTAGGGTTCGGGTTAGGGTTCGGGTTAGGTTTTGGGTTCGAGTTAGGGTTCGTGTTAGGGTTTGGGTTAGAGTTAGGGTTAGGGTTAGGGTTCGGGATAGGGTTAGGATTAGGGTTCGGGTTAGGGTTCGGGTTAGGGTTAGGGTTAGGTTTCGGGTTAGGGTTAGGGATAGGGGTTAGTGTTAGGGTAGAGTTAGAGTCGGGTTAGGGTTCGGGTTAGGGTTAGGGTTAGGGTTCGGGTTAGGGTTCGGGTTAGGTTTCGGGTTAGGGTTCGGGTTAGGGTTAGGGTTATGGTTAGGGATAGGGTTCGGGTTACGGTTAGGGTTTGGGTTAGGGTTAGGGTTAGGGTTCAGGTTAGGGTTAGGGTTAGGGTTCGGGTTAGGGTTAGGGTTCGGGTTAGGGTTAGGGTTAGGTTTCGGGTTAGGGTTCGGTTTAGGTTTAGGGTTAGGGTTTGGGTTAGGTTTAGGTTTCGGGTTAGGTTTAGGGTTAGGGTTAGGTTTCGGGTTAGGGTTAGGGTTCGGGTTAGGGTTGGGTTCGGTTTAGGTTTCGGGTTAGGGTTAGGGTTCGGGTTCGTTTTAGGGTTAGGGTTCGGGTTAGGGTTAGGATTCGGGTTAGGGTTAGGGTTCGGGTTCGGGTTAGGGTTAGGGTTCGGGTTAGGGTTAGGGTTAGGGTTCGTGTTAGGGTTCGGGTTAGGGGTCGGCTGAGGGGTAGGGTTAGGGTTCCGGTTAGGGTTAGGGTTAGTGTTAGGGTGGGGTTAGGGTTAGGGTTCGGGTTAGGGTTAAGGTTCGGGTTCGGGTTCGGGTTAGGGTTAGGTTTGGGATTCGTGTTAGGGTTCGTGTTAGGGTTCGGGTTAGGGTTAGGGTTAGGGTTCTGTTTCGGGGTTAGGGTTAGGGTGAGGATTCGGGTAGGGTTAGGGTTCGGGTGAGGGTTAGGGTTAGGGTTCGGGTTCAGGTTAGGGTTAGGGTTAGGGTTAGGTTTCGGGTTAGGGTTCGGGTTAGGGTTTGGGTTAGAGTTAGTGTTCGGGTTAGGGTTGGGTTAGAGTTAGGATTAGGGTTAGGGTTCAGGTTAGGGTTAGGGTTAGGTTTCGGGTTCGGGTTCGGGTTAGGGTTCGGGTTAGGGTTTGGGTTAGGTTTCGGGTTCGGGTTAGGGTTCGGGTTCGGGTACGGGTTCGGGTTAGGTTTAGGTTTCGGGTTAGGGTTACGGGTTAGGGTTAGGGTCGAGTTAGAGTTCGGGTTAGGGTTCGGGTTAGGGTTAGGGTTAGGGTTAGGGTTCGGGTTAGGGTTCGAGTTAGGGTTAGGGTTAGGTTTAGGGTTAGGTTTCGGGTTAGGGTTACGGTTACGGTTCGGGTTAGGTTTAGGGTTCGGGTTAGGGTTAGGGGTTAGGTTTAGGGTTCGGGTTAGGGTTAGGGTTAGGTTTTGGGTTAGGGTTAGGGTTAGGGTTCGGGTTTGGGTTAGGGTTAGGGTTAGGGTTAGGGTTAGCGTTGGGGTTCGGTTTAGGGTTAGGGTTAGGGTTAGGATTAGGGTTCGGGTTAGGGTTCGGTTTATGGTTCGGGTTAGAGTTAGGATTCGGGTTAGGGTTCGGGTAAGGGTTTGGGTTAAGTTTAGTGTTCGGGTTAGGGTTCGGGTTAGGGTTAGGGTTAGGTTTAGGTTTCGGGTTCGTGTTCGGTTTAGGTTTAGGGTTCGCGTTTGGGTTAGGGTTAGGGTTCGGGTTTGGGTTAGGTTTCGGGTTCGGGTTAGGGTTAAGGGTTAGGGTTCGGGTTAGGGTTCGGGTTAGGATTCGGTTTAGGGTTGGGTTTAGGGTTAGGGTTAGGGTTACGGTTCGGGATAGGGTTAGGGTTAGGGTTAGGGTTCGGGTTCGGGTTAGGGTTAGGGTTCGGGTTAGGGTTAGGGTTAGGTTTGGGTTAGGGTTCGGGTTCGGGTTAGGGTTATGGTTTGATTCGGGTTCGGGTTAGGGTTAGGGTTCGGGTTCGGGTTAGGGTTAGGGGTTAGTGTTAGGGTTAGGGTTAGGTTTAGGTTTCGGGTTCGGGTTAGGGTTAGGGTTCGGGTTCGGGTTAGGAAAAGCGTTAGGGTTCGAGTTAGGGTTAGGGTTCGGGTTAGGGTTAGGGTTAAGTTTCGGGTTAGGTTTAGGGTTAGGGTTCGGGTTAGGGTTAGGGTTCGGGTTAGGGTTAGGTTTAGGTTTCGGGTTCGGGTTCGGGTTAGGTTTAGGGTTAGTTTTCGGGTTAGGGTTAGGGTTCGGTTTAGGGTTAGGGTTCGGGTTAGTTTAAGGGTTCGGGTTCGGGTTAGGGTTAGGGTTAGGTTTAGGTTTCGGGTTAGGGTTAGTGTTACGGTTAGGGTTTGGTTTCGGATTAGGGTTAGGGGTAGGGTTTGAGTTAGGGTTCAGGTTCGGGTTAGGGTTAGGGTTAGGGTTAGGGTTAGGGTTCGGGTTAGGGTTTGGGTTTGGGTTAAGGTTAGGTGTTAAGGTTAGGGTTAGGGTTCGGGTTCGGGTTAGGGTTAGGGTTAGGGGTTAGGGTTAGGGTTCGGGTTCGGGTTAGGGTTAGGGTTAGGGTTAGGGTTTCGGTTAGGGTTAGGGTTAGGGTTCGGGTTAGTGTTAGGGTTAGGGTTAGGGTTAGGGTTAGGGTTCGGGTTCGGGTTAGGGTTCGTGTTTGGGTTAGGGTTCGGGTTCGGGTTAGGGTTAGGGTTCGGGTTAGGGTTAGGGTTCGGGTTCAGGTTAGTGTTAGTGTTCGGGTTAGGGTTAGGGTTAAGTTTCGGGTTAGGTTTAGGGTTAGGGTTCGGGTTAGGGTTAGGGTTAGCGTTCGGGTTCGGGTTAGGGTTAGGGTTCGGGTTAGGGTTAGGGTTAGGGATCGGGTTCGGGTTAGGGTTCGGGTTCGGGTTCGGGTTAGGGTTAGGTTTAGGGTTCGGGTTCGGGTTTGGGTTAGGGTTCGGGTTAGGGTTAGGGTTCGGGTTCGGGTTCGGGTTAGGGGTAGGGTTCGGGTTAGGGTTAGGGTTAGGGTTAGGGTTAGGGTTAGGGTTCGGGTTAGGGTTAGGGTTCGGGTTCGGGTTCGGGTTAGGGTTAGGGTTCGGGTTAGGGTTAGTGTTCGGGTTAGGGTTAGGTTTAAGTTTCGGGTTAGGTTTAGGGTTAGGGTTCGGGTTAGGGTTAGGGTTCGTGTTAGGGTTAGGTTTAGGGTTCCGGTTCGGGTTAGGGTTAGGGTTAGGTTTCGGGTTAGGTTTAGGGTTCGGGTTAGGGTTAGGGTTCGGGTTAGTGTTAGGGTTCGGGTTCGGGTTAGGGTTATGGTTAGGGTTCGGGATCGGGTTAGGGTTAGGGTTACGGTTAGGGTTAGGGTTCGGGTTCGGGTTCGGGTTAGGGTTAGGGTTGGGGTTCGGTTTAGGGTTCGGGTTAGGGTTCGGGTTAAGGTTCGGGTTAGGGTTAGGGTTTGGGTTCGGGGTTAGGGTTAGGGTGAGCCTTCGGGTTAGGGTTAGGGTTCGGGTTAGGGTTAGGGTTAGGGTTCGGGTTCGGGTTAAGGTTAGGGTTAGGGTTAGGGTTCGGGTTAGGGTTCGGGTTAGGGTTTGGGTTCGAGTTAGGGTTCGGGTTAGGGTTTGGGTTAGAGTTAGTGTTAGGGTTAGGGTTCAGGTTAGGGTTAGAGTTATGGTTCGGGTTAGGGTTCGGGTTAGGGTTCGGGTTAGGGTTCGCGTCGGGGTTCGGGTTAGGGTTCGGGTTCGGGTTAGGGTTAGGTTTTGGGTTAGGGTTAGGTTTAGGGTTTAGTGTTAGGGTCGATTTAGAGTTCGTGTTAGGGTTCAGGTTAGGGTTAGGGTTAGGGTTAGGGTTCGGGTTAGGTTTAGGGTTAGGGTTAGTGTTAGGTTTCGGGTTCGGGTTAGGGTTAGTGTTCGGGTTAGGGTTCGGGTTAGGGTTCGGGTTAGGGTTCCGGTTAGGGTTCGGGTTAGGGTTGGGGTTAGGTTTCGGGTTAGGGTTAGGTTTGGGTTAGGGTTCGGGTTCAGGTTAGGGTTATGGTTTGGTTCGGGTTCGGGGTAGGGTTAGGGTTCGCGTTCGGGTTCGGGTTAGGGTTAGGGGTTAGGGTTAGGGTTAGGGTTAGGTTTAGGGTTCGGGTCGGGTTAGGGTTAGGTTTCGGGTTCGGGTTAGGGTTCGGGTTTGGGTTAGGGTGCGGGTTAGTGTTAGGGTTAGGGTTCGGGTTAGGGTTAGGGTTCGGGTTCGGGTTAGGAAAAACGTTATGGTTCGGGTTAGGGTTAGGGTTCGGGTTAGGGTTAGGGTTAAGTTTCGTGTTAGGTTTAGGGTTAGGGTTCGGGTTAGGGTTAGGGTTCGGGTTAGGGTTAGGTTTAGGTTTCGGGATCGGGTTCGGGTTAGGGTTAGGGTTAGTTTTCGGGTTAGGGTTAGGGTTCGGGTTAGGGTTAGGGTTCGGGTTAGTTTAAGGGTTCGGGTTTGGGTTAGGGTTAGGGTTAGGTTTCGGTTTCGGGTTAGGGTTAGGGTTACGGTTAGGGTTAGGTTTCGGATTAGGGTTTGGGGTAGGGTTCGAGTTAGGGTTCCGGTTCGGGTTAGGGTTAGGGTTAGGGTTAGGGTTAGGGTTAGGGTTCGGGTTAGGGTTTGGGTTTGGGTTAGGGTTAGGTGTTAAGGTTAGGGTTTGGGTTCGCGTTCGGGTTAGGGTTAGGGTTAGGGGTTAGGGTTAGGGTTCGGGTTAGGGTTAGGGTTAAGGTTAGGGTTAGGGTTAGGATTTCGGTTAGGGTTAGGGTTAGGGATCGGGTTAGTGTTAGGGTTAGGGTTAGGGTTAGGGTTAGGGTTCGGTTCGGGTTAGGGTTCGTGTTTGGGTTAGTGTTCGGGTTCGGGTTAGGGTTAGGGTTCGGGTTAGGGTTAGGGTTCGTGTTCAGGTTAGTGTTAGGGTTCGGGTTAGGGTTAGGGTTAAGTTTCAGGTTAGGTTTAGTGTTAGGGTTCGGGTTAGGGTTAGGTTTAGGGTTCGGGTTCGGTTTAGGGTTAGGGTTAGTGTTCGGGTTAGGGTTAGGGTTAGGGTTCGGGTTAGGGTAAGGGTTCGGGTTAGGGATAGGGGTTAGTGTTAGGGTTAGGGTTAGGGTTAGGTTTAGGGTTAGGGTTCGTGTTAGGGTTCGGGTTAGGGGTCGGGTTAGTGTTAGGGTTAGGGTTCCGGTTAGGGTTAGGTTTAGGGTTAGGGTCGGGTTAGGGTTAGGGTTCGGGTTACGGTTATGGTTCGGGTTAGGGTTAGGGTTAGGGTTAGGGTTCTGGTTCGGGGTTAGGGTTAGGGTCAGGGTTCGGGTTAGGGTTAGGGTTAGGTTTAGGTTAGGGTTAGGGTTCGGGTTCGTGTTCGGGTTAGGGTTAGGGTTAGCGTTCGGGTTAGGGTTCGGGTTAGGGTTTGGGTTCGAGTTAGGGTTCGTGTTAGAGTTTGGGTTAGAGTTAGGTTTAGGGTTAGGGTTCGGGTTAGGGTTAGGATTAGGGTTCGGGTTAGGGTTCGGGTTAGGGTTAGGGTTAGGTTTCGGGTTAGGTTTAGGGATAGGGGTTAGTGTTAGGGTAGAGTTAGAGTTCGGGTTAGGGTTCGGGTTAGGGTTAGGGTTAGGGATCGGGTTAGGGTTCGGTTTAGGTTTCGGGTTAGGGTTCGGGTTAGGGTTCGGGTTCGGGTTAGGGTTAGGGTTCGGGTTAGTGTTAGGGTTAGGGTTTGGGTTAGGGTTCGGGTTTAGGTTAGGGTTATGGTTTGGTTCGGGTTCGGGGTAGGGTTAGGGTTCGAGTTCGGGTTCGGGTTCGGGTTAGGGGAAGGGTTCGGTTTAGGGATGGGTTAGGGTTAGTGTTAGGGTTAGGGTTCGGATTAGGGTTAGGTTAGGGTTCGGGTTAGGGTTAGGGTTCGGGTTAGGTTTAGGGTTGGGGTTAGGTTTAGGGTTCGGGTTAGGGGTTAGTGTTAGGGTTCGGGTTCGGGTTAGGGTTAGGTTTAGGGTTAGGGTTAGGGTTAGGTTTAGGGTTCAGGTTAGCGTTAGGGTTAGTGTTAGGTTTATGGTTGGGGTTAGGGTTAGGGTTAGGGTTAGGGTTAGGGTTAGGTTTCGGTTTTGGGTTAGGGTTAGGGTTCGGGTTAGGGTTAGGATTAGGGTTAGGGTTAGGGTTAGTGTTCGGGTTCGGGTTAGGGTTAGGGTTAGGGTTAGGGTTAGGGTTAGGTTTAGGGTTCGGGTTCGGGTTAGGGTTAGGGGTTAGGGTTCGGGTTCTGGTTAGGGTTAGGTTTAGGTTTCGGGGTAGGTTTAGGTGTTAGTGTTAGGATTAGGGTTAGGGTTAGGGTTACGGTTAGGGTTCGGATTAGGGTTAGGTTAGGGTTAGGGTTAGGGTTCGGGTTAGGGTTAGTGTTTGGGTTAGGGTTAGGGATCGGGTTAGGGTTAGTGTTCGGGTTAGGTTTAGGGTTATGGTTAGGGTTCGGGTTCGGGTTAGGGTTCGTGTTAGTGTTCGGGTTAGGTTTAGGGTTCGGGTTCGGGGTTAGGGTTAGGGTGAGGGTTCGGGTAGGGTTAGGGTTCGGGTTAGGGTTAGGGTTAGGTTTAGGGTTAGGGTTAGGGTTATGGTTAGGGATAGGGTTCGGGTTAGGGTTAGGGTTAGGGTTCGGGTTAGGGTTAGGGTTAGGGTTCGGGTTAGGGTTCGGTTTAGGTTTAGGGTTAGGGTTCGGGTTAGGTTTAGGTTTCGGGTTAGGTTTAGGGTTAGGGTTAGGTTTCGGGTTAGGGTTAGGGTTCGGGTTAGGGTTGGGTTCGGTTTAGGTTTCGGGTTAGGGTTAGGGTTCGGGTTCGTTTTAGGGTTATGGTTCGGGTTAGGGTTAGGGTTCGGGTTAGGGTTAGGGTTCGGGTTAGGGTTAGGGTTAGGGTTCGGGTTAGGGTTAGGGTTAGGGTTCGTGTTAGGGTTCGGGTTAGGGGTCGGCTTAGGGGTAGGGTTAGGGTTCCGGTTAGGGTGAGGGTTAGTGTTAGGTTGGGGTTAGGGTTAGGGTTCGGTTTAGGGTTAGGTTTCGGGTTCGGGTTCGAGTTAGGGTTAGGGTTGGGGTTCGTGTTAGGGTTCGTGTTAGGGTTCGGTTTAGGGTTAGGGTTAGGGTTCTGGTTCGGGGTTAGGGTTAGGGTGAGGATTCGGGTAGGGTTAGGGTTCGGGTTAGGGTTAGGGTTAGGGTTCGGGTTCGGGTTAGGGTTAGGGTTAGGGTTAGGTTTCGGGTTAGGGCTCGGGTTAGGGTTTGGGTTAGAGTTAGTGTTCGGGTTAGGGTTTGGGTTAGAGTTAGGATTAGGGTTAGGGTTCGGGTTAGGGTTAGGGTTAGGTTTCGGGTTAGGGTTCAGTTTAGGGTTCGGGTTAGGGTTCAGGTTAGGGTTCGGGTTAGGTTTCGGGTTCAGGTTAGGGTTCGGGTTCGGGTACGGCTTCGGGTTAGGGTTAGGTTTCGGGTTAGGGTTAGGGGTTAGGGTTAGGGTTAGGGTTAGGGTTAGGGTTAGGGTTCGGGTTCGGGTTAGGGTTAGGGTTCGGGTTAGGGTTAGGGTTAGGGTTCGGGTTAGGGTTAGGGTTAGGGTTAGGGTTAGGGTTCGCGTTCGGGTTAGGGTTAGGGTTCGGGTTTGGGTTAGGTTTCGGGTTCGGGTTAGGGTTCGGGTTAGGGTTCGGGTTAGGGTTCGGGTTAGGATTCGGTTTAGGGTTGGGTTTAGGGTTAGGGTTAGGGACGGCTCGGGTTAGGGTTAGGGTTAGGCTTAGGGTTAGGGTTCGGGTTCGGGTTAGGGTTAGGTTTCGGGTTAGGGTTAGGTTTAGGGTTCGGGTTAGTGTTAGGGTTAGGGTTAGGGTTAGGGTTAGGGTTTGGTTTAGGGTTAGGGTTAGGGTTAGGGTTTGGGTTAGGGTTAGGGTTCGGGTTAGGGTTAGGGTTAGGGTTAGGGGTTAGGGTTAGGGTTCGGGTTAGGGTTAGGGTTAGGGTTCGGGTGAGGGTTAGGGTTAGGGTTCGGTTTCGGGGTTAGGGTTAGGGTGAGGGTTCGGGTTAGGGTTAGGGTTCGTGTTAGGGTTAGGGTTAGGTTTCGGGTTCGGGTTAGGTTTAGGGTTAGGGTTAGGGTTCGGGTTAGGGTTTGGGTTCCAGTTAGGGTTCGGTTTAGGGTTTGGGTTAGGGTTTAGATTAGGGTTAGGTTTCGGGTTAGGGTTAGGGTTAGAGTTCGGGTTAGGGTTAGGGTTCGGGTTATGGTTCGGGTTCGGGTTAGGGTTCGGGTTTGGGTACGGGTTCGGGTTAGGGTTAGGTTTCGGGTTAGGGTTAGGGTTAGGGGTTAGGGTTAGGTTCGAGTTAGAGTTCGGGTTAGGGTTCGGGTTAGGGTTAGGGTTAGGGTTAGGTTTCGGGTTAGGGTTCGAGTTAGGTTTAGGGTTAGGGGTTAGGGTTAGTGTTAGGGTTAGAGTTAGGGTTAGGGTTTGGCTTAGGGTTCGGGTTAGGGTTAGGGTTAGGGTTAGGGTTCGGGTTAGGGTTAGGGTTAGGGTTAGGGTTAGGGTTAGGGTTCGGTGTAGGGTTAGGGTTAGGGTTCGGGTTCGGGTTCAGGTTAGGGTTAGGGTTCGGGTTAGGGTTAGTGTTCGGGTTAGGGTTCGGGTTAGGGTTAGGGTTAGGGTTCGGGGCAGGGTTCAGGTTAGGGTTCGGGTTAGGGTTCGGGTTAGGGTTCGGGTTAGGGTTAGGGTTAGGTTTGGTTTAGGGTTCGGGTTCGGGTTAGGGTTATGGTTTGGTTCGGGTTCGGGGTAGGGTTAGGGTTCGGGTTCGGGTTCGGGTTAGGGTTAGGGGTTAGGGTTAGGGTTAGCGTTAGGTTTAGGGTTCAGGTTCGGGTTAGGGTTAGGGTTCGGGTTCGGGTTATGGTTTGGGTTTGGGTTAGGGTTCGGGTTAGGGTTAGGGTTAGGGTTCGGGTTAGGGTTAGGGTTCGGGTTCGGGTTCGGAAAACCGTTAGGGTTCGGGTTAGGGTTAGGGTTCGGGTTAGTGTTAGGGTTAAGTTTCGGGTTAGGTTTAGGGTTAGGGTTCGGTTTAGGGTTAGGGTTCGGGTTAGGGTTAGGTTTAGGTTTCGGGTTCGGGTTCGGGTTAGGGTTAGGGTTAGTTTTCGGGTTAGGGTTATGGTTCGGGGTAGGGTTAGGGTTCGGGTTAGTTTAAGGGTTCGGGTTCGGGTTAGATTTAGGGTTAGGTTTCGGTTTCGGGTTAGGGTTAGGGTTACGGTTAGGGTTAGGTTTCGGATTAGGGTTAGGGGTAGGGTTCGAGTTAGGGTTCCGGTTCGGGTTCGGGTTAGGGTTAGGGTTAGGTATAGGGTTCGGGTTAGGGTTCGGGTTAGGGTTTGGGTTCGAGTTAGGGTTCGGGTTAGGGTTTGGGTTAGAGTTAGGGTTAGGGTTAGGGTTCGGGTTAGGGTTAGGATTAGGGTTCGGGTTAGGGTTCGGGTTAGGGTTAGGGTTAGGTTTCGGGTTAGGGTTAGGGATAGGGGTTAGTGTTAGGATAGAGTTAGAGTTCGGGTTAGGGTTCGGGTTAGGTTTAGGGTTAGGTTTAGGGTTAGGGTTCGGGTTAGGGTTAGGGTTACGGTTCGGGTTAGGTTTAGGGTTCGGGTTAGGTTTAGGGGTTAGGGTAAGGGTTAGGGTTAGGGTTAGGGTTCGGGTTCGGGTTAGGGTTAGGGTTCGGTGTAGGGTTAGGGTTAGGGTTCGGGTTAGGGTTAGGGTTAGGGTTAGGGTTAGGGTTCGCGTTCGGGTTAGGGTTAGGGTTCGGGTTTGGGTTAGGTTTCGGGTTCGGGTTAGGGTTAAGGGTTAGGGTTCGGGTTAGGGTTCGGGTTAGGATTCGGTTTAGGGTTGGGTTTAGGGTTAGGGTTAGGGTTACGGTTCGGGTTAGGGTTAGGGTTAGGGTTAGGGTTAGGTTTCGGTTTCGGGTTAGGGTTAGGGTTCCGGTTAGGGTTAGGGTTAGGGTTCGGGTTAGGGTTAGGGTTAGGGTTAGGGTTAGGGTTAGTGTTTGGTTTAGGGTTAGGGTTAGGGTTAGGGTTTGGGTTAGGGTTAGGGTTCGGGTTAGGGTTAGGGTTAGGGTTAGGGTTAGGGTTAGGGGTTAGGGTTAGGGTTCGGGTTAGGGTTAGGGTTAGGGTTCGGGTTAGGGTTAGGGTTAGGGTTCGGTTTCGGGGTTAGGGTTAGGTTGAGGGTTCGGGTTAGGGTTAGGGTTCGGGTTAGGTTTAGGGTTAGGTTTCGGGTTCGGGTTAGGTTTAGGGTTAGGGTTAGGGTTCGGGTTAGGGTTAGGGTTAGGGTTAGGGTTAGGGTTAGGGTTCGGGTTAGGGTTAGGGTTAGGGTTCGGGTTATGGTTCGGGTTAGGGTTAGGGTTAGGGTTTAGATTAGGGTTAGGGTTCGCGTTAGGGTTAGGGTTAGGGTTCGGGTTAGGGTTCGGGATAGGGTTAGGGTTCGGGTTAGGGTTCGGGTTCGGGTTAGGGTTCGGGTTTGGGTACGGGTTCGGGTTAGGGTTAGGATTCGGGTTTGGGTTATGGTTAGGGGTTAGGGTTAGGTTCGAGTTAGAGTTCGGGTTAGGGTTCGGGTTAGGGTTAGGTTTAGGGTTAGGGTTCGGGTTAGGGTTCGAGTTAGGTTTAGGGTTAGGGGTTAGGGTTAGTGTTAGGGTTAGAGTTAGGGTTAGGTTTTGGGTTAGGTTTAGGGTTAGGGTTAGGGTTAGGGTTCGGGTTAGGGTTAGGGTTAGGGTTAGGGTTAGGGTTAGGGTTAGGGTTCGGTGTAGGGTTAGGGTTAAGTTTCGGGTTAGGTTTAGGGTTAGGTTTCGGGTTAGGGTTAGGGTTCGGGTTAGAGTTAGGGTTAGGGTTCGGGTTCGGGTTAGGGTTAGGGTTAGGTTTCGTGTTAGGTTTAGGGTTCGGGTTCGGGTTAGGGTTAGGGTTAGGGTTCGGGTTAGGGTTAGGGTTAGGGTTCGGGGCAGGGTTCGGGTTAGGGTTCGGGTTAGGTTTAGGGTTAGGGTTCGGTTTAGGGTTAGGGTTCGTGTTCGGGTTAGGGTTAGGGTTCGGGTTTGGGTTAGGGTTATGGTTTGGTTCGGGTTCGGGGTAGGGTTAGGGTTCGGGTTCTTGTTCGGGTTAGGGTTAGGGGTTCGGGTTCGGGTCGGGTTAGGGTTAGGGTTCGGGCTAGGGTTAGGGTTCGGGTTAGGGTTAGGGTTAGGGTTCTGGTTAGGGTTAGGGTTAGGGTTCGGGTTAGGGTTAGGGTTCGGTTTAGGGTTAGGGTTAGGGTTCGGGTTAGGGTTAGGGTTAGGGTTAGGGTTCAGGTTAGTGTTAGGTTTAGGGTTAGGGTTAGGGTTCGGATTAGGGTTAGGGGTAGGGTTCGGGTTAGGGTTCGTGTTCGGGTTAGTGTTAGGTTTAGGGTTAGGGTTAGGGTTCGGGTTAGGGTTAGGGTTAGTGTTAGCGTTAGGTTTGGTGTTAGGGTTAGGGTTAGGGTTAGGGTTAGGGTTAGGGTTAGGTTTCGGTTTCGGGTTAGGGTTAGGGTTTGGGTTAGGGTTACGTTTAGGGTTAGGGTTAGAGTTAGTGTTCGGGTTCAGGTTAGGGTTAGGGTGCGGGTTAGGTTTAGGGTTAGGGTTAGGGTTCGGTTTCGGGTTACGGTTAGGGTTCGTGTTAGGGTTAGGGTTCGGGTTAGGGTTAGGTTTAGTGTTCGGGTTAGGATTCGGGTTCGGGTTAGGGTTAGGGTTAGGATTCGGGTTAGGGTTAGGGTTCGGGTTCGGGTTAGGGTTAGGGTTAGGTTTCGGGTTAGGGTTAGGGGTTAGTGTTAGGGTTAGGGTTAGGGTTAGGGTTAGGGTTCGGATTAGGGTTAGGTTAGGGTTAGGGTTAGGGTTCTGGATAGGGTTCGGGTTAGGGTTCGGGTTTGGGTTAGGGTTCGGGTTAGGGTTAGGTTTAGGGTTAGAGTTAGGGTTAGGGTTAGGGTTCGGGTTAGGGTTAGGTTTAGGGTTAGGGTTAGGGTTAGGGTTCGGGTAGGGTTAGGGTTCGGGTTAGGGTTCGGTTTCGGGTTAGGGTTAGGGGTTAGTGTTCAGGTTAGGGTTAGGGTTAGGGTTCGGGTTAGGGTTCGGGTTAGGGTTCGGGTTATGGTTCGGGTTAGGGTTAGGGTTAGGGTTCGTGTTAGTTTTAGGGTTCGGGTTACGGTTAGGGTTTGGGTTAGGGTTAGGGTTAGGGTTCGGGTTAGGGTTAGGTTTAGGGTTCAGGTTAGGGTTACGTTTCGGGTTAGGGTTAGGGTTAGGGTTCGGGTTAGGGTTAGGGTTTGGGTTAGGGTTAGGGTTAGGTTTAGGGTTAGGTTTAGGGTTCGTGTTAGGGTTCGGGTTAGGGAACGGGTTAGGGTTAGGGTTAGGGTTCGGGTTAGGGTTAGGGTTAGGGTTAGGGTTCAGGTTAGGGTTAGGGTTCGGTTTAGGGTTAGGGTTAGAGTTCGGGTTCGGGCTAAGGTTAGGGTTGGGTTTCGGGTTAGGGTTAGGGTTAGGGTCGGGTGAGGGTTCGGGTTAGGGTTAGGGTTAGGGTTCGGGTTAGGGTTAGGGTTAGGTTTAGGGTTCGGGTTAGGGTTAGGGTTCTCGTTCGGGTTAGGGTTAGGGTTGGGGTTCGGGTTCGGGTTAGGTTTAGGGTTAGGGTTCGGGTTAGGGTTAGGATTCGGATTAGGGTTAGGGTTAGGGTTAGGGTTTGGGTTCGGGTTAGGGTTAGGGGTAGGGTGTAGGATTCGGGTTAGGGTTAGGGTTAGGGTTTAGGGTTAGGGTTAGGGGTAGGGTTAAGTTTAGGGTTCAGATTAGCGTTAGGTTTGGGATTAGGGTTAGGGTTAGGGTTAGGGTTAGGGTTAGGGTAGGTTTCGGGTTCCGGTTAGGGTTAGGGTTTGGGTTAGGGTTACGTTTAGGGTTAGGGTTAGAGTTAGTGTTCGGGTTCAGGTTAGGGTTAGGGTGCGGGTTAGGTTTAGGGTTAGGGTTAGGGTTCGGTTTCGGGTTACGGTTAGGGTTCGTGTTAGGGTTAGGGTTCGGGTTAGGGTTAGGTTTAGTGTTCGGGTTAGGATTCGGGTTCGGGTTAGGGTTAGGGTTAGGATTCGGGTTAGGGTTAGGGTTCGGGTTAGGGTTAGGGTTCGGGTTACGGTTAGGGTTCGGGATAGGGTTAGGGTTAGGGTTCGGGTTAGGGTTAGATTTAGGGTTCAGGTTAGGGTTAGGGTTCGGGTTAGGGTTAGGGTTAGGGTTCGGGTTAGTGTTCGGGTTCGGGTTGGGGTTAGGGGTTAGTGTTCAGGTTAGGGTTAGGGTTAGGGTTCGGGTTAGGGTTCGGGTTAGGGTTAGGGTTAGGGTTCAGGTTAGGGTTAGGGTTAGGGTTATGATTCGTGTTACGGTTAGGGTTCGGGTTGCGGTTAGGGTTCGGGTTAGGGTTAGGGTTAGGGTTCGGGTTAAGGTAGGGTTAGGGTTTGGGTTAGGGTTAGGGTTCGGTTTAGGGTTAGGGTTAGGTTTCGGGTTAGTGTTCGGGTTAGGGTTAGGGTTCGGGTTAGGGTTAGGGTTAGAGTTCGGGTTAGGGTTAGGGTTAGGGTTAGGTTTAGGGTTCGTGTTAGGGTTCGGGTTAGGGGTCGCGTTAGGGTTAGGGTTAGGGTTCGGGTTAGGGGTAGGGTTAGGGTTAGGGTTCGGGTTAGGGTTAGCGTTCGGTTTAGGGTTAGGGTTAGGGTTCGTGTTCGGGTTAGGTTTAGGGTTGGTGTTCGGGTTAGGGTTCGCTTTAGGGTCGGATTAGGGTTAGGGTTAGGGTTAGTGTTCGGGTTCGGGGTTAGGTTTAGGGTTAGGTTTCGGGTTAGTGTTCGGGTTAGGGTTAGGATTCGGGTAAAGGGTTAGGGTTCGGGTTCGGGTTCGGGTTAGGGTTAGGGTTCCGGTTAGGGTTAGGTTTAGGGTTCGGGTTAGGGTTAGGGTTAGGTTTAGTGTTAGGGTTCGGGTTAGGGTTCGGGTTAGGGTTAGGGCTAGGGTTAGGTTTCGGGTTAGGGTTAGGGTTAGGGTTAGGGTTTGGGTTCGGGTTAGGGTTCGGGTTAGGGTTAGGGTTCTGTTTAGGGTTAAGGTTAGGATTCGGGTTCGGGTTAGTGTTAGGTTTAGGGTTAGGGTTAGTGTTCGGATTAGGGTTAGGGGTAGGTTTCGTGTTAGGGTTCGTGTTCGGGTTACTGTTAGGGTTAGGGTTAGGGTTAGGGTTCGGGTTAGTTTTAGGGTTAGTGTTAGGGTTAGGTTTGGTGTTAGGGTTAGGGTTAGGGTTAGGGTTAGTGTTAGGTTTCGGGTTCAGGTTAGGGTTAGGGTTTGGGTTAGGGTTAGGTTTAGGGTTAGGGTTAGAGTGAGGGTTCGGGTTCGGGTTAGGATTAGGGTTCGGGTTAGTGTTAGGGTTAGTGTTAGTGTTAGGGTTGGCGTTAGGGTTAGTGTTAGGGTTAGGGTTAGGGTTAGGTTTAGGTTTCGGGTTCAGTTAGGGTTCGGGTTCGGGTTAGGGTTAGGGTGCGGGTTAGGTTTCGGGTTAGGGTTAGGGTTCTGGTTCGGGTTAGGGTTAGGGTTCGTGTTAGGGTTAGGGTTCGGGTTAGGGTTAGGGTTGGGGTTCGGGTTAGGGTTCGGGTTCGGGTTAGGTTTAGGGTTAGGGTTAGGGTTCGGGTTAGGGTTAGGGTTCGGGTTCGGGTTAGGGTTAGGGTTAGGGTTAGGTTTAGGGTTCGGGTTCGGGTTAGGGTTAGGGGTTAGGGTTCGGGTTCAGGTTAGGGTTAGGGTTAGGTTTCGGGTTAGGGTTAGGTGTTAGGGTTAGGGTTAGGGTTAGGGTTAGGGTTCGGATTAGGGTTAGGTTAGCGTTAGGGTTAGGGTTCTGTTTAGGGTTCGGGTTAGGGTTCGGGTTAGGGTTAGGGTTCGGGTTAGGGTTAGGTTTAGGGTTAGAGTTAGGGTTAGGGTTAGGGTTCGGGTTAGGGTTAGGTTTAGGGTTAGGGTTAGGGTTAGGGTTCGGGTTAGGGTTAGGGTTAGGGTTCGGGTTAGGTTTCGGGTTTGGGTTAGGGTTAGGTGTTAGTGTTCAGGTTAGGGTTAGGGGTAGGGTTCGGGTTAGGGTTCGGGTTAGGGTTAGGGTTAGTGTTCGGGTTAGGGTTAGGGTTAGGTTTAGGGTTCGGGTTACGGTTAGGGTTCGGGATAGGATTAGGGTTAGGGTTCGGGTTAGGGTTAGGTTTAGGGTTCAGGTTAGGGTTAGGGTTCGGGTTAGGGTTAGGGTTAGGGTTCGGGTTAGGGTTCGGGTTCGGGTTGGGGTTAGGGGTTAGTGTTCAGGTTAGGGTTAGGGTGAGGGTTCGGGTTAGGGTTCGGGTTAGGGTTAGGGTTAGGGTTCAGGTTAGGGTTAGTGTTAGGGTTATGGTTAGTGTTACGGTTAGGGTTCGGGTTACGGTTAGGGTTCGGGTTAGGGTTAGGGTTAGGGTTCGGGTTAAGGTAGGGTTAGGGTTTGGGTTAGGGTTAGGGTTCGGGATAGGGTTAGGGTTAGGTTCGGGTTAGGGTTCGGGTTAGGGTTAGGGTTCGGGTTAGGGTTAGGGTTAGAGTTCGGGTTAGGGTTAGGGTTAGGGTTAGGGTTAGGGTTAGGGTTAAGGTTAGGGTTCGGGTTAGGGTTAGGGTTCGGTTTAGGGTTCGGGTTAGGATTAGGGTTAGGTTTAGGGTTCGGGTTCGGGGTTAGGGTTAGGGTTAGGGTTCGGGTTAGTGTTCGGGTTAGGGTTAGGATTCGGGTAAAGGGTTAGGGTTCGGGTTCGGGTTAGGGTTAGGGTTAGGGTTCCGGTTAGGGTTAGGTTTAGGGTTCGGGTTAGGCTTAGGGTTAGGTTTAGTGTTAGGGTTCGGGTTTGGGTTCGGGTTAGGGTTAGGGCTAGGGTTAGGTTTCGGGTTAGGTTTAGTGTTAGGGTTAGTGTTAGGGTTAGGTTTAGGGTTCGGGTTCGGGTTAGGATTAGGGTTAGGGTTAGGGTTAGGGTTCGGGTTAGGGTTAGGGTTCGGGTTCGGGTTCGGGGTAGGGTTAGGGTTCGGGTTCGGGTTCGGATTCGGGTGAGGGGATAGGGTTCGGGTTAGGGTTAGGGTTAGGGTTCCGGTTAGGGTTAGGTTTAGGGTTCGGGTTAGGGTTCGGGTTCGGTTTAGGGTTAGGGTTAGGGTTAGGTTTAGGGTTCGGGTTAGGGTTAGGGTTAGGGTTCGGTTTAGTGTTAGGGTTCGTGTTCGGGTTAGGGTTAGGGTTCGGGTTCCTGTTAGGTTTCGGGTTTGGGTTAGGGTTCGGGTTAGGGTTAGGGTTAGGTTTAGGGTTCGGGTTAGGTTTAGGGTTCGGGTTCGGGTCGGGTTAGGGTTAGGGTTCGGGCTAGGGTTAGGGTTCGGGTTAGGGTTAGGGTTAGGGTTCTGTTTAGGGTTAGGGTTAGGGTTCGGGTTAGGGTTCGTGTTCGGGTTAGTGTTAGGGTTAGGGTTAGGGTTCGGGTTAGGGTTAGGTTTAGTGTTAGCTTTAGGTTTGGTGTTAGGGTTAGGGTTAGGGTTAGGGTTAGGGTTAGGTTTCGGGTTCGGGTTAGGGTTAGGGTTTGGGTTAGGGTTACGTTTAGGGTTAGGGTTAGAGTTAGTGTTCGGGTTCAGGTTAGGGTTAGGGTGCGGGTTAGGTTTAGGGTTAGGGTTAGGGTTCGGTTTCGGGTTACGGTTAGGGTTCGTGTTAGGGTTAGGGTTCGGGTTAGGGTTAGGTTTAGTGTTCGGGTTAGGATTCGGGTTCGGGTTAGGGTTAGGGTTAGGATTCGGGTTAGGGTTAGGGTTCGGGTTCGGGTTAGGGTTAGGGTTAGGTTTCGGGTTAGGGTTAGGCGTTAGTGTTAGGGTTAGGGTTAGGGTTAGGGTTAGGGTTCGGATTAGGGTTAGGTTAGGGTTAGGGTTAGGGTTCTGGTTAGGGTTCGGGTTAGGGTTCGGGTTTGGGTTAGGGTTCGGGTTAGGGTTAGGTTTAGGGTTAGGGTTAGGGTTAGGGTTCGGGTAGGGTTAGGTTCGGGTTAGGGTTCGGGTTCGGGTTAGGGTTAGGGGTTAGTGTTCAGGTTAGGGTTACGGTTAGGGTTCGGGTTAGGGTTCGGGTTAGGGTTCGGGTTATGGTTCGGGTTAGGGTTAGGGTTAGGGTTCGTGTTAGGTTTAGGGTTCGGGTTACGGTTAGGGTTTGGGTTAGGGTTAGGGTTAGGGTTCGGGTTAGGGTTAGTTTTAGGGTTCAGGTTAGGGTTACGTTTCGGGTTAGGGTTAGGGTTAGGGTTCGGTTTAGGGTTAGGGTTTGGGTTAGGGTTAGGGTTAGAGTTCGGGTTAGGGTTAGGTTTAGGGTTAGGTTTAGGTTTCGTGTTAGGGTTCGGGTTAGGGGTCGGGTTAGGGTTAGGGTTAGGGTTCGGGTTAGGGTTAGGGTTAGGGTTAGGGTTCGGGTTAGGGTTAGGGTTCGGTTTAGGGTTAGGGTTAGAGTTCGGGTTCGGGCTAGGGTTAGGGTTGGGTTTCGGGTTAGGGTTAGGGTTAGGGTCGGCTGAGGGTTCGGGTTAGGGTTAGGGTTAGGGTTGGGGTTAGGGTTAGGGTTAGGTTTAGGGTTCGGGTTAGGGTTAGGGTTCGCGTTCGGGTTAGGGTTAGGGTTGGGGTTCGGGTTCGGTTTAGGTTTAGGGTTAGGGTTCGGGTTAGGGTTAGGATTCGGGTTAGGGTTAGGGTTAGGTTTAGGTTTTGGGTTCGGGTTAGGGTTAGGATTAGGGTGTAGGATTCGGGTTAGGGTTAGGGTTAGGGTTTAGGGTTAGGGTTAGGGGTAGGGTTAGGTTTAGGGTTCGGATTAGCGTTAGGTTTGGGATTAGGGTTAGGGTTAGGTTTAGGGTTAGTGTTCGGGTTAGGGTTAGCGTTAGGGTTAGGGTTAGGGTTCGGGTTAGGGTTAGGGTTAGGGTTCGAGATAGGGTTAGGGTTAGGGTTAGGGTTATGGTTCGGGTTAGGGTTAGGTTTAGGGTTCGGGTTAGGGTTAGGTTTAGGGTTTGTGTTAGGGTTAGGTTTAGGGTTAGGTTTCGGGTTAGGGTTCGGGTTAGGGTTAGGGTTAGGATTCGGGTAAGGGTTAGGGTTAGGTTTTGGGTTAGGGTTAGGGTTCAGGTTAGGGTTAGGTTTAGGGTTCGGGTTAGGGTTAGGGTTAGGGTTCGGGTTAGGGTTAGGGTTCGTGTTCGGGTTAGGGTTAGGGTTTGGGTTCGTGTTAGGGTTCGGGTTTGGGTTAGGGTTCGGGTTAGGGTTAGGTTAGGGTTATGGTTCGGGTTAGGTTTAGGGTTCGGGTTCGGGTTCGGTTTAGGGTTAGGGTTCGGGTTAGGGTTAGGGTTCGGTTTAGGGTAAGTGTTAGGGTTCGGGTTAGGGTCAGGGTTAGGGTTCAGGTTAGGGTTAGGGTTCGGGTTAGGGTTAGGGTTAGGTTTCGGGTTCGGGATCGGGTTCGGGTTAGGGTTAGGTTTCAGGTTAGGGTTAGGGTTCGGGTTAGGGTTAGGGTTCGGTTTAGGGTTAAGGTTAGGGTTCGGTTCGGGTTAGTGTTAGGTTTAGGGTTAGGGTTAGTGTTCGGATTAGGGTTACGGGTAGGTTTCGTGTTAGGGTTCGTGTTCGGGTTAGTGTTAGGGTTAGGGTTAGGGTTAGGGTTCGGGTTAGGGTTCGGGTTAGGGTTCGGGTTAGGGTTAGGGTTTGGGTTAGGGTTAGGGTTAGAGTTCGGGTTAGGGTTAGGGTTAGGGTTAGGTTTAGGGTTCGTGTTAGGGTTCGGGTTAGGTTTCGGGTTAGGGTTAGGGTTTGGGTTAGGGTTAGGGTTAGAGTTCGGGTTAGGGTTAGGGTTAGGGTTAGGTTTAGGGTTCGTGTTAGGGTTCGGGTTAGGGGTCGGGTTAGGGTTAGGGTTAGGTTTCGGGTTAGGGTTAGGGTTAGGGTTAGGGTTCGGGTTAGGGTTAGGGTTCGGTTTAGGGTTAGGGTTAGGGTTCGGGTTCTGACTAGGGTTAGGGTTGGGATTCGGGTTAGGGTTAGGGTTAGGGTCGGGTGAGGGTTCGGGTTAGGTTTAGGGTTAGGGTTCGGGTTAGGGTTAGGGTTAGGTTTAGGGTTCGGGTTAAGGTTAGGGTTCGCGTTCAGGTTAGGGTTAGGGTTGGGGTTCGGGTTCGGGTTAGGTTTAGGGTTAGGGTTCAGGTTAGTGTTAGGATTCGGGTTAGGGTTAGGATTAGGGTTAGGGTTTGGGTTCGGGTTAGGGTTAGGGTTAGGGTTAGGATTCGGGTTAGGGTTACGGTTAGGGTTTAGGGTTAGGGTTAGGGGTAGGGTTAGGTTTAGGGTTCGGGTTAGGGTTAGGGTTAGGGTTAGGGTTAGGGTTAGGGTTAGGTTTAGGGTTAGTGTTCGGTTTAGGGTTAGGGTTAGGGTTAGGGTTCGGGTTAGGGTTAGGGTTAGGGTTCGAGTTAGGTTTAGGGTTACGTTTAGGGTTCGGGTTAGGGTTAGGGTTAGGGTTTGTGTTAGGGTTAGGGTTAGGGTTCGGGTTAGGGTTCGGGTTAGGGTTAGGGTTAGGGTTTGTGTTAGGGTTAGGGTTAGGGTTAGGGTTCGGGTTAGGGTTCGGGTTAGGGTTAGTGTTAGGATTCGGGTTAGGGTTAGGGTTAGGTTTCGGTTTAGGGTTAGGGTTCGGGTTAGGGTTAGGTTTAGGGTTCGGGTTAGGGTTAAGGTTAGGGTTCGGGTTAGGGTTAGGTTTCGTGTTCGGGTTAGGGTTAGGTTTCGGGATCGTGTTAGGGTTCGGGTTAGGGTTAGGGTTAGGGTTCGGGTTAGGTTTCGGGTTAGGGTTAGGGTTAGGGTTCGGGTTAGGTTCAGGGTTAGGGTTCAGGTTAGGGTTAGGGTTCGGGTTAGGGTTAGGGTTAGGGTTCGGGTTCGGGTTAGGGTTAGGTTTAGGTTTCGGGTTAGGATTAGGGTTCGGGTTAGGGTTAGGTTTCGGTTTAGGGTTAAGGTTAGGGTTCGGGTTCGGGTTAGTGTTAGGTTTCGTGTTAGGGTTCGTGTTCGGGTTAGTGTTAGGGTTAGGGTTAGGGTTAGGGTTCGGGTTAGTGTTAGGGTTAGTGTTAGGGCTAGGTTTGGTGTTAGGGTTAAGGTTAGGGTTAGGGTTAGGGTTAGTGTTAGGTTTCGGGTTCGGGTTAGAGTTAGGGTTTGGGTTAGGGTTAGGTTTAGGGTTAGGGTTAGAGTTAGGTTTCGGGTTCGGGTTAGGGTTAGGGTTCGGGTTAGTGTTAGGGTTAGTGTTAGTGTTAGGGTTGGGGTTAGGGTTAGGTTTAGGGTTAGGGTTAGGGTTAGGTTTCGGGTTCAGTTAGTGTTCGGGTTCGGGTTAGGGTTAGGGTGCGGGTTAGGTTTAGGGTTAGGGTTAGGGTTCGGGTTCGGGTTAGGGTTAGGGTTCGCGTTAGGGTTAGGGTTCGGGTTAGGGTTAGGGTTAGGGTTCGGGTTAGGGTTCGGTTTCGGGTTAGGGTTAGGGTTAGGGTTAGGGTTCGGGTTAGGGTTAGGGTTCGGGTTCGGGTTAGGGTTAGGGTTAGGGTTAGGTTTAGTGTTCGGGTTCGGGTTAGGGTTAGGGGTTAGGGTTCGGGTTCGGGTTAGGGTTAGGGTTAGGTTGCGGGTTAGGGCTAGGTGTTAGTGTTAGGGTTATGGTTAGGGTTAGGGTTAGGGTTCGGATTAGGTTTAGGTTAGGGTTAGGGTTAGGGTTCTGTTTAGGGTTCGGGTTAGGGTTCGGGTTAGGGTTAGGGTTCGGGTTAGGGTTAGGTTTAGGGTTAGAGTTAGGGTTAGGGTTAGGGTTCGGGTTAGGGTTAGGTTTAGGGTTAGGGTTAGGGTTATGGTTCGGGTTAGGGTTAGGGTTAGGGTTCGGGTTAGGGTTTGGGTTCATGTTAGGGTTAGGTTTTAGTGTTCAGGTTAGGGTTAGGGGTAGGGTTCGGGTTAGGGTTCGGGTTAGGGTTAGGGTTAGTGTTCGGGTTAGGGTTAGGGTTAGGGTTAGGGTTAGGGTTCGGGTTACGGTTATGGTTCGGGATAGGGTTAGGGTTAGGGTTCGGGTTAGGGTTAGGTTTAGGGTTCAGGTTAGGTTTAGGGTTCGGGATAGGGTTAGGGTTAGGGTTCGGGTTAGTGTTCGGGTTCGGGTTGGGGTTAGGGGTTAGTGTTCAGGTTAGGGTTAGGGTTAGGGTTCGGGTTAGGTTTCGGGTTAGGGTTAGGGTTAGGGTTATGGTTCGTGTTACGGTTAGGGTTCGGGTTACGGTTAGGGTTCGGGTTAGGGTTAGGGTTAGGGTTCGGGTTAAGGTAGGGTTAGGGTTTGGGTTAGGGTTAGGGTTCGGGTTAGGGTTAGGGTTAGGGTTCGGGTTGGTGTTCGGGTTAGGGTTAGGGTTCGTGTTAGGGTTAGGGTTAGAGTTCGGGTTAGGGTTAGGGTTAGGGTTAGGTTTAGGGTTCGTGTTAGGGTTCGGGTTAGGGGTCGCGTTAGGGTTAGGGTTAGGTTTCGGGTTAGGGTTAGGTTTAGTGTTAGGGTTCGGGTTAGGGTTAGGGTTCGGTTTAGGATTAGGGTTAGGGTTCGGGTTCGGGTTAGGGTTAGGGTTGGGGTTCGGGTTAGGTATCGGTTTAGGGTTCGGATTAGGGTTAGGGTTAGGGTTAGGTTTCGGGTTCAGGGTTAGGGTTAGGGTTAGGGTTCGGGTTAGTGTTCGGGTTAGGGTTAGGATTTGGGTAAAGGGTTAGGGTTCGGGTTCGGGTTAGGGTTAGGGTTAGGGTTCCGGTTAGGGTTAGGTTTAGGGTTCGGGTTAGGGTTAGGGTTAGGTTTAGTGTTAGGGTTCGGGTTAGGGTTCGGGTTAGGGTTAGGGCTAGGGTTAGGTTTCGGGTTAGGGTTAGGGTTAGGGTTAGGGTTTGGGTTCGGGTTAGGGTTAGGGTTAGGGTTAGGATTCGGGTTAGGGTTAGGTTTCGGGTTAGGGTTAGGGTTAGGGTTCGGTTTAGGGTTAGGGTTAGGGTTCGGGTTCGGGCTAGGGTTAGGGTTGGGTTTCGGGTTAGGGTTAGGGTTAGGGTCGGGTGAGGGTTCGGGTTAGGGTTAGGGTAAGGGTTCGGGTTAGGTTTAGGGTTAGGTTTAGGGTTCGGGTTAGGGTTAGGGTTCGCGTTCGGGTTAGGGTGAGGGTTGGGGTTCGGGTTCGGGTTAGGTTTAGGGTTGGGGTTCGGGTTAGGTTTAGGATTCGTGTTAGGATTCGGGTTAGGGTTAGGGTTAGGGTTTAGGGTTAGGGTTAGGGGTAGGGTTAGGTTTAGGGTTCGGATTAGCGTTAGGTTTCGGATTAGGGTTAGGGTTAGGTTTAGGGTTAGTGTTCGGGTTAGGGTTAGGGTTAGGGTTAGGGTTCGGGTTAGGGTTAGGGTTCTGGTTAGGTTTAGGGTACGGGTTCGGGTTCGTTTTAGGGTTAGGGTTCGGTTTAGGGTTAGGGTTCGGGTTATGGTCAGGGTTAGGGTTAGGGTTAGTGTTAGGTTTCGGCTTCAGGTTAGGGTTAGGGTTTGGGTTAGGGTTAGGTTTAGGGTTAGGGTTAGAGTTAGGGTTCGGGTTCGGGTTAGGGTTAGGGTTCGGGTTAGTGTTAGGGTTAGTGTTAGTGTTAGGGTTGGGGTTAGGGTTAGGGTTAGGGTTAGGGTTAGGGTTAGGGTTAGGTTTCGGTTTCAGTTACGGTTCGGGTTAGGGTTAGGGTTAGGGTGCGGGTTAGGTTTAGGGTTAGGGTTAGGGTTCGGGTTCGGGTTAGGGTTAGGGTTCGTGTTAGGGTTAGGGTTAGGGTTAGGGTTCGGTTTAGGTTTAGGGTTCGTGTTCGGGTTAGGGTTAGGGTTCGGGTTCGTGTTAGGGTTCGGGTTTGGGTTAGGGTTCGGGTTAGGGTTAGGTTTAGGGTTCGGGTTAGGTTTAGGGTTCGGTTTCGGGTTCGGGTTAGGGTTAGAGTTCGGGTTAGTGTTAGGGTTAGTGTTAGTGTTAGGGTTGGGGTTAGGGTTAGGGTTAGGGTTAGGGTTAGGGTTTGGGTTAGGGTTAGGTTTAGGGTTAGGGTTAGAGTTAGGGTTCGTGTTCGGGTTAGGGTTAGGGTTAGGGTTCGGGTTCGTGTTAGGGTTCGGGTTTGGGTTAGGGTTCGGGTTAGGGTTAGGTTTAGGGTTCGGGTTAGGGTTAGGGTTCGGTTTAGGGTTAAGGTTAGGTTTCGGGTTAGGGTTAGGGTTAGGGTTCGGGTTCAGGTTAGTGTTAGGTTTAGGGTTAGGGTTAGGGTTCGGATTAGGGTTAGGGGTAGGGTTCGGGTTAGGGTTTGTGTTCGGGTTAGTGTTAGGTTTAGGGTTAGGGTTAGGGTTCGGGTTAGGGTTAGGGTTAGTGTTAGGGTTACGTTTGGTGTTAGGGTTAGGGTTAGGGTTAGGTTTAGGGTTAGGTTTCGGGTTCGGGTTAGGGTTAGGTTTTGGGTTAGGGTTACGTTTAGGGTTAGGGTTAGAGTTAGTGTTCGGGTTCAGGTTAGGGTTAGGGTGCGGGTTAGGTTTAGGGGTAGGGTTAGGGTTCGGTTTCGGGTTACGGTTAGGGTTCGTGTTAGGGTTAGGGTTCGGGTTAGGGTTAGGTTTAGTGTTCGGGTTAGGATTCGGGTTCGGGTTAGGGTTAGGGTTAGGGTTCGGGTTCGGGTTAGCGTTAGGGTTAGGTTTCGTGTTAGGGTTAGGGGTTAGTGTTATGGTTAGGGTTCGGGTTAGGGTTAGGGTTCGGATTAGGGTTAGGTTAGGTTTAGGGTTAGGTTTAGTGTTAGGGTTCGGGTTAGGGTTCGGGTTAGGGTTAGGGCTAGGGTTAGGTTTCGGGTTAGGTTTAGTGTTAGTTTTAGGGTTAGGGTTAGGGTTAGGGTTCGGGATCGGGTTAGGATTAGGGTTAGGGTTAGAGTTCGGGTTAGGGTTAGGGTTCGGGTTCGGGTTCGGGGTAGGGTTAGTGTTCGGGTTCGGGTTCGGATTCGGGTTAGGGGATAGGGTTCGGGTTAGGGTTAGGGTTAGGGTGCGGGTTAGGGTTAGGGTTAGGGTTAGAGTTAGGGTTCGGATTAGGGTTAGGGTTAGGGTTCGGGTTAGTGTTCGGGTTCGGGTTCGGGTTAGGGTTAGGGTTATGTTTGGGGGTAAGGGTTAGGGTTCGGGTTAGGGTTAGGGTTAGGTTTAGGGTTAGTGTTCGGGTTAGGGTTATGGTTAGGGTTCGGGTTAGGTTTGGGTTAGGGTTAGGGTTAGGGTTAGGGTTCGGTTTAGGGTTAGGGTTAGTGTTTGTGTTAGGCTTAGGGTTAGGTTTAGGTTTCGGGTTAGGGTTCGGGTTAGGGTTAGGGTTAGGATTCTGGTTAGGGTTAGGGTTAGGTTTCGGGTTACGGTTAGGGTTCGGGTTCGGGTTAGGTTTAGGTTTCAGGTTAGGGTTAGGGTTAAGGTTCGGTTTAGGGTTAGGGTTCGTGTTCGGGTTAGGGTTAGGGTTCGGGTTCGTGTTAGGGTTCGGGTTTGGGTTAGGGTTCGGGTTAGGGTTAGGGTTAGGTTTAGGGTTCGGGTTAGGTTTAGGGTTCGGTTTCGGGTTCGGGATAGGATTAGGGTTCGGGCTAGGGTTAGGTTTCGCGTTAGGTTTAGTGTTAGGGTTAGGGTTAGGGTTAGGGTTAGGGTTCGGGTTCGGGTTAGGGTTAGGGTTCCGGTTAGGGTTAGGTTTAGGGTTCGGGTTAGGGTTAGGGTTAGGTTTAGTGTTAGGGTTCGGGTTAGGGTTCGGGTTAGGGTTAGGGCTAGGGTTAGGTTTCGCGTTAGGTTTAGTGTTAGGGTTAGGGTTAGGGTTAGGGTTAGGGTTCGGGTTCGGGTTAGGATTAGGGTTAGGGTTAGGGTTCGGGTTAGGGTTAGGGTTCGGGTTAGGGTTCGGGGTAGGGTTAGGGTTCGGGTTCGGGTTCGGATTCGGGTTAGGGGATAGGGTTCGGGTTAGGGTTAGGGTTAGGGTTCCGGTTAGGGTTAGGGTTAGGGTTAGAGTTAGGGTTCGGATTAGGGTTAGGGTTAGGGTTCGGGTTAGGGTTCGGGTTCGGGTTAGGGTTAGGGTTAGGGTTAGGTTTAGGGTTCGGTTTAGGGTTAGGGTTAGGGTTAGGGTTAGGGCTTAGGCTTAGGGTTAGGGTTCGGGTTCGGGTTAGGGTTAGGGTTATGTTAGGGGGTTAGGGTTAGGGTTCGGGTTAGGGTTAGGGTTAGGGTTAGGGTTAGTGTTCCGGTTAGGGTTAGGTTTAGGTTTCGGGTTAGGTTTGGGTTAGGGTTAGGGTTAGGGTTAGGGTTCGATTTAGGGTTAGGGTTAGGGTTTGTGTTAGGGTTAGTGTTAGGTTTAGGTTTCGTTTTAGGGTTCGGGTTAGGGTTAGGGTTAGGATTCGGGTTAGGGTTAGGGTTAGGTTTCGGGTTAGGGTTAGGGTTCGGGTTAGGGTTAAGTTTAGGGTTCGGGTTAGGGTTAGGGTTATGGTTCGGTTTAGGGTTAGGGTTCGTGTTAGGGTTAGGGTTAGGATTCGGGTTCGTGTTAGTGTTCGGGTTTGGGTTAGGGTTCGGGTTAGGGTTAGGGTTAGGATTAGGGTGGGGTTCGGGTTAGGGTTCTGGTTAGGGTTCGGGTTAGGGTTAGGGTTCGGGTTAGGGTTAGGGTTCGGGTTAGGTTTAGGGTTAGGGTTCTGGTTAGGGTTAGGGTTAAGGTTCAGGTTAGTGTTAGGGTTCGGGTTAGGGTTAGGGTTAGGGTTCGGGTTTGGGTTCGGATTCGGGTTAGGGGATAGGGTTCGGGTTAGGGTTAGGGTTAGGGTTCCGGTTAGGGTTAGGGTTAGGGTTAGAGTTAGGGTTCGGATTAGGGTTAGGGTTAGGGTTCGGGTTAGGGTTCGGGTTCGGGTTAGGGTTAGGGTTAGGGTTAGGTTTAGGGTTCGGTTTAGGGTTAGGGTTAGGGTTAGGGTTAGGGCTTAGGCTTAGGGTTAGGGTTCGGGTTCGGGTTAGGGTTAGGGTTATGTTAGGGGGTTAGGGTTAGGGTTCGGGTTAGGGTTAGGGTTAGGGTTAGGGTTAGTGTTCCGGTTAGGGTTAGGTTTAGGTTTCGGGTTAGGTTTGGGTTAGGGTTAGGGTTAGGGTTAGGGTTCGATTTAGGGTTAGGGTTAGGGTTTGTGTTAGGGTTAGTGTTAGGTTTAGGTTTCGTTTTAGGGTTCGGTTTAGGGTTAGGGTTAGGATTCGGGTTAGGGTTAGGGTTAGGTTTCGGGTTAGGGTTAGGGTTCGGGTTAGGGTTAAGTTTAGGGTTCGGGTTAGGGTTAGGGTTATGGTTCGGTTTAGGGTTAGGGTTCGTGTTAGGGTTAGGGTTAGGATTCGGGTTCGTGTTAGTGTTCGGGTTTGGGTTAGGGTTCGGGTTAGGGTTAGGGTTAGGATTAGGGTGGGGTTCGGGTTAGGGTTCTGGTTAGGGTTCGGGTTAGGGTTAGGGTTCGGGTTAGGGTTAGGGTTCGGGTTAGGTTTAGGGTTAGGGTTCTGGTTAGGGTTAGGGTTAAGGTTCAGGTTAGTGTTAGGGTTCGGGTTAGGGTTAGGGTTAGGGTTCGGGTTCGGGTTCGGGTTAAGGTTAGGGTTAGGTTTCGGGTTAGGGTTAGGGTTCCGGTTAGGGTTAGGGTTCGGGTTAGGGTTAGGGTTAGGGTTCGGGTTCAGGTTAGTGTTAGGTTTAGGGTTAGGGTTAGGGTTCGGATTAGCTTTAGGGGTAGGGTTCGGGTTAGGGTTCGTGTTCGGGTTAGTGTTAGGTTTAGGGTTAGAGTTAGGGTTCGGGTTAGGGTTAGGGTTAGTGTTAGGGTTAGGTTTGGTGTTAGGGTTAGGGTTAGGTTTAGGGTTAGATTTAGTGTTAGGTTTCGGGTTCGGGTTAGGGTTAGGGTTACGTTTAGGGTTAGGGTTAGAGTTAGTGTTCGGTTTCAGGTTAGGGTTAGGGTGCGGGTTAGGTTTAGGGTTAGGGTTAGGGTTCGGTTTCGGGTTACGGTTAGGGTTCGTGTTAGGGTTAGGGTTCAGGTTAGGGTTAGGTTTAGTGTTCGGGTTAGGATTCGGGTTCGGGTTAGGGTTAGGGTTAGGATTCGGGTTAGGTTTTGGGTTAGGGTAGGGTTAGAGTTCGGGTTAGGGTTAGGGTTAGGTTTAGGTTTAGGGTTCGTGTTAGGGTTCGGGTTAGGGTTAGGGTTAGGGTTAGGGTTCGGTTTAGGGTTAGGGTTCGGTTTAGGGTTAGGGTTAGGGTTAGGGTTCGGGCTAGGGTTAGGGTTGGGTTTCGGGTTAGGGTTAGGGTTAGGGTCGGGTGAGGGTTCGGGTTAGGGTTAGGGTTAGGGTTCGGGTTAGGGTTAGGGTTAGGTTTAGGGTTCGGGTTAGGGTTAGGGTTGGGGTTCGGGTTCGGGTTAGGTTTAGGGTTAGGGTTCGGGTTAGGGTTAGGATTCGGGTTAGGGTAAGGGTTAGGGTTAGGGTTTGGGTTCGGGTTAGGGTTAGGGTTAGGGTTAGGATTCGGGTTAGGGTTAGGGTTAGGGTTTAGGGTTAGGGTTAGTGTTAGGGTTAGGTTTAGGGTTCAGATTAGCGTTAGGTTTCGGATTAGGGTTAGGGTTAGGTTTAGGGTTAGTGTTCGTGTTAGGGTTAGGGTTCGGGTTAGGGTTCGGGTTAGGGTTAGGGTTCGGGTTAGGTTTAGGGTACGGGTTCGGGTTCGGTTTAGGGTTAGGGTTCGGGTTAGGGTTAGGGTTCGGGTTCGGGTTAGGGTTAGGGTTCGCGTTAGGGTCAGGGTTAGGGTTCAGGTTAGGGTTAGGGTTCGGGTTAGGGTTAGGGTTAGGGTTCGGATTAGGGTAAGGTTAGGGTTAGGGTTAGGGTTCTGTTTAGGGTTCGGGTTAGGGTTAGGGTTCGGGTTAGGGTTAGGTTTAGGGTTAGAGTTAGGGTTAGGGTTAGGGTTCGGGATAGGTTTAGGGTTAGGGTTAGGTTTAGGGTTAGGGTTAGGGTTAGTGTTCGGGTTAGGGTTAGGGTTAGGGTTCAGGTTAGGTTTCGGCTTTGGGTTAGGGTTAGGTGTTAGTGTTCAGGTTAGGGTTAGGGGTAGGGTTCGGGTTAGGGTTCGGGTTAGGATTAGGGTTAGTGTTCGGGTTAGGGTTAGGGTTAGGGTTAGGGTTAGGGTTCGTGTTACGGTTAGGGTTCGGGATAGGGTTAGGGTTAGGGTTCGGGTTAGGGATAGGTTTAGGGTTTAGGTTAGGGTTAGGGTTCGGGTTAGGGTTAGGGTTAGGGTTCGACTTAGGGTTCGGGTTAGGGTTGGGGTTAGGGGTTAGTGTTTTGGTTAGGGTTAGGGTTAGGGTTAGGGTTAGGGTTCGGGTTAGGGTTAGGGTTAGGGTTCAGGTTAGGTTTAGGGTTATGGTTCGTGTTATGGTTAGGGTTCGGGTTACGGTTAGGGTTCGGGTTAGGGTTAGGGTTAGGGTTCGGGTTAAGGTAGGGTTAGGGTTTGGGTTAGGGTTAGGGTTTGGGTTAGGGTTAGGGTTAGGGTTCGGGTTAGGGTTCGTGTTAGGGTTAGGCTTCGGGTTAGGGTTAGGGTTAGAGTTCGTGTTAGGGTTAGGGTTAGGGTTAGGTTTAGGGTTCGTGTTAGGGTTCGGGTTAGGGTTCGGGTTAGGGTTAGGGTTAGGGTTCGGGTTAGGGTTAGGTTTAGGGTTAGGGTTCGGGTTAGGGTTAGGGTTCGGTTTAGGGTTAGGGTTATTGTTCGGGTTCGGGTTAGGGTTAGGGTTGGGGTTCGGGTTAGGGTTCGGTTTAGGGTTCGGGTTAGGGTTAGAGTTAGGTTTAGTGTTCGGGTTCGGGTTTAGGGTTAGGGTTAGGGTTCGGGTTAGTGTTCGGGTTAGGGTTAGGATTCGGATAAAGGGTTAGGGTTCGGGTTCGGGTTCGGATTCGGGTTAGGGGATAGGGTTCGGGTTAGGGTTAGGGTTAGGGTGCGGGTTAGGGTTAGGGTTAGGGTTAGAGTTAGGGTTCGGATTAGGGTTAGGGTTAGGGTTCGGGTTAGTGTTCGGGTTCGGGTTCGGGTTAGGGTTAGGGTTATGTTTGGGGGTAAGGGTTAGGGTTCGGGTTAGGGTTAGGGTTAGGTTTAGGGTTAGTGTTCGGGTTAGGGTTATGGTTAGGGTTCGGGTTAGGTTTGGGTTAGGGTTAGGGTTAGGGTTAGGGTTCGGTTTAGGGTTAGGGTTAGTGTTTGTTTAGGCTTAGGGTTAGGTTTAGGTTTCGGGTTAGGGTTCGGGTTAGGGTTAGGGTTAGGATTCTGGTTAGGGTTAGGGTTAGGTTTCGGGTTACGGTTAGGGTTCGGGTTCGGGTTAGGTTTAGGTTTCAGGTTAGGGTTAGGGTTAAGGTTCGGTTTAGGGTTAGGGTTCGTGTTCGGGTTAGGGTTAGGGTTCGGGTTCGTGTTAGGGTTCGGGTTTGGGTTAGGGTTCGGGTTAGGGTTAGGGTTAGGTTTAGGGTTCGGGTTAGGTTTAGGGTTCGGTTTCGGGTTCGGGATAGGATTAGGGTTCGGGCTAGGGTTAGGGTTCGGGTTAGGGTTAGGGTTAGGGTTCTGGTTAGGGTTAGTGTTAGGGTTCGGGTTAGGGTTAGGGTTCGGTTTAGGGTTAGGGTTAGGTTTCGGGTTAGGGTTAGGGTTAGGGTTCGGGTTCAGGTTAGTGTTAGGTTTAGGGTTAGGATTAGGGTTCGGATTAGGGTTAGGGGTAGGGTTCGGGTTAGGGTTCGTGTTCGGGTTAGTGTTAGGTTTAGGGTTAGGGTTAGGGTTCAGGTTAGGGTTAGGGTTAGTGTTAGCGTTAGTTTTGGTGTTAGGTTTAGGGTTAGGGTTAGGGTTAGGGTTAGGGTTAGGGTTAGGTTTCGGGTTCGGGTTAGGGTTAGTGTTCGGGTTAGGGTTATGGTTAGGGTTCGGGTTAGGTTTGGGTTACGGTTAGGGTTAGGGTTAGGGTTCGGTTTAGGGTTAGGGTTAGTGTTTGTGTTACGCTTAGGGTTTCATTTAGGTTTCGGGTTAGGGTTCGGGTTAGGGTTAGGTTTCGGCTTAGGGTTCGGGTTAGGGTTAGGGATAGGATTCGGGTTAGGGTTAGGGTTAGGTTTCGGGTTAGGGTTAGGGTTCGGGTAGGGTTAGGTTTAGGGTTCGGGTTAGGGTTAGGGTTAGGGTTCGGTTTAGGTTTAGGGTTCGTGTTCGGTTTAGGGTTAGGGTTCGGGTTCGTGTTAGGGTTCGGGTTTGGGTTAGGGTTCGGGTTAGGGTTAGGGTTAGGTTTAGGGTTCGGGTTAGGGTTCGGGTTAGGGTTAGGGTTAGGGTTCGGGGTTAGGCTTAGGGTTAGGGTTCGGGTTCGGGTTAGGGTTAGGGTTATGTTTGGGGGTAAGGGTTAGGGTTCGGGTTAGGGTTAGGGTTAGGGTTAGGGTTAGTGTTCAGGTTAGGGTTATGGTTAGGGTTCGGGTTAGGTTTGGGTTAGGGTTAGGGTTAGGGTTAGGGTTCAGTTTAGGGTTAGGGTTCGTGTTTGTGTTAGGCTTAGGGTTAGGTTTAGGTTTCGGGTTAGGGTTAGGTTTAGGGTTCGGGTTAGGTTTAGGGTTAGGGTTCGGTTTAGGGTAAGGGTTCGTGTTCGGGTTAGGGTTAGGGTTCGGGTTCGTGTTAGGGTTCGGGTTTGGGTTAGGGTTCGGGTTAGGGTTAGGGTTAGGTTTAGGGTTCGGGTTAGGTTTAGGGTTCGGGTTCGGGTTCGGGTTAGAGTTAGGGTTCGGGCTAGGGTTAGGGTTCGGGTTATGTTTAGGGTTAGGGTTCTGGTTAGGGTTAGTGTTAGGGTTCGGGTTAGGGTTAGGGTTCGGTTTAGGGTTAGGGTTAGGGTTCGGGTTAGGGTTAGGGCTAGGGTTCGTGTTCAGGTTAGTGTTAGGTTTAGGGTTAGGGTTAGGGTTCGGATTAGGGTTAGGGGTAGGGTTCGGGTTAGGGTTCGTGTTCGGGTTAGTGTTAGGTTTAGGGTTAGGGTTAGGGTTCGGGTTAGGGTTAGGGCTAGTGTTAGCGTTAGGTTTGGTGTTAGGGTTAGGGTTAGGGTTAGGGTTAGTGTTAGGGTTAGGTTTCGGGTTCGGGTTTGGTTAGGGTTTGGGTTAGGGTTACGTTTAGGGTTAGGGTTAGAGTTAGTGTTCGGGTTCAGGTTAGGGTTAGGGTGCGGGTTAGGTTTAGGGTTAGGGTTAGGGTTCGGTTTCGGGTTACGGTTAGGGTTCGTGTTAGGGTTAGGGTTCGGGTTAGGGTTAGGTTTAGTGTTCGGGTTAGGATTCGTGTTCGGGTTAGGGTTAGGGTTAGGGTTCGGGTTAGGGTTCGGGTTCGGGTTGGGGTTAGGGGTTAGTGTTCAGGTTAGGGTTAGGGTTAGGGTTCGGGTTAGGGTTCGGGTTAGGGTTAGGGTTAGGGTTCAGGTTAAGGTTAGGGTTAGGGTTATGGTTCGTGTTACGGTTAGGGTTTGGGTTACGGTTAGGGTTCGGGTTAGGGTTAGGGTTAGGGTTCGGGTTAAGGTAGGGTTAGGGTTTGGGTTAGGGTTAGTGTTCGGGTTAGGGTTAGGGTTAGGTTCGGGTTAGGGTTCGGGTTAGGGTTAGGGTTCGGGTTAGGGTTAGGGTTAGAGTTCGGGTTAGGGTTAGGGTTTCGGTTAGGTTTAGGGTTCGTGTTAGGGTTCGGGTTAGGGGTCGGGATAGGGTTAGGGTTAGGGTTCGGGTTAGGGTTAGGTTTAGGGTTAGGGTTCGGGTTAGGGTTAGGGTTCGGTTTAGGGTTCGGGTTAGGGTTAGGGTTAGGGTTAGGGTTCGGGTTCGGGGTTAGGGTTAGGGTTAGGGTTCGGGTTAGTGTTCGGGTTAGGGTTAGGATTCGGGTAAAGGGTTAGGGTTCGGGTTCGGGTTAGGGTTAGGGTTAGGGTTCCGGTTAGGGTTAGGTTTAGGGTTCGGGTTAGGGTTAGGGTTAGGTTTAGTGTTAGGGTTCGGGTTTGGGTTCGGGTTAGGGTTAGGGCTAGGGTTAGGTTTCGGGTTCGGGTTAGGATTAGGGTTAGGGTTAGGGTTCGGGTTAGGGTTAGGGTTCGGGTTCGGGTTCGGGGTAGGGTTAGGGTTCGGGTTCGGGTTCGGATTCGGGTTAGGGGATAGGGTTCGGGTTAGGGTTAGGGTTAGGGTTCGTGTTAGGGTTAGGGTTATGGTTAGAGTTAGGTTTCGGATTAGGGTTAGGGTTAGGGTTCGGTTTAGGGTTCGGGTTCGGGTTAGGGTTAGGGTTAGGGTTAGGTTTAGGGTTCGGGTTAGGGTTAGGGTTAGGGTTAGGGGTTAGGCTTAGGGTTAGGGTTCGGGTTCGGGTTAGGGTTAGGGTTATGTTTGGGGGTAAGTGTTAGGGTTCGGGTTAGGGTTAGGGTTAGGGTTAGGGTTAGTGTTCGGGTTAGGGTTAGGGTTAGGGTTCGGGTTAGGTTTGGGTTAGGGTTAGGGTTAGGGTTAGGGTTCGGTTTAGGGTTAGGGTTAGTGTTTGTGTTAGGCTTAGGGTTAGGTTTAGGTTTCGGGTTAGGGTTCGGGTTAGGGTTAGGGTTAGGATTCTGGTTAGGGTTAGGGTTAGGTTTCGGGTTACGGTTAGGGTTCGGGTTCGGGTTAGGTTTAGGTTTCAGGTTAGGGTTAGGGTTAAGGTTCGGTTTAGGGTTAGGGTTCGTGTTCGGGTTAGGGTTAGGGTTCGGGTTCGTGTTAGGGTTCGGGTTTGGGTTAGGGTTCGGGTTAGGGTTAGGGTTAGGTTTAGGGTTCGGGTTAGGTTTAGGGTTCGGTTTCGGGTTCGGGATAGGATTAGGGTTCGGGCTAGGGTTAGGGTTCGGGTTAGGGTTAGGGTTAGGGTTCTGGTTAGGGTTAGTGTTAGGGTTCGGGTTAGGGTTAGGGTTCGGTTTAGGGTTAGGGTTAGGTTTCGGGTTAGGGTTAGGGTTAGGGTTCGGGTTCAGGTTAGTGTTAGGTTTAGGGTTAGGATTAGGGTTCGGATTAGGGTTAGGGGTAGGGTTCGGGTTAGGGTTCGTGTTCGGGTTAGTGTTAGGTTTAGGGTTAGGGTTAGGGTTCAGGTTAGGGTTAGGGTTAGTGTTAGCGTTAGTTTTGGTGTTAGGTTTAGGGTTAGGGTTAGGGTTAGGGTTAGGGTTAGGGTTAGGTTTCGGGTTCGGGTTAGGGTTAGTGTTCGGGTTAGGGTTATGTTTAGGGTTCGGGTTAGGTTTGGGTTACGGTTAGGGTTAGGGTTAGGGTTCGGTTTAGGGTTAGGGTTAGTGTTTGTGTTACGCTTAGGGTTTCATTTAGGTTTCGGGTTAGGGTTCGGGTTAGGGTTAGGTTTCGGCTTAGGGTTCGGGTTAGGGTTAGGGATAGGATTCGGGTTAGGGTTAGGGTTAGGTTTCGGGTTAGGGTTAGGGTTCGGGTAGGGTTAGGTTTAGGGTTCGGGTTAGGGTTAGGGTTAGGGTTCGGTTTAGGTTTAGGGTTCGTGTTCGGTTTAGGGTTAGGGTTCGGGTTCGTGTTAGGGTTCGGGTTTGGGTTAGGGTTCGGGTTAGGGTTAGGGTTAGGTTTAGGGTTCGGGTTAGGGTTCGGGTTAGGGTTAGGGTTAGGGTTCGGGGTTAGGCTTAGGGTTAGGGTTCGGGTTCGGGTTAGGGTTAGGGTTATGTTTGGGGGTAAGGGTTAGGGTTCGGGTTAGGGTTAGGGTTAGGGTTAGGGTTAGTGTTCAGGTTAGGGTTATGGTTAGGGTTCGGGTTAGGTTTGGGTTAGGGTTAGGGTTAGGGTTAGGGTTCAGTTTAGGGTTAGGGTTCGTGTTTGTGTTAGGCTTAGGGTTAGGTTTAGGTTTCGGGTTAGGGTTAGGTTTAGGGTTCGGGTTAGGTTTAGGGTTAGGGTTCGGTTTAGGGTAAGGGTTCGTGTTCGGGTTAGGGTTAGGGTTCGGGTTCGTGTTAGGGTTCGGGTTTGGGTTAGGGTTCGGGTTAGGGTTAGGGTTAGGTTTAGGGTTCGGGTTAGGTTTAGGGTTCGGGTTCGGGTTCGGGTTAGAGTTAGGGTTCGGGCTAGGGTTAGGGTTCGGGTTATGGTTAGGGTTAGGGTTCTGGTTAGGGTTAGTGTTAGGGTTCGGGTTAGGGTTAGGGTTCGGTTTAGGGTTAGGGTTAGGGTTCGGGTTAGGGTTAGGGCTAGGGTTCGTGTTCAGGTTAGTGTTAGGTTTAGGGTTAGGGTTAGGGTTCGGATTAGGGTTAGGGGTAGGGTTCGGGTTAGGGTTCGTGTTCGGGTTAGTGTTAGGTTTAGGGTTAGGGTTAGGGTTCGGGTTAGGGTTAGGGCTAGTGTTAGCGTTAGGTTTGGTGTTAGGGTTAGGGTTAGGGTTAGGGTTAGTGTTAGGGTTAGGTTTCGGGTTCGGGTTTGGTTAGGGTTTGGGTTAGGGTTACGTTTAGGGTTAGGGTTAGAGTTAGTGTTCGGGTTCAGGTTAGGGTTAGGGTGCGGGTTAGGTTTAGGGTTAGGGTTAGGGTTCGGTTTCGGGTTACGGTTAGGGTTCGTGTTAGGGTTAGGGTTCGGGTTAGGGTTAGGTTTAGTGTTCGGGTTAGGATTCGTGTTCGGGTTAGGGTTAGGGTTAGGGTTCGGGTTAGGGTTCGGGTTCGGGTTGGGGTTAGGGGTTAGTGTTCAGGTTAGGGTTAGGGTTAGGGTTCGGGTTAGGGTTCGGGTTAGGGTTAGGGTTAGGGTTCAGGTTAAGGTTAGGGTTAGGGTTATGGTTCGTGTTACGGTTAGGGTTTGGGTTACGGTTAGGGTTCGGGTTAGGGTTAGGGTTAGGGTTCGGGTTAAGGTAGGGTTAGGGTTTGGGTTAGGGTTAGTGTTCGGGTTAGGGTTAGGGTTAGGTTCGGGTTAGGGTTCGGGTTAGGGTTAGGGTTCGGGTTAGGGTTAGGGTTAGAGTTCGGGTTAGGGTTAGGGTTTCGGTTAGGTTTAGGGTTCGTGTTAGGGTTCGGGTTAGGGGTCGGGATAGGGTTAGGGTTAGGGTTCGGGTTAGGGTTAGGTTTAGGGTTAGGGTTCGGGTTAGGGTTAGGGTTCGGTTTAGGGTTCGGGTTAGGGTTAGGGTTAGGGTTAGGGTTCGGGTTCGGGGTTAGGGTTAGGGTTAGGGTTCGGGTTAGTGTTCGGGTTAGGGTTAGGATTCGGGTAAAGGGTTAGGGTTCGGGTTCGGGTTAGGGTTAGGGTTAGGGTTCCGGTTAGGGTTAGGTTTAGGGTTCGGGTTAGGGTTAGGGTTAGGTTTAGTGTTAGGGTTCGGGTTTGGGTTCGGGTTAGGGTTAGGGCTAGGGTTAGGTTTCGGGTTCGGGTTAGGATTAGGGTTAGGGTTAGGGTTCGGGTTAGGGTTAGGGTTCGGGTTCGGGTTCGGGGTAGGGTTAGGGTTCGGGTTCGGGTTCGGATTCGGGTTAGGGGATAGGGTTCGGGTTAGGGTTAGGGTTAGGGTTCGTGTTAGGGTTAGGGTTATGGTTAGAGTTAGGTTTCGGATTAGGGTTAGGGTTAGGGTTCGGTTTAGGGTTCGGGTTCGGGTTAGGGTTAGGGTTAGGGTTAGGTTTAGGGTTCGGGTTAGGGTTAGGGTTAGGGTTAGGGTTAGGGGTTAGGCTTAGGGTTAGGGTTCGGGTTCGGGTTAGGGTTAGGGTTATGTTTGGGGGTAAGTGTTAGGGTTCGGGTTAGGGTTAGGGTTAGGGTTAGGGTTAGTGTTCGGGTTAGGGTTAGGGTTAGGGTTCGGGTTAGGTTTGGGTTAGGGTTAGGGTTAGGGTTAGGGTTCGGTTTAGGGTTAGCCTTAGGGTTTGTGTTAGGGTTAGGGTTAGGTTTAGGTTTCGGGTTAGGGTTCGGGTTAGGGTTAGGTTTAGGATTCGGGGTAGGGTTAGGGTTAGGTTTCGGGTTAGGGTTAGGGTTCGTGTTAGGGTTAGGTTTAGGGTTCGGGTTAGTGTTAGGGTAAGGGTTCGGTTTAGGGTTAGGGTTCGTGTTCGGGTTAGGGTTAGGGTTCGGGTTCGTGTTAGGGTTCGGGTTTGGGTTAGGGTTCGGGTTAGGGTTAGGGTTAGGTTTAGGGTTCGGGTTAGGTTTAGGGTTCGGTTTCGGGTACGGGTTAGGGTTAGGGTTCGGGCTAGGGTTAGGGTTCGGGTTAGGGTTAGGGTTAGGGTTCTGGTTAGGGTTAGGATTAGGGTTCGGGTTAGGGTTAGGTTTCGGTTTAGGGTTAAGGTTAGGGTTCGGGTTAGGGTTAGGGTGAGGGTTCGGGTTCAGGTTAGTGTTAGGTTTAGGGTTAGGGTTAGGGTTCGGATTAGGGTTAGGGGTAGGGTTCGGGTTAGGGTTTGTGTTCGGGTTAGTGTTAGGTTTAGGGTTAGGGTTAAGGTTCGGGTTAGGGTTAGGGTTAGTGTTAGGGTTAGGTTTGGTGTTAGGGTTAGGGTTAGGGTTAGGGTTAGGGTTAGGGTTAGGGTTAGGTTTCGGGTTCGGGTTAGGGTTAGGGTTTGGGTTAGGGTTACGTTTAGTGTTAGGGTTAGAGTTAGTGTTCGGGTTCAGGTTAGGGTTAGGGTGCGGGTTAGGTTTAGGGGTAGTGTTAGGGTTCGGTTTCGGGTTACAGTTAGGGTTCGTGTTAGGGTTAGGGTTCGGGTGAGTGTTAGGTTTAGTGTTCGGGTTAGGATTCGGGTTCGGGTTAGGGTTAGGGTTAGGATTCGGGTTAGGGTTAGGGTTCGGGTTCGGGTAAAGGTTAGGGTTAGGTTTCGGGTTAGGGTTAGGGGTTAGTGTTAGGGTTAGCGTTAGGGTTAGGGTTAGGGTTCGGATTAGGGTTAGGTTAGGGTTAGGGTTAGGTTTAGTGTTAGGGTTCGGGTTAGGGTTCGGGTTAGGGTTAGGGCTAGGGTTAGGTTTCGGGTTAGGTTTAGTGTTAGGGTTAGGGTTAGGGTTAGGGTTAGGGTTCGGGTTCGGGTTAGGATTAGGGTTAGGGTTAGGGTTCGGGTTAGGGTTAGGGTTCGGGTTCGGGTTCGGGGTAGGGTTAGTGTTCGGGTTCGGGTTCGGATTCGGTTTAGGGGATAGGGTTCGGGTTAGGGTTATGGTTAGGGTGCGGGTTAGGGTTAGGGTTAGGGTTAGAGTTAGGGTTCGGATTAGGCTTAGGGTTAGGGTTCGGGTTAGTGTTCGGGTTCGGGTTAGGGTTAGTGTTTGTGTTAGGGTTAGGGTTAGGTTTAGGTTTCGGGTTAGGGTTCGGGTTAGGGTTAGGGTTAGGATTCGGGGTAGGGTTAGGGTTAGGTTTCGGGTTAGGGTTAGGGTTCGGGTTAGGGTTAGGTTTAGGGTTCGGGTTAGGGTTAGGGTTAGGGTTCGGTTTAGGGTTAGGGTTCGTGTTCGGGTTAGGGTTAGGGTTCGGGTTCGTGTTAGGGTTCGGGTTTGGGTTAGGGTTCGGGTTAGGGTTAGGGTTAGGTTTAGGGTTCAGGTTAGGTTTAGGGTTCTGGTTCGGGTTCGGGTTAGGGTTAGGGTTCGGGCTAGGGTTAGGGTTCGGGTTAGGGTTAGGGTTAGGGTTCTGGTTAGGGTTAGGGTTAGGGTTCGGGTTAGGGTTAGGGTTCGGTTTAGGGTTATGGTTAGGTTTCGGGTTATGGTTAGGGTTAGGGTTCGGGTTCAGGTTAGTGTTAGGTTTAGGGTTAGGGTTAGGGTTCGGATTAGGGTTAGGAGTAGGGTTCGGTTTAGGGTTCGTGATTGGGTTAGTGTTAGGTTTAGGGTTAGTGTTAGGGTTCGGGTTAGGGTTAGGGTTAGTGTTAGCGTTAGGTTTGGTGTTAGGGTTAGGGTTCGGGTTAGGGTTCGGGTTCGGGTTGGGGTTAGGGGTTAGTGTTCAGGTTAGGGTTAGGGTTAGGGTTCGGGTTAGGGTTAGGGTTAGTGTTAGCGTTAGGTTTGGTGTTAGGGTTAGGGTTCTGGTTAGGGTTCGGGTTCGGGTTGGGGTTAGGGGTTAGTGTTCAGGTTAGGGTTAGGGTTAGGGTTCGGGTTAGGGTTCGGGTTAGGGTTCGGGTTGGGGTTGGGGTTAGGGGTTAGTGTTCAGGTTAGGGTTAGGGTTAGGGTTCGGGTGAGGGTTAGGGTTAGTGTTAGCGTTAGGTTTGGTGTTAGGGTTAGGGTTCGGGTTAGGGTTCGGGTTCGGGTTGGGGTTAGGGGTTAGTGTTCAGGTTAGGGTTAGGGTTAGGTTTCGGGTTAGGGTTCGGGTTAGGGTTCGTGTTCGGGTTGGGGTTAGGGGTTAGTGTTCAGGTTAGGGTTAGTGTTAGGGTTCGGGTTAGGGTTAGGGTTAGGGTTATGGTTCGTGTTACGGTTAGGGTTTGGGTTACGGTTAGGGTTCGGGTTAGGGTTAGGGTTAGGGTTCGGGTTAAGGTAGGGTTTGGGTTTGGGTTAGGGTTAGGGTTCGGGTTAGGGTTAGGGTTACGTTCGGGTTAGGGTTCGGGTTAGGGTTAGGGTTCGGGTTAGGGTTAGGGTTAGAGTTCGGGTTAGGGTTAGGGTTAAGGTTAGGTTTAGGGTTCGTGTTAGGGTTCGGGTTAGGGGTCGGGTTAGGGTTAGGGTTAGGTTTCGGGTTAGGGTTAGGTTTAGGGTTAGGGTTCGGGTTAGGGTTAAGGTTCGGTTTAGGGTTCGGGTTAGGGTTAGGGTTAGGGTTAGGGTTAGGGTTCGGGTTCGGGGTTAGGGTTAGGGTTAGGGTTCGGGTTAGTGTTCGGGTTAGGGTTAGGATTTGGGTAAAGGGTTAGGGTTCGGGTTCGGGTTAGGGTTAGTGTTAGGGTTCCGGATAGGGTTAGGTTTAGGGTTCGGGTTAGGGTTATGGTTAGGTTTAGTGTTAGGGTTCGGGTTTGGGTTCGGGTTAGGGTTAGGCCTAGGGTTAGGTTTCGGGTTAGGTTTAGTGTTAGGGTTAGGGTTAGGGTTAGGGTTAGGGTTCGGGTTCGGGTTAGGATTAGGGTTAGGGTTAGGGTTCGGGTTAGGGTTAGGGTTCGCGTTCGGGTTCGGGGTAGGGTTAGGGTTCGGGTTCGGGTTCGGATTCGGGTTAGGGGATAGGGTTCGGGTTAGGGTTAGGGTTAAGTTTCGGGTTAGGGTTAGGGTTAGGGTTAGAGTTAGGGTTCGGATTAGGGTTAGGGTTAGGGTTCGGTTTAGGGTTCGGGTTCGGGTTAAGGTTAGGGTTAGGGTTAGGTTTAGGGTTCGGGTTAGGGTTAGGGTTAGTGTTAGGGTTAGGGGTTAGGCTTAGGGTTAGGGTTCGGGTTCGGGTTAGGGTTAGGGTTATGTTTGGGGGTAAGTGTTAGGGTTCGGGTTAGGGTTAGGGTTAGGGTTAGGGTTAGTGTTTGGGTTAGGGTTAGGGATAGGTTTCGGGTTAGGGTTAGGGTTAGGTTTCGGGTTAGGGTTAGGGTTCGGGTAGGGTTAGGTTTAGGGTTCGGGTTAGGGTTAGGGTTAGGGTTCGGTTTAGGTTTAGGGTTCGTGTTCGGTTTAGGGTTAGGGTTCGGCTTCGTGTTAGGGTTCGGGTTTGGGTTAGGGTTCGGGTTAGGGTTAGGGTTAGGTTTAGGGTTCGGGTTAGGGTTCGGTTTAGGGTTAGGGTTAGGGTTCGGGGTTAGGCTTAGGGTTAGGGTTCGGGTTCGGGTTAGGGTTAGGGTTATGTTTGGGGGTAAGGGTTAGGGTTCGGGTTAGGGTTAGAGTTAGGGTTAGGGTTAGTGTTCAGGTTAGGGTTATGGTTAGGGTTCGGGTTAGGTTTGGGTTAGGGTTAGGGTTAGGGTTAGGGTTCAGTTTAGGGTTAGGGTTAGTGTTTGTGTTAGGCTTAGGGTTAGGTTTAGGTTTCGGGTTAGGGTTCGGGTTAGGGTTAGGTTTAGGGTTCGGGTTAGGGTTAGGGTTAGGGTTCGGTTTAGGGTAAGGGTTCGTGTTCGGGTTAGGGTTAGGGTTCGGGTTCGTGTTAGGGTTCGGGTTTGGGTTAGGGTTCGGGTTAGGGTTAGGGTTAGGTTTAGGGTTCGGGTTAGGTTTAGGTTTCGGGTTCGGGTTCGGGTTAGAGTTAGGGTTCGGGCTAGGGTTAGGGTTCGGGTTAGGGTTAGGGTTAGGGTTCTGGTTAGGGTTAGTGTTAGGGTTCGGGTTAGGGTTAGGGTTCGGTTTAGGGTTAGGGTTAGGGTTCGGGTTAGGGTTAGGGTTAGGGTTCGTGTTCAGGTTAGTGTTAGGTTTAGGGTTAGGGTTAGGGTTCGGATTAGGGTTAGGGGTAGGGTTCGGGTTAGGGTTTGTGTTCGGGTTAGTGTTAGGTTTAGGGTTAGGGTTAGGGTTCGGGTTAGGGTTAGGGTTAGTGTTAGGGTTACGTTTGGTGTTAGGGTTAGGGTTAGGGTTAGGTTTAGGGTTAGGTTTCGGGTTCGGGTTAGGGTTAGGTTTTGGGTTAGGGTTACGTTTAGGGTTAGGGTTAGAGTTAGTGTTCGGGTTCAGGTTAGGGTTAGGGTGCGGGTTAGGTTTAGGGGTAGGGTTAGGGTTCGGTTTCGGGTTACGGTTAGGGTTCGTGTTAGGGTTAGGGTTCGGGTTAGGGTTAGGTTTAGTGTTCGGGTTAGGATTCGGGTTCGGGTTAGGGTTAGGGTTAGGGTTCGGGTTCGGGTTAGCGTTAGGGTTAGGTTTCGTGTTAGGGTTAGGGGTTAGTGTTAGGGTTAGGGTTCGGGTTAGGGTTAGGGTTCGGATTAGGGTTAGGTTAGGTTTAGGGTTAGGTTTAGTGTTAGGGTTCGGGTTAGGGTTCGGGTTAGGGTTAGGGCTAGGGTTAGGTTTCGGGTTAGGTTTAGTGTTAGGGTTAGGGTTAGGGTTAGGGTTAGGGTTCGGGATCGGGTTAGGATTAGGGTTAGGGTTAGGGTTCGGGTTAGGGTTAGGGTTCGGGTTCGGGTTCGGGGTAGGGTTAGTGTTCGGGTTCGGGTTCGGATTCGGGTTAGGGGATAGGGTTCGGGTTAGGGTTAGGGTTAGGGTGCGGGTTAGGGTTAGGGTTAGGGTTAGAGTTAGGGTTCGGATTAGGGTTAGGGTTAGGGTTCGGGTTAGTGTTCGGGTTCGGGTTCGGGTTAGGGTTAGGGTTATGTTTGGGGGTAAGGTTTAGGGTTCGGGTTAGGGTTAGGGTTAGGTTTAGGGTTAGTGTTCGGGTTAGGGTTATGGTTAGGGTTCGGGTTAGGTTTGGGTTAGGGTTAGGGTTAGGGTTAGGGTTCGGTTTAGGGTTAGGGTTAGTGTTTGTGTTAGGCTTAGGGTTAGGTTTAGGTTTCGGGTTAGGGTTCGGGTTAGGGTTAGGGTTAGGATTCGGGTGAGGGTTAGGGTTAGGTTTCGGGTTAGGGTTAGGGTTCGGGTTAGGGTTAGGTTTAGGTTTCGGGTTAGGGTTAGGGTTAAGGTTCGGTTTAGGGTTAGGGTTCGTTTTCGGGTTAGGGTTAGGGTTCGGGTTCGTGTTAGGGTTCGGGTTTGGGTTAGGGTTCGGGTTAGGGTTAGGGTTAGGTTTAGGGTTCGGGTTAGGTTTAGGGTTCGGGTTCGGGATAGGATTAGGGTTCGGGCTAGGGTTAGGGTTCGGGTTAGGGTTAGGGTTAGGGTTCTGGTTAGGGTTAGTGTTAGGGTTCGGGTTAGGGTTAGGGTTCGGTTTAGGGTTAGGGTTAGGTTTCGGGTTAGGGTTAGGGTTAGGGTTCGGGTTCAGGTTAGTGTTAGGTTTAGGGTTAGGATTAGGGTTCGGATTAGGGTTAGGGGTAGGGTTCGGGTTAGGGTTCGTGTTCGGGTTAGTGTTAGGTTTAGCGTTAGGGTTAGGGTTCGGGTTAGGGTTAGGGTTAGTGTTAGCGTTAGTGTTGGTGTTAGGTTTAGGGTTAGGGTTAGGGTTAGGGTTAGGGTTAGGTTTCGGGTTCGGGTTAGGGTTAGTGTTCGGGTTAGGGTTATGGTCAGGTTCGGGTTTAGGGTTAGGGTTAGGGTTCGGGTTAGGGTTAGGGCTAGTGTTAGCGTTAGGTTTGGTGTTAGGGTTAGGGTTAGGTTTGGGTTACGGTTAGGGTTAGGGTTAGGGTTCGGTTTAGGGTTAGGGTTAGTGTTTGTGTTACGCTTAGGGTTAGATTTAGGTTTCGGGTTAGGGTTCGGGTTAGGGTTAGGTTTCGGCTTAGGGTTCGGGTTAGGGTTAGGGATAGGATTCGGGTTAGGGTTAGGGTTAGGGTTCGGGTTAGGGTTAGGGTTAGGGTTCGGTTTAGGTTTAGGGTTCGTGTTCGGATTAGGGTTAGGGTTCTGGTTCGTGTTAGGGTTCGGGTTTGGGTTAGGGTTCGGGTTAGGGTTAGGGTTAGGTTTAGGGTTCGGGTTAGGGTTCGGGTTAGGGTTAGGGTTAGGGTTCGGGGTTAGGCTTAGGGTTAGGGTTCGGGTTCGGGTTAGGGTTAGGGTTATGTTTGGGGGTAAGTGTTAGGGTTCGAGTTAGGGTTAGGGTTAGGGTTAGGGTTAGTGTTCAGGTTAGGGTTATGGTTAGGGTTCGGGTTAGGTTTGGGTTAGGGTTAGGGTTAGGGTTAGTGTTCAGTTTAGGGTTAGGGTTAGTGTTTGTGTTAGGCTTAGGGTTAGGTTTAGGTTTCGGGTTAGGGTTCGGGTTAGGGTTAGGTTTAGGGTTCGTGTTCGGGTTAGGGTTAGGGTTCGGGTTCGTGTTAGGGTTCGGGTTTGGGTTAGGGTTCGGGTTAGGGTTAGGGTTAAGTTTAGGGTTCGGGTTAGGTTTAGGGTTCGGGTTCGGGTTCGGGTTAGAGTTAGGGTTCGGGCTAGGGTTAGGGTTCGGGTTCGGGTTAGGGTTAGGGTTCTGGTTAGGGTTAGTGTTAGGGTTCGGGTTAGGGTTAGGGTTCGGTTTAGGGTTAGGGTTAGGGTTCGGGTTAGGGTTAGGGTTAGGGTTCGTGTTCAGGTTAGTGTTAGGTTTAGGGTTAGGGTTAGGGTTCGGATTAGGGTTAGGGGTAGGGTTCGGGTTAGGGTTCGTGTTCGGGTTAGTGTTAGGTTTAGGGTTAGGGTTAGGGTTCGGGTTAGGGTTAGGGCTAGTGTTAGCGTTAGGTTTGGTGTTAGGGTTAGGGTTAGGGTTAGGGTTAGTGTTAGGGTTAGGTTTCGGGTTCGGGTTAGGGTTAGGGTTTGGGTTAGGTTTACGTTTAGGGTTAGGGTTAGAGTTAGTGTTCGGGTTCAGGTTAGGGTTAGGGTGCGGGTTAGGTTTAGGGTTAGGGTTAGGGTTCGGTTTCAGGTTACGGTTAGGGTTCGTGTTAGGGTTAGGGTTCGGGTTAGGGTTAGGTTTAGTGTTCGGGTTAGGATTCGTGTTCGGGTTAGGGTTAGGGTTAGGGTTCGGGTTAGGGTTCGGGTTCGGGTTGGGGTTAGGGGTTAGTGTTCAGGTTAGGGTTAGGGTTAGGGTTCGGGTTAGGGTTCGGGTTAGGGTTAGGGTTTGGGTTCAGGTTAGGGTTAGGGTTAGGGTTATGGTTCGTGTTACGGTTAGGGTTTGGGTTACGGTTAGGGTTCGGGTTAGGGTTAGGGTTCGGGTTAAGGTAGGGTTAGGGTTTGGGTTAGGGTTAGGGTTCGGGTTAGGGTTAGGGTTAGGTTCGGGTTAGGGTTCGGGTTAGGGTTAGGGTTCGGGTTAGGGTTAGGGTTAGAGTTCGGGTTAGGGTTAGGGTTTCGGTTAGGTTTAGGGTTCGTGTTAGGGTTCGGGTTAGGGGTCGGGTTAGGGTTAGGGTTAGGGTTCGGGTTAGGATTAGGTTTAGGGTTAGGGTTCGGGTTAGGGTTAGGGTTCGGTTTAGGGTTCGGGTTAGGGTTAGGGTTAGGGTTAGGGTTCGGGTTCGGGGTTAGGGTTAGGGTTAGGTTTCGGGTTAGTGTTCGGGTTAGGGTTAGGATTCGGGTAAAGGGTTAGGGTTCGGGTTCGGGTTAGGGTTAGTGTTAGGGTTCCGGTTAGGGTTAGGTTTAGGGTTCGGGTTAGGGTTAGGGTTAGTTTTATTGTTAGGGTTCGGGTTTGGGTTCGGGTTAGGGTTAGGACTAGGGTTAGGTTTCGGGTTCGGGTTAGGATTAGGGTTAGGGTTAGGGTTCGGGTTAGGGTTAGGGTTCGGGTTCGGGTTCGGGGTAGGGTTAGGGTTCGGGTTCGGGTTCGGATTCGGGTTAGGGGATAGGGTTCGGGTTAGGGTTAGGGTTAGGGTTCGTGTTAGGGTTAGGGTTAGGGTTAGAGTTAGGGTTCGGATTAGGGTTAGGGTTAGGGTTCGGTTTAGGGTTCGGGTTCGGGTTAGGGTTAGGGTTAGGGTTAGGTTTAGGGTTCGGGTTAGGGTTAGGGTTAGGGTTAGGGTTAGGGGTTAGGCTTAGGGTTAGGGTTCAGGTTCGGGTTAGGGTTAGGGTTATGTTTGGGGGTAAGTGTTAGGGTTCGGGTTAGGGTTAGGGTTAGGGTTAGGGTTAGTGTTCGGGTTAGGGTTAGGGTTAGGGTTCGGGTTAGGTTTGGGTTAGGGTTAGGGTTAGGGTTAGGGTTCGGTTTAGGGTTAGCCTTAGGGTTTGTGTTAGGGTTAGGGTTAGGTTTAGGTTTCGGGTTAGGGTTCGGGTTAGGGTTAGGGTTAGGATTCGGGTTAGGGTTAGGGTTAGGTTTCGGGTTAGGGTTAGGGTTCGTGTTAGGGTTATGTTTAGGGTTCGGGTTAGTGTTAGGGTTAGGGTTCGGTTTAGGGTTAGGGTTCGTGTTCGGGTTAAGGTTAGGGTTCGGGTTCGTGTTAGGGTTCGGGTTTGGGTTAGGATTCGGGTTAGGGTTAGGGTTAGGTTTAGGGCTCGGGTTAGGTTTAGGGTTCGGTTTCGGGTACGGGTTAGGGTTAGGGTTCGGGCTAGGGTTAGGGTTCGGGTTAGGGTTAGGGTTAGGGTTCTGGTTAGGGTTAGGATTAGGGTTCGGGTTAGGGTTAGGTTTCGGTTTAGGGTTAAGGTTAGGGTTCGGGTTAGGGTTAGGGTTAGGGTTCGGGTTCAGGTTAGTGTTAGGTTTAGGGTTAGGGTTAGGGTTCGGATTAGGGTTAGGGGTAGGGTTCGGGTTAGGGTTTGTGTTCGGGTTAGTGTTAGGTTTAGGGTTAGGGTTAGGGTTCGGGTTAGGGTTAGGGTTAGTGTTAGGGTTAGGTTTGGTGTTAGGGTTAGGGTTAGGGTTAGGGTTAGGGTTAGGGTTAGGGTTAGGTTTCGGGTTCGGGTTAGGGTTAGGGTTTGGGTTAGGGTTACGTTTAGTGTTAGGGTTAGAGTTAGTGTTCGGGTTCAGGTTAGGGTTAGGGTGCGGGTTAGGTTTAGGGGTAGTGTTAGGGTTCGGTTTCGGGTTACAGTTAGGGTTCGTGTTAGGGTTAGGGTTCGGGTGAGGGTTAGGTTTAGTGTTCGGGTTAGGATTCGGGTTCGGGTTAGGGTTAGGGTTAGGATTCGGGTTAGGGTTAGGGTTCGGGTTCGGGTAAGGGTTAGGGTTAGGTTTCGGGTTAGGGTTAGGGGTTAGTGTTAGGGTTAGCGTTAGGGTTAGGGTTAGGGTTCGGATTAGGGTTAGGTTAGGGTTAGGGTTAGGTTTAGTGTTAGGGTTCGGGTTAGGGTTAGGGTTCGGGTTAGGGTTAGGGGTTAGTGTTAGGGTTAGCGTTAGGGTTAGGGTTAGGGTTCGGATTAGGGTTAGGTTAGGGTTAGGGTTAGGTTTAGTGTTAGGGTTTGGGTTAGGGTTAGGGTTCGGGTTAGGGTTAGGTTACGGTTAGGGTTAGGGTTCTGGTTAGGGTTCGGGTTAGGGTTCGGGTTAGGGTTAGGGTTCGGATTAGGGTTAGGTCTAGGGTTAGAGTTAGGGTTAGGGTTAGGGCTCGGGTTAGGGTTAGGTTTAGGGTTAGGGTTAGGTTTAGGGTTCGGGTTAGGGTTAGGGTTCGGGTTAGGGTTCGGGTTCGGGTTAGGGTTAGGGGTTAGTGTTCAGGTTAGGGTTAGGGTTAGGGTTCGGGTTAGGGTTCGGGTTAGGGTTCGGGTTATGTTTCGGGTTAGGATTAGGGTTAGGGTTCGGGTTAGGTTTAGGGTTCGGGTTACGGTTAGGGTTTAGGTTAGGGTTAGGTTTAGGGTTCGGGTTAGGGATAGGTTTAGGGTTTAGGTTAGGGTTAGGGTTCGGGTTAGGGTTAGGGTTAGGGTTCGGGTTAGGGTTCGGGTTCGGGTTGGGGTTAGGGGTTAGTGTTTAGGTTAGGGTTAGGGTTAGGGTTCGGGTTAGGGTTAGGGTTAGGGTTCAGGTTAGGGTTAGGGTTAGGGTTATGTTTCGTGTTATGGTTAGGGTTCGGGTTACGGTTAGGGTTCGGGTTAGGATTAGGGTTAGGGTTCGGGTTAAGGTAGGGTTAGGGTTTGGGTTAGGGTTAGGGTTCGGGTTAGGGTTAGGGTTAGGGTTAGAGTTCGGGTTAGGGTTAGGTTTAGGGTTCGTGTTAGGGTTCGGGTTAGGGTTCGGGTTAGGGTTAGGGTTAGTGTTCGGGTTAGGTTTAGGTTTAGGGTTAGGGTTCGGGTTAGGGTTAGGGTTCGGTTTAGGGTTAGAGTTATTGTTCGGGTTCGGGTTAGGGTTAGGGTTGGGGTTCGGGTTAGGGTTCGGTTTAGGGTTCGGGTTAGGGTTAGGGTTAGGTTTAGGGTTCGGATTCGGGGTTAGGGTTAGGGTTAGGGTTCGGGTTAGTGTTTCGGTTAGGGTTAGGTTTCGGGTAAAGGGTTAGGGTTCGGGTTCGGGTTAGGGTTAGGGTTAGGGTTCCGGTTAGGGTTAGGTTTAAGGTTCGGGTTAGGGTTAGGGTTAGGTTTAGTGTTAGGGTTCGGGTTAGGGTTCGGGTTAGGGTTAGGGCTAGGGTTAGGTTTCGGGTTAGGTTTAGTGTTAGGGTTAGGGTTAGGGTTAGGGTTAGGGTTCGGGTTCGGGTTAGGATTAGGGTTAGGGTTAGGGTTCGGGTTAGGGTTAGGGTTCGGGTTAGGGTTCGGGGTAGGGTTAGGGTTCGGGTTCGGGTTCGGATTCGGGTTAGGGGATAGGGTTCGGGTTAGGGTTAGGGTTAGGGTTCCGGTTAGGGTTAGGGTTAGGGTTAGAGTTAGGGTTCGGATTAGGGTTAGGGTTAGGGTTCGGGTTAGGGTTCGGGTTCGGGTTAGGGTTAGGGTTAGGGTTAGGTTTAGGGTTCGGTTTAGGGTTAGGGTTAGGGTTAGGGTTAGGGCTTAGGCTTAGGGTTAGGGTTCGGGTTCGGGTTAGGGTTAGGGTTATGTTAGGGGGTTAGGGTTAGGGTTCGGGTTAGGGTTAGGGTTAGGGTTAGGGTTAGTGTTCCGGTTAGGGTTAGGTTTAGGTTTCGGGTTAGGTTTGGGTTAGGGTTAGGGTTAGGGTTAGGGTTCGATTTAGGGTTAGGGTTAGGGTTTGTGTTAGGGTTAGTGTTAGGTTTAGGTTTCGTTTTAGGGTTCGGGTTAGGGTTAGGGTTAGGATTCGGGTTAGGGTTAGGGTTAGGTTTCGGGTTAGGGTTAGGGTTCGGGTTAGGGTTAAGTTTAGGGTTCGGGTTAGGGTTAGGGTTATGGTTCGGTTTAGGGTTAGGGTTCGTGTTAGGGTTAGGGTTAGGATTCGGGTTCGTGTTAGTGTTCGGGTTTGGGTTAGGGTTCGGGTTAGGGTTAGGGTTAGGATTAGGGTGGGGTTCGGGTTAGGGTTCTGGTTAGGGTTCGGGTTAGGGTTAGGGTTCGGGTTAGGGTTAGGGTTCGGGTTAGGTTTAGGGTTAGGGTTCTGGTTAGGGTTAGGGTTAAGGTTCAGGTTAGTGTTAGGGTTCGGGTTAGGGTTAGGGTTAGGGTTCGGGTTCGGGTTCGGGTTAAGGTTAGGGTTAGGTTTCGGGTTAGGGTTAGGGTTCCGGTTAGGGTTAGGGTTCGGGTTAGGGTTAGGGTTAGGGTTCGGGTTCAGGTTAGTGTTAGGTTTAGGGTTAGGGTTAGGGTTCGGATTAGCTTTAGGGGTAGGGTTCGGGTTAGGGTTCGTGTTCGGGTTAGTGTTAGGTTTAGGGTTAGAGTTAGGGTTCGGGTTAGGGTTAGGGTTAGTGTTAGGGTTAGGTTTGGTGTTAGGGTTAGGGTTAGGTTTAGGGTTAGATTTAGTGTTAGGTTTCGGGTTCGGGTTAGGGTTAGGGTTACGTTTAGGGTTAGGGTTAGAGTTAGTGTTCGGTTTCAGGTTAGGGTTAGGGTGCGGGTTAGGTTTAGGGTTAGGGTTAGGGTTCGGTTTCGGGTTACGGTTAGGGTTCGTGTTAGGGTTAGGGTTCAGGTTAGGGTTAGGTTTAGTGTTCGGGTTAGGATTCGGGTTCGGGTTAGGGTTAGGGTTAGGATTCGGGTTAGGTTTTGGGTTAGGGTAGGGTTAGAGTTCGGGTTAGGGTTAGGGTTAGGTTTAGGTTTAGGGTTCGTGTTAGGGTTCGGGTTAGGGTTAGGGTTAGGGTTAGGGTTCGGTTTAGGGTTAGGGTTCGGTTTAGGGTTAGGGTTAGGGTTAGGGTTCGGGCTAGGGTTAGGGTTGGGTTTCGGGTTAGGGTTAGGGTTAGGGTCGGGTGAGGGTTCGGGTTAGGGTTAGGGTTAGGGTTCGGGTTAGGGTTAGGGTTAGGTTTAGGGTTCGGGTTAGGGTTAGGGTTGGGGTTCGGGTTCGGGTTAGGTTTAGGGTTAGGGTTCGGGTTAGGGTTAGGATTCGGGTTAGGGTAAGGGTTAGGGTTAGGGTTTGGGTTCGGGTTAGGGTTAGGGTTAGGGTTAGGATTCGGGTTAGGGTTAGGGTTAGGGTTTAGGGTTAGGGTTAGTGTTAGGGTTAGGTTTAGGGTTCAGATTAGCGTTAGGTTTCGGATTAGGGTTAGGGTTAGGTTTAGGGTTAGTGTTCGTGTTAGGGTTAGGGTTCGGGTTAGGGTTCGGGTTAGGGTTAGGGTTCGGGTTAGGTTTAGGGTACGGGTTCGGGTTCGGTTTAGGGTTAGGGTTCGGGTTAGGGTTAGGGTTCGGGTTCGGGTTAGGGTTAGGGTTCGCGTTAGGGTCAGGGTTAGGGTTCAGGTTAGGGTTAGGGTTCGGGTTAGGGTTAGGGTTAGGGTTCGGATTAGGGTAAGGTTAGGGTTAGGGTTAGGGTTCTGTTTAGGGTTCGGGTTAGGGTTAGGGTTCGGGTTAGGGTTAGGTTTAGGGTTAGAGTTAGGGTTAGGGTTAGGGTTCGGGATAGGTTTAGGGTTAGGGTTAGGTTTAGGGTTAGGGTTAGGGTTAGTGTTCGGGTTAGGGTTAGGGTTAGGGTTCAGGTTAGGTTTCGGCTTTGGGTTAGGGTTAGGTGTTAGTGTTCAGGTTAGGGTTAGGGGTAGGGTTCGGGTTAGGGTTCGGGTTAGGATTAGGGTTAGTGTTCGGGTTAGGGTTAGGGTTAGGGTTAGGGTTAGGGTTCGTGTTACGGTTAGGGTTCGGGATAGGGTTAGGGTTAGGGTTCGGGTTAGGGATAGGTTTAGGGTTTAGGTTAGGGTTAGGGTTCGGGTTAGGGTTAGGGTTAGGGTTCGACTTAGGGTTCGGGTTAGGGTTGGGGTTAGGGGTTAGTGTTTTGGTTAGGGTTAGGGTTAGGGTTAGGGTTAGGGTTCGGGTTAGGGTTAGGGTTAGGGTTCAGGTTAGGTTTAGGGTTATGGTTCGTGTTATGGTTAGGGTTCGGGTTACGGTTAGGGTTCGGGTTAGGGTTAGGGTTAGGGTTCGGGTTAAGGTAGGGTTAGGGTTTGGGTTAGGGTTAGGGTTCGGGTTAGGGTTAGGGTTAGGGTTCGGGTTAGGGTTCGTGTTAGGGTTAGGCTTCGGGTTAGGGTTAGGGTTAGAGTTCGTGTTAGGGTTAGGGTTAGGGTTAGGTTTAGGGTTCGTGTTAGGGTTCGGGTTAGGGTTCGGGTTAGGGTTAGGGTTAGGGTTCGGGTTAGGGTTAGGTTTAGGGTTAGGGTTCGGGTTAGGGTTAGGGTTCGGTTTAGGGTTAGGGTTATTGTTCGGGTTCGGGTTAGGGTTAGGGTTGGGGTTCGGGTTAGGGTTCGGTTTAGGGTTCGGGTTAGGGTTAGAGTTAGGTTTAGTGTTCGGGTTCGGGTTTAGGGTTAGGGTTAGGGTTCGGGTTAGTGTTCGGGTTAGGGTTAGGATTCGGATAAAGGGTTAGGGTTCGGGTTCGGGTTAGGGTTAGGGTTAGGGTTCCGGTTAGGGTTAGGTTTAGGGTTCGGGTTAGGGTTAGGGTTAGGTTTAGTGTTAGGGTTCGGGTTAGGGTTAGGGTTAGTGTTAGGGTTCGGGTTAGGGTTAGGGTTAGTGTTAGGGTTAGGTTTGGTGTTAGGGTTAGGGTTAGGGTTAGGGTTAGGGTTAGGGGTCGGATTAGGGTTAGGGGTAGGGTTCGGGTTAGGGTTCGTGTTCGGGTTAGTGTTAGGTTTAGGGTTAGGGTTCGGGTTAGGGTTAGGGTTAGTGTTAGGGTTAGGTTTGGTGTTAGGGTTAGGGTCAGGGTTAGGGTTAGTGTTAGGGTTAGGTTTCGGGTTCGGGTTAAGGTTAGGGTTTGGGTTAGGGTTACGTTTAGGGTTAGGGTTAGAGTTAGTGTTCGGGTTCAGGTTAGGGTTAGTGTGGGGGTTAGTTTTAGGGGTAGGGTTAGGGTTTGGTTTCGGGTTACGGTTAGGGTTCGTGTTAGGGTTAGGGTTCGCGTTAGGGTTAGGTTTAGTGTTCGGGTTAGGATTCGGGTTCGGGTTAGGGTTAGGGTTAGGATTCGGGTTAGGGTTAGGGTTCGGGTTCGGGTTAGGGATAGGGTTCGGGTTATGGTTAGGGTTTGGGTTATGGTTAGGGTTTGGGTTAGGGTTAGGGTTAGGGTTCGTGTTAGGGTTAGGTTTAGGGTTCATATTAGGGTTAGGTTTCGGGTTAGGGTTAGGGTTAGGGTTCGGGTTAGGGTTCGGGTTCGGGTTGGGGTTAGGTGTTAGTGTTCAGGTTAGGGTTAGGTTTAGGGTTCGGGTTAGGGTTCGGGTTAGGGTTAAGGTTAGGGTTCAGTTTAGGGTTAGGGTTAAGGTTAGGGTTAGGGTTGGGTTACGGTTAGGGTTAGGTTTCGGGTTAAGTTTAGGGTTAGGGTTTGGGTTAGGTTTCGCGTTAGGGTTCGGGTTAGGGTTAGGGTTTGGGTTAGGGTTAGGGTTAGAGTTCGGATTAGGGTTAGGGTTAGGGTTTGGTTTAGGGTTCGTGTTAGGGTTCGGATTAGGTGTCGGGTTAGGGTTAGGGTTAGGGTTCGGGTTAGGGTTAGGGTTAGGGTTAGGGTTCGGGTTGTGGTTCGGGTTAGGGTTAGGGTTAGGTTTAGGGTTCGGGTTAGGGTTAGGGTTCGGGTTCGGGTTAGGGTTAGGGTTGGGGTTCGGGTACGGGTTAGGTTTAGGTTTAGGGTTCGGGTTAGGGTTAGGATTCGTGTTAAGGTTAGGGTTAGGGTTAGGGTTTGGGTTCGGGTTAGGGTTAGGGTTAGGGTTAAGATTCGGGTTAGGGTTAGGGATAGGTTTTAGGGTTAGGGTTAGGGTTAGGTTTAGGTTTAGTGTCGGATTAGCGTTAGGTTTCGGATTAGGGTTAGGTTTAGGTTTAGGGTTAGTGTTCGGGTTAGGGTTAGGTTTAGGGTTCGGGTTAGGGTTAGGGTTAGGGTTCGAGTTAGGGTTAGGGTTAGGGTTAAGGTTATGGTTCGGGTTAGGTTTAGGGTTAGGGTTCGGGTTAGGGTTATGGTTAGGGTTTGTGTTAGGGTTAGGTTTAGGGTTAGGGTTCGGGTTAGGGTTCGGGTTAGGGTTAGGGTTAGGATTCGGGTTAGTGTTAGGGTTAGGTTTCGGGTTAGGGTTAGGGTTCGGGCTAGGGTTAGGTTTAGGGTTCGGGTTAGGGTTAGGGTTAGGGTTCGGGTTAGGGTTAGGGTTCGTGTTCGGGTTAGGGTTAGGTTTCGGGTTCGTGTTAGGGTTCGGGTTCGGGTTAGGGTTCGGGTTAGGGTTAGGGTTAGGGTTCGGTTTAGGTTTAGGTTTCGGGTTCGGGTTCGGTTTAGGTTTAGGGTTCGGTTTAGGGTTAGGGTTCGGGTTAGGTTTAGGTTTAGGGTTCGGGTTAGGGTTAGGTTTAGGGTTCAGGTTAGGGTTAGGGTTCGGGTTAGGGTTAGGGTTAGGTTTCGGGTTCGGGTTCGGGTTAGGGTTAGGGTTAGATTTCGGGTTAGGTTTAGGGTTCGGGTTAGGGTTAGGGTTCGGGTTAGTGTTCGGGTTAGGGTTAGGATTCGGGTAAAGGGTTAGGGTTCGTGTTCGGGTTAGGGTTAGTGTTAGGGTTCCGGATAGGGTTAGGTTTAGGGTTCGGGTTAGGGTTAGGGTTAGGTTTAGTGTTAGGGTTCGGGTTTGGGTTCGGGTTAGGGTTAGGCCTAGGGTTTGGTTTCGGGTTAGGTTTAGTGTTAGGGTTAGGGTTAGGGTTAGGGTTAGGGTTCGGGTTCGGGTTAGGATTAGGGTTAGGGTTAGGGTTCGGGTTAGGGTTAGGGTTCGGGTTCAGGTTCGGGGTAGGGTTAGGGTTCGGGTTCGGGTTCGGATTCGGGTTAGGGGATAGGGTTCGGGTTAGGGTTAGGGTTAAGGTTCGGGTTAGGGTTAGGGTTAGGGTTAGAGTTAGGGTTCGGATTAGGGTTAGGGTTAGGGTTCGGTTTAGGGTTCGGGTTCGGGTTAAGGTTAGGGTTAGGGTTAGGTTTAGGGTTCGGGTTAGGGTTAGGGTTAGTGTTAGGGTTAGGGGTTAGGCTTAGGGTTAGGGTTCGGGTTCGGGTTAGGGTTAGGGTTATGTTTGGGGGTAAGTGTTAGGGTTCGGGTTAGGGTTAGGGTTAGGGTTAGGGTTAGGGTTAGTGTTCGGGTTAGGGTTAGGGTTCGGGTTAGGTTTGGGTTAGGGTTAGGGTTAGGGTTAGGGTTCGGTTTAGGTTTAGGGTTAGGGTTTGTGTTAGGGTTAGGGTTAGGTTTGGGTTTCGGGTTAGGGTTCGGGTTAGGGTTAGGGTTAGGATTCGGGTTAGGGTCAGGGTTAGGTTTCGGGTTAGGGTTAGGGTTCGGGTTAGGGTGAGGTTTAGGGTTCGGGTTAGGGTTAGGGTTAGGGTTCGGTTTAGGGTTAGGGTTCGTGTTCGGGTTAGGGTTAGGGTTCGGGTTCGTGTTAGGGTTCGGGTTTGGGTTAGGTTTCGGGTTAGGGTTAGGGTTAGGTTTAGGGTTCGGGTTAGGTTTAGGGTTCGGTTTCGGGTACGGGTTAGGGTTAGGGTTCAGGCTAGTGTTAGGGTTCGGGTTAGGGTTAAGGTTAGGGTTCTGGTTAGGTTTAGGGTTAGGGTTCGGGTTAGGGTTAGGGTCGGTTTAGGGTTAAGGTTAGGGTTCGGGTTAGGGTTAGGGTTAGGGTTCGGGTTCAGGTTAGTGTTAGGTTTAGGGTTAGGGTTAGGGTTCGGATTAGGGTTAGGGGTAGGGTTCGGGTTAGGGTTTGTGTTCGGGTTAGTGTTAGGTTTAGGGTTAGGGTTAGGTTTCGGGTTAGGGTTAGGGTTAGTGTTAGGGTTAGGTTTGGTGTTAGGGTTAGGGTTAGGGTTAGGGTTAGGGTTAGGGTTAGGTTTCGGGTTCGGGTTAGGGTTAGGGTTTGGGTTAGGGTTACGTTTAGGGTTAGGGTTAGGGTTAGTGTTCGGGTTCAGGTTAGGGTTAGGGTGCGGGTTAGGTTTAGGGGTAGGGTTAGGGTTCGGTTTCGGGTTACAGTTAGGGTTCG
>JAVLSZ010000034.1:815000-842500 GCA_032313775.1 Urocyon cinereoargenteus
TTAGTTTTAGGGGTAGGGTTAGGGTTTGGTTTCGGGTTACGGTTAGGGTTCGTGTTAGGGTTAGGGTTCGCGTTAGGGTTAGGTTTAGTGTTCGGGTTAGGATTCGGGTTCGGGTTAGGGTTAGGGTTAGGATTCGGGTTAGGGTTAGGGTTCGGGTTCGGGTTAGGGATAGGGTTCGGGTTATGGTTAGGGTTTGGGTTATGGTTAGGGTTTGGGTTAGGGTTAGGGTTAGGGTTCGTGTTAGGGTTAGGTTTAGGGTTCATATTAGGGTTAGGTTTCGGGTTAGGGTTAGGGTTAGGGTTCGGGTTAGGGTTCGGGTTCGGGTTGGGGTTAGGTGTTAGTGTTCAGGTTAGGGTTAGGTTTAGGGTTCGGGTTAGGGTTCGGGTTAGGGTTAAGGTTAGGGTTCAGTTTAGGGTTAGGGTTAAGGTTAGGGTTAGGGTTGGGTTACGGTTAGGGTTAGGTTTCGGGTTAAGTTTAGGGTTAGGGTTTGGGTTAGGTTTCGCGTTAGGGTTCGGGTTAGGGTTAGGGTTTGGGTTAGGGTTAGGGTTAGAGTTCGGATTAGGGTTAGGGTTAGGGTTTGGTTTAGGGTTCGTGTTAGGGTTCGGATTAGGTGTCGGGTTAGGGTTAGGGTTAGGGTTCGGGTTAGGGTTAGGGTTAGGGTTAGGGTTCGGGTTGTGGTTCGGGTTAGGGTTAGGGTTAGGTTTAGGGTTCGGGTTAGGGTTAGGGTTCGGGTTCGGGTTAGGGTTAGGGTTGGGGTTCGGGTACGGGTTAGGTTTAGGTTTAGGGTTCGGGTTAGGGTTAGGATTCGTGTTAAGGTTAGGGTTAGGGTTAGGGTTTGGGTTCGGGTTAGGGTTAGGGTTAGGGTTAAGATTCGGGTTAGGGTTAGGGATAGGTTTTAGGGTTAGGGTTAGGGTTAGGTTTAGGTTTAGTGTCGGATTAGCGTTAGGTTTCGGATTAGGGTTAGGTTTAGGTTTAGGGTTAGTGTTCGGGTTAGGGTTAGGTTTAGGGTTCGGGTTAGGGTTAGGGTTAGGGTTCGAGTTAGGGTTAGGGTTAGGGTTAAGGTTATGGTTCGGGTTAGGTTTAGGGTTAGGGTTCGGGTTAGGGTTATGGTTAGGGTTTGTGTTAGGGTTAGGTTTAGGGTTAGGGTTCGGGTTAGGGTTCGGGTTAGGGTTAGGGTTAGGATTCGGGTTAGTGTTAGGGTTAGGTTTCGGGTTAGGGTTAGGGTTCGGGCTAGGGTTAGGTTTAGGGTTCGGGTTAGGGTTAGGGTTAGGGTTCGGGTTAGGGTTAGGGTTCGTGTTCGGGTTAGGGTTAGGTTTCGTGTTCGTGTTAGGGTTCGGGTTCGGGTTAGGGTTCGGGTTAGGGTTAGGGTTAGGGTTCGGTTTAGGTTTAGGTTTCGGGTTCGGGTTCGGTTTAGGTTTAGGGTTCGGTTTAGGGTTAGGGTTCGGGTTAGGTTTAGGTTTAGGGTTCGGGTTAGGGTTAGGTTTAGGGTTCAGGTTAGGGTTAGGGTTCGGGTTAGGGTTAGGGTTAGGTTTCGGGTTCGGGTTCGGGTTAGGGTTAGGGTTAGATTTCGGGTTAGGTTTAGGGTTCGGGTTAGGGTTAGGGTTCGGGTTAGTGTTCGGGTTAGGGTTAGGATTCGGGTAAAGGGTTAGGGTTCGTGTTCGGGTTAGGGTTAGTGTTAGGGTTCCGGATAGGGTTAGGTTTAGGGTTCGGGTTAGGGTTAGGGTTAGGTTTAGTGTTAGGGTTCGGGTTTGGGTTCGGGTTAGGGTTAGGCCTAGGGTTTGGTTTCGGGTTAGGTTTAGTGTTAGGGTTAGGGTTAGGGTTAGGGTTAGGGTTCGGGTTCGGGTTAGGATTAGGGTTAGGGTTAGGGTTCGGGTTAGGGTTAGGGTTCGGGTTCAGGTTCGGGGTAGGGTTAGGGTTCGGGTTCGGGTTCGGATTCGGGTTAGGGGATAGGGTTCGGGTTAGGGTTAGGGTTAAGGTTCGGGTTAGGGTTAGGGTTAGGGTTAGAGTTAGGGTTCGGATTAGGGTTAGGGTTAGGGTTCGGTTTAGGGTTCGGGTTCGGGTTAAGGTTAGGGTTAGGGTTAGGTTTAGGGTTCGGGTTAGGGTTAGGGTTAGTGTTAGGGTTAGGGGTTAGGCTTAGGGTTAGGGTTCGGGTTCGGGTTAGGGTTAGGGTTATGTTTGGGGGTAAGTGTTAGGGTTCGGGTTAGGGTTAGGGTTAGGGTTAGGGTTAGGGTTAGTGTTCGGGTTAGGGTTAGGGTTCGGGTTAGGTTTGGGTTAGGGTTAGGGTTAGGGTTAGGGTTCGGTTTAGGTTTAGGGTTAGGGTTTGTGTTAGGGTTAGGGTTAGGTTTGGGTTTCGGGTTAGGGTTCGGGTTAGGGTTAGGGTTAGGATTCGGGTTAGGGTCAGGGTTAGGTTTCGGGTTAGGGTTAGGGTTCGGGTTAGGGTGAGGTTTAGGGTTCGGGTTAGGGTTAGGGTTAGGGTTCGGTTTAGGGTTAGGGTTCGTGTTCGGGTTAGGGTTAGGGTTCGGGTTCGTGTTAGGGTTCGGGTTTGGGTTAGGTTTCGGGTTAGGGTTAGGGTTAGGTTTAGGGTTCGGGTTAGGTTTAGGGTTCGGTTTCGGGTACGGGTTAGGGTTAGGGTTCAGGCTAGTGTTAGGGTTCGGGTTAGGGTTAAGGTTAGGGTTCTGGTTAGGTTTAGGGTTAGGGTTCGGGTTAGGGTTAGGGTCGGTTTAGGGTTAAGGTTAGGGTTCGGGTTAGGGTTAGGGTTAGGGTTCGGGTTCAGGTTAGTGTTAGGTTTAGGGTTAGGGTTAGGGTTCGGATTAGGGTTAGGGGTAGGGTTCGGGTTAGGGTTTGTGTTCGGGTTAGTGTTAGGTTTAGGGTTAGGGTTAGGTTTCGGGTTAGGGTTAGGGTTAGTGTTAGGGTTAGGTTTGGTGTTAGGGTTAGGGTTAGGGTTAGGGTTAGGGTTAGGGTTAGGTTTCGGGTTCGGGTTAGGGTTAGGGTTTGGGTTAGGGTTACGTTTAGGGTTAGGGTTAGGGTTAGTGTTCGGGTTCAGGTTAGGGTTAGGGTGCGGGTTAGGTTTAGGGGTAGGGTTAGGGTTCGGTTTCGGGTTACAGTTAGGGTTCGTGTTAGGGTTAGGTTTCGGGTTAGGGTTAGGTTTAGTGTTCGGGTTAGGATTCGGGTTCGGGTTAGGGTTAGGGTTAGGATTCGGGTTAGGGTTAGGGTTCGGGTTCGGGTAAGGGTTAGGGTTAGGTTTCGGGTTAGGGTTAGGGGTTAGTGTTAGGGTTAGGGTTAGGGTTAGGGTTAGGGTTCGGATTATGGTTAGGTTAGGGTTAGGGTTAGGTTTAGTGTTAGGGTTCGGGTTAGGGTTCGGGTTAGGGTTAGGGCTAGGGTTAGGTTTCGGGTTAGATTTAGTGTTACGGTTAGGGTTAGGGTAGGGTTAGGGTTCGGGTTCGGGTTAGGATTAGGTTTAGGGTTAGGGTTCGGTTTAGGGTTAGGGTTCGGGTTCGGGTTCGGGGTAGGGTTAGGGTTCGGGTTCGGGTTCGGATTCGGTTTAGGGGATAGGGTTCGGGTTAGGGTTATGGTTAGGGTGCGGGTTAGGGTTAGGGTTAGGGTTAGAGTTAGGGTTCGGATTAGGGTTAGGGTTAGGGTTTGGGTTAGTGTTCGGGTTCGGGTTAGGGTTAGGGTTAGGGTTAGGTTTAGGGTTCGGGTTAGGGTTAGGGTTAGGGTTAGGGTTAGGGGTTAGGCTTAGGGTTAGGGTTCGGGTTCGGGTTAGGGTTAGGGTTATGTTTGGGGTTAAGTGTTAGGGTTCGGGTTAGGGTTAGGGTTAGGGTTAGGGTTAGTGTTCGGGTTAGGGTTAGGGTTAGGGTTCGGGTTAGGTTTGGGTTAGGGTTAGGGTTAGGGTTAGGGTTCGGTTTAGGGTTAGGGTTAGTGTTTGTGTTAGGGTTAGGGTTAGGTTTAGGTTTCGGGTTAGGGTTCGGGTTAGGGTTAGGGTTAGGATTCGGGTTAGGGTTAGGGTTAGGTTTCGGGTTAGGGCTGGGTTCGGGTTAGGGTTAGGTTTAGGGTTCGGGTTAGGGGTAGGGTTAGGGTTCGGTTTAGGGTTAGGGTTCGTGTTCGGGTTAGGGTTAGGGTTCGGGTTAGGTTTAGGGTTAGGGTTCTGGTTAGGGTTAGGGTTAGGGTTCGGGTTAGGGTTAGGGTTCGGTTTAGGGTTAGGGTTAGGGTTCGGGTTAGGGTTAGGTTTAGGGTTCGGGTTCAGGTTAGTGTTAGGTTTAGGGTTAGGGTTAGGGTTCGGATTAGGGTTAGGAGTAGGGTTCGGTTTAGGGTTCGTGTTCGGGTGAGTGTTAGGTTTAGGGTTAGGGTTAGGGTTCGGGTTACGGTTAGGGTTAGTGTTAGCCTTAGGTTTGGTGTTAGGGTTAGGGTTACGGTTAGGGTTAGGGTTAGGGTTAGGTTTCGGGTTCGGGTTAGGGTTAGGGTTTGGGTTAGGGTTACGTTTAGGGTTAGGGTTAGAGTTAGTGTTCGGGTTCAGGTTAGGCTTATGGTGCGGGTTAGGTTTAGGGTTAGGGTTAGGGTTCAGTTTCGGGTTACGGTTAGGGTTCGTGTTAGGGTTAGGGTTCGGGTTAGGGTTAGGTTTAGTGTTCGGGTTAGGATTCGGGTTCGGGTTAGGGTTAGGGTTAGGATTCGGCTTAGGGTTAGGGTTCGGGTTCGGGTTAGGGTTAGGGTTCGGATTCGGGTTAGGGTTAGGGGTTAGTGTTAGGGTTAGGGTTAGGGTTAGGGTTCGGATTAGGGTTAGGTTACGGTTAGGGTTAGGGTTCTGGTTAGGGTTCGGGTTAGGGTTCGGGTTAGGTTTAGGGTTCGGATTAGGGTTAGGTTTAGGGTTAGAGTTAGGGTTAGGGTTAGGGTTCGGGTTAGGGTTAGGTTTAGGGTTAGGGTTAGGGTTAGGGTTCGGGTTAGGGTTAGGGTTCGTGTTAGGGTTCGGGTTCGGGTTAGGGTTAGGGGTTAGTGTTCAGGTTAGGGTTAGGTTTAGGGTTCGGGTTAGGGTTCGGGTTAGGGTTCGGGTTATGTTTCGGGTTAGGGTTAGGGTTAGTGTTCGGGTTAGGTTTAGGGTTCGGGTTAGGGTTAGGGTTCCGGTTAGGGTTAGGGTTCGGGTTAGGGTTAGGGTTAGTGTTCGGGTTCAGGTTAGTGTTAGGTTTAGGGTTAGGGTTAGGGTTCGGATTACCGTTAGGGGTAGGGTTCGGGTTAGGGTTCGTGTTCGGGTTAGTGTTAGGTTTAGGGTTAGAGTTAGGGTTCGGGTTAGGGTTAGGGTTAGTGTTAGGGTTAGGTTTGGTGTTAGGGTTAGGGTTAGGTTTAGGGTTAGGTTTAGGGTTAGGTTTCGGGTTCGGGTTAGGGTTAGGGTTACGTTTAGGGTTAGGGTTAGAGTTAGTGTTCGGGTTCAGGTTAGGGTTAGGGTGCGGGTTAGGTTTAGGGTTAGGGTTAGGGTTCGGTTTCGGGTTACGGTTAGGGTTCGTGTTAGGTTTTGGGTTAGGGTGGTTTAGAGTTCGGGTTAGAGTTAGGGTTAGGTTTAGGTTTAGGGTTCGTGTTAGGGTTCGGGCTAGGGTTAGGGTTGGGTTTCGGGTTAGCGTTAGGGTTCGGGTAGGGTGAGGGTTCGGGTTAGGGTTAGGGTTAGGGTTCGGGTTAGGGTTAGGGTTAGGTTTAGGGTTCGGGTTAGGGTTAGGGTTGGGGTTCGGGTTCGGGTTAGGTTTAGGGTTAGGGTTCGGGTTAGGGTTAGGATTCGGGTTAGGGTAAGGGTTAGGGTTAGGGTTTGGGTTCGGGTTAGGGTTAGGGTTAGGGTTAGGATTCGGGTTAGGGTTAGGGTTAGGGTTTAGGGTTAGGGTTAGTGTTAGGGTTAGGTTTAGGGTTCAGATTAGCGTTAGGTTTCGGATTAGGGTTAGGGTTAGGTTTAGGGTTAGTGTTCGGGTTAGGGTTAGGGTTCGGGTTAGGGTTCGGGTTAGGGTTAGGGTTCGGGTTAGGTTTAGGGTACGGGTTCGGGTTCGGTTTAGGGTTAGGGTTCGGGTTAGGGTTAGGGTTCGGGTTAGGGTTAGGGTTAGGGTTCGCGTTAGGGTCAGGGTTAGGGTTCAGGTTAGGGTTAGGGTTCGGGTTAGGGTTAGGGTTAGGGTTCGGATTAGGGTAAGGTTAGGGTTAGGGTTAGGGTTCTGTTTAGGGTTCGGGTTAGGGTTCGGGTTAGGGTTAGGGTTCGGGTTAGGGTTAGGTTTAGGTTTAGAGTTAGGGTTAGGGTTAGGGTTCGGGATAGGGTTAGGGTTAGGGTTAGGGTTAGGGTTAGGGTTAGGGTTCGGGTTAGGGTTAGGGTTAGGGTTCGGGTTAGGTTTCGGCTTTGGGTTAGGGTTAGGTGTTAGGGTTCAGGTTAGGGTTAGGGGTAGGGTTCGGGTTAGGGTTCGGGTTAGGGTTAGGGTTAGTGTTCGGGTTAGGGTTAGGGTTAGGGTTAGGGTTAGAGTTCGTGTTACGGTTAGGGTTCGGGATAGGGTTAGGGTTAGGGTTCGGGTTAGGGATAGGTTTAGGGTTTAGGTTAGGGTTAGGGTTCGGGTTAGGGTTAGGGTTAGGGTTCGACTTAGGGTTCGGGTTAGGGTTGGGGTAGGGGTTAGTGTTTAGGTTAGGGTTAGGGTTAGGGTTAGTGTTAGGGTTCGGGTTAGTGTTAGGGTTAGGGTTCAGGTTAGGTTTAGGGTTATGGTTCGTGTTATGGTTAGGGTTCGGGTTACGGTTAGGGTTCGGGTTAGGGTTAGGGTTAGGGTTCGGGTTAAGGTAGGTTTAGGGTTTGGGTTAGGGTTAGGGTTCGGGTTAGGGTTAGGGTTAGGGTTCGGGTTAGGGTTCGTGTTAGGGTTAGGCTTCGGGTTAGGGTTAGGGTTAGAGTTCGGGTTAGGGTTAGGGTTAGGGTTAGGTTTAGGGTTCGTGTTAGGGTTCGGGTTAGGGTTCGGGTTAGGGTTAGGGTTAGGGTTCGGGTTAGGGTTAGGTTTAGGGTTAGGGTTCGGGTTAGGGTTAGGGTTCGGTTTAGGGTTAGGGTTATTGTTCGGGTTCGGGTTAGGGTTAGGGTTGGGGTTCGGGTTAGGGTTCGGTTTAGGGTTCGGGTTAGGGTTAGGGTTAGGGTTAGGGTTCGGGTTCGGGTTTAGGGTTAGGGTTAGGGTTCGGGTTAGTGTTCGGGTTAGGGTTAGGATTCGGGTAAAGGGTTAGGGTTCGGGTTCGGGTTAGGGTTAGGGTTAGGGTTCCGGTTAGGGTTAGGTTTAGGGTTCGGGTTAGGGTTAAGGTTAGGTTTAGTGTTAGGGTTCGGGTTAGGGTTAGGGTTAGTGTTAGGGTTAGGTTTGGTGTTAGGGTTAGGGTTAGGGTTAGGGTTAGGGTTAGGGTTCGGATTAGGGTTAGGGGTAGGGTCGGGTTAGGGTTCGTGTTCGGGTTAGTGTTAGGTTTAGGGTTAGGGTTAGGGTTCGGGTTAGGGTTAGGGTTAGTGTTAGGGTTAGGTTTGGTGTTAGGGTTAGGGTTAGGGTTAGGGTTAGGGTTAGGGTTAGGGTTAGGTTTCGGTTTCGGGTTAAGGTTAGGGTTTGGGTTAGGGTTACGTTTAGGGTTAGGGTTAGAGTTAGTGTTCGGGTTCAGGTTAGGGTTAGTGTGGGGGTTAGTTTTAGGGGTAGGGTTAGGGTTCGGTTTCGGGTTACGGTTAGGGTTCGTGTTAGGGTTAGGGTTCGCGTTAGGGTTAGGTTTAGTGTTCGGGTTAGGATTCGGGTTCGGGTTAGGGTTAGGGTTAGGATTCGGGTTAGGGTTAGGGTTCGGGTTCGGTTTAGGGTTAGGGTTAGTTTTCGGGTTAGGGTTAGGGGTTAGTGTTAGGGTTAGGGTTAGGGTTAGGGTTCGGATAGGTTTAGGTTAGGGTTAGGGTTAGGGTTCTGGTTAGGGTTCGTGTTAGGGTTCGGGTTAGGGTTAGGGTTCGGGTTAGGTTTAGGTTTAGGGTTAGAGTTAGGGTTAGGGTTAGGGTTTGGGTTAGGGTTAGGTTTAGGGTTAGGGTTAGGGTTAGGGTTTGGGTTCGGGTTAGGGTTAGGGGTTAGTGTTCAGGTTAGGGTTAGGGTTAGGGTTCGACTTAGGGTTCGGGTTAGGGTTAGGGTTAGGGTTCGGGTTAAGGTTAGGGTTAGGGTTCGGGTTAGGGTTAGGGTTCGGGTTATGGTTAGGGTTTGGGTTAGGGTTAGGGTTAGGGTTCGTGTTAGGGTTAGGTTTAGGGTTCATATTAGGGTTAGGTTTCGGGTTAGGGTTAGGGTTAGGGTTCGGGTTAGGGTTCGGGTTCGGGTTGGGGTTAGGTGTTAGTGTTCAGGTTAGGGTTAGGGTTAGGGTTCGGGTTAGGGTTCGGGTTAGGGTTAGGGTTAGGGTTCAGTTTAGGGTTAGGGTTAAGGTTAGGGTTAGGGTTCGGGTAACGGTTAGGGTTCGGGTTACGGTTAGGGTTCGGGTTAGGGTTAGGGTTAGGTTTCTTGTTAAGTTTAGGGTTAGGGTTTGGGTTAGGTTTCGCGTTAGGTTTCGGGTTAGGGTTAGGGTTTGGGTTAGGGTTAGGGTTAGAGTTCGGGTTAGGGTTAGGGTTAGGGTTAGGGTTAGGTTTAGGGTTCGTGTTAGGGTTCGGGTTAGGGGTCGGGTTAGGGTTAGGGTTAGGGTTCGGATTAGGGTTAGGGTTAGGGTTAGGGTTCGGGTTGTGGTTCGGGTTAGGGTTAGGGTTAGGTTTAGGGTTCGGGTTAGGGTTAGGGTTCGGGTTCGGGTTAGGGTTAGGGTTGGGGTTCGGGTACGGGTTAGGTTTAGGTTTAGGGTTCGGGTTAGGGTTAGGATTCGTGTTAAGGTTAGGGTTAGGGTTAGGGTTTGGGTTCGGGTTAGGGTTAGGGTTAGGGTTAAGATTCGGGTTAGGGTTAGGGATAGGTTTTAGGGTTAGGGTTAGGGTTAGGTTTAGGTTTAGTGTCGGATTAGCGTTAGGTTTCGGATTAGGGTTAGGTTTAGGTTTAGGGTTAGTGTTCGGGTTAGGGTTAGGGTTAGGGTTCGGGTTAGGGTTAGGGTTCGAGTTAGGGTTAGGGTTAGGGTTAAGGTTATGGTTCGGGTTAGGTTTAGGGTTAGGGTTCGGGTTAGGGTTAGTGTTAGGGTTTGTGTTAGGGGTAGGTTTAGGGTTAGGGTTCGGGTTAGGGTTCGGGTTAGGGTTAGGGTTAGGATTCAGGTTAGTGTTAGGGTTAGGTTTCGGGTTAGGGTTAGGGTTCGGGTTAGGGTTAGGTTTAGGGTTCGGCTTAGGGTTAGGGTTAGGGTTCGGGTTAGGGTTAGGGTTCGTGTTCGGGTTAGGGTTAGGTTTCGGGTTCGGGTTCGGGTTAGGGTTCGGGTTAGGGTTAGGGTTAGGGTTCGGTTTAGGTTTAGGTTTCGGGTTCGGGTTCGGTTTAGGTTTAGGGTTCGGTTTAGGGTTAGGGTACGGGTTAGGGTTAGGTTTAGGGTTCGGGTTAGGGTTAGGTTTAGGGTTCAGATTAGTGTTAGGGTTCGGGTTAGGGTTAGGGTTAGGTTTCGGGTTCGGGTTCGGGTTAGGGTTAGGGTTAGGTTTCAGGTTAGGTTTAGGGTTCGGGTTAGGGTTAGGGTTCGGTTTAGGGTTAAGGTTAGGGTTCGGGTTCGGGTTAGTGTTAGGTTTAGGGTTAGGGTTAGTGTTCGGATTAGGGTTAGGGGAAGGGTTCGGGTTAGGGTTCGTGTTAGGGTTAGTGTTAGTGTTAGAGTTAGGGTTAGGGTTCGGGTTAGTGTTAGGGTTAGTGTTAGGGTTAGGTTTGGTGTTAGGGTTAGGGTTAGGGTTAGGGTTAGTGTTAGGTTTCGGGTTCGGGTTAGGGTTAGGGTTTGGGTTAGGGTTAGGTTTAGGGTTAGGGTTAGAGTTAGGGTTCGGGTTAGGGTTAGGTTTAGGGGTAGGGTTAGGGTTAGGGTTCGGGTTAGGGTTAGGTTTAAGATTCGGGTTAGGTTTAGGGTTTGGTTTCGGGTTAGGGTTAGGGTTCGTGTTCGGGTTAGGTTTAGGGTTCGGGTTCGTGTTAGGGTTCGGGTTTGGGTTAGGGTTTGGGTTAGGGTTAGGGTTAGGGTTCAGTTTAGGGTTAGGGTTAAGGTTAGGGTTAGGGTTCGGGTAACGGTTAGGGTTCGGGTTACGGTTAGGGTTCGGGTTAGGGTTAGGGTTAGGTTTCTTGTTAAGTTTAGGGTTAGGGTTTGGGTTAGGTTTCGCGTTAGGGTTCGGGTTAGGGTTAGGGTTTGGGTTAGGGTTAGGGTTAGAGTTCGGGTTAGGGTTAGGGTTAGGGTTAGGTTTAGGGTTCGTGTTAGGGTTCGGGTTAGGGGTCGGGTTAGGGTTAGGGTTAGGGTTCGGGTTAGGGTTAGGGTTAGGGTTAGGGTTCGGGTTGTGGTTCGGGTTAGGTTTAGGGTTAGGTTTAGGGTTCGGGTTAGGGTTAGGGTTCGGGTTCGGGTTAGGGTTAGGGTTGGGGTTCGGGTACGGGTTAGGTTTAGGTTTAGGGTTCGGGTTAGGGTTAGGATTCGTGTTAAGGTTAGGGTTAGGGTTAGGGTTTGGGTTCGGGTTAGGGTTAGGGTTAGGGTTAAGATTCGGGTTAGGGTTAGGGATAGGTTTTAGGGTTAGGGTTAGGGTTAGGTTTAGGTTTAGTGTCGGATTAGCGTTAGGTTTCGGATTAGGGTTAGGTTTAGGTTTAGGGTTAGTGTTCGGGTTAGGGTTAGGGTTAGGGTTCGGGTTAGGGTTAGGGTTCGAGTTAGGGTTAGGGTTAGGGTTAAGGTTATGGTTCGGGTTAGGTTTAGGGTTAGGGTTCGGGTTAGGGTTAGGGTTAGGGTTTGTGTTAGGGTTAGGTTTAGGGTTAGGGTTCGGGTTAGGGTTCGGGTTAGGGTTAGGGTTAGGATTCAGGTTAGTGTTAGGGTTAGGTTTCAGGTTAGGGTTAGGGTTCGGGTTAGGGTTAGGTTTAGGGTTCGGCTTAGGGTTAGGGTTAGGGTTCGGGTTAGGGTTAGGGTTCGTGTTCGGGTTAGGGTTAGGTTTCGGGTTCGAGTTCGGGTTAGGGTTCGGGTTAGGGTTAGGGTTAGGGTTCGGTTTAGGTTTAGGTTTCGGGTTCGGGTTCGGTTTAGGTTTAGGGTTCGGTTTAGGGTTAGGGTACGGGTTAGGGTTAGGTTTAGGGTTCGGGTTAGGGTTAGGTTTAGGGTTCAGATTAGTGTTAGGGTTCGGGTTAGGGTTAGGGTTAGGTTTCGGGTTCGGGTTCGGGTTAGGGTTAGGGTTAGGTTTCAGGTTAGGTTTAGGGTTCGGGTTAGGGTTAGGGTTCGGTTTAGGGTTAAGGTTAGGGTTCGGGTTCGGGTTAGTGTTAGGTTTAGGGTTAGGGTTAGTGTTCGGATTAGGGTTCGTGTTAGGGTTAGTGTTAGTGTTAGAGTTAGGGTTAGGGTTCGGGTTAGTGTTAGGGTTAGTGTTAGGGTTAGGTTTGGTGTTAGGGTTAGGGTTAGGGTTAGTGTTAGGTTTCGGGTTCGGGTTAGGGTTAGGGTTTGGGTTAGGGTTAGGTTTAGGGTTAGGGTTAGAGTTAGGGTTCGGGTTAGGGTTAGGTTTAGGGGTAGGGTTAGGGTTAGGGTTCGGGTTAGGGTTAGGTTTAAGATTCGGGTTAGGTTTAGGGTTTGGTTTCGGGTTAGGGTTAGGGTTCGTGTTCGGGTTAGGTTTAGGGTTCGGGTTCGTGTTAGGGTTTGGGTTTGGGTTAGGGTTTGGGTTAGGGTTAGGGTTAGGGTTCAGTTTAGGGTTAGGGTTAAGGTTAGGGTTAGGGTTCGGGTAACGGTTAGGGTTCGGGTTACGGTTAGGGTTCGGGTTAGGGTTAGGGTTAGGTTTCTTGTTAAGTTTAGGGTTAGGGTTTGGGTTAGGTTTCGCGTTAGGGTTCGGGTTAGGGTTAGGGTTTGGGTTAGGGTTAGGGTTAGAGTTCGGGTTAGGGTTAGGGTTAGGGTTAGGTTTAGGGTTAATGTTAGGTTTCGGGTTAGGGGTCGGGTTAGGGTTAGGGTTAGGGTTCGGGTTAGGGTTAGGGTTAGGGTTCGGGTTGTGGTTCGGGTTAGGGTTAGGGTTAGGTTTAGGGTTCGGGTTAGGGTTAGGGTTCGGGTTCGGGTTAGGGTTAGGGTTGGGGTTCGGGTACGGGTTAGGTTTAGGTTTAGGGTTCGGGTTAGGGTTAGGATTCGTGTTAAGGTTAGGGTTAGGGTTAGGGTTTGGGTTCGGGTTAGGGTTAGGGTTAGGGTTAAGATTCGGGTTAGGGTTAGGGATAGGTTTTAGGGTTAGGGTTAGGGTTAGGTTTAGGTTTAGTGTCGGATTAGCGTTAGGTTTCGGATTAGGGTTAGGTTTAGGTTTAGGGTTAGTGTTCGGGTTAGGGTTAGGGTTAGGGTTCGGGTTAGGGTTAGGGTTCGAGTTAGGGTTAGGGTTAGGGTTAAGGTTATGGTTCGGGTTAGGTTTAGGGTTAGGGTTCGGGTTAGGGTTAGGGTTAGGGTTTGTGTTAGGGTTAGGTTTAGGGTTAGGGTTCGGGTTAGGGTTCGGGTTAGGGTTAGGGTTAGGATTCAGGTTAGTGTTAGGGTTAGGTTTCGGGTTAGGGTTAGGGTTCGGGTTAGGGTTAGGTTTAGGGTTCGGCTTAGGGTTAGGGTTAGGGTTCGGGTTAGGGTTAGGGTTCCTGTTCGGGTTAGGGTTAGGTTTCGGGTTCGGGTTCGGGTTAGGGTTCGGGTTAGGGTTAGGGTTAGGGTTCGGTTTAGGTTTAGGTTTCGGGTTCGGGTTCGGTTTAGGTTTAGGGTTCGGTTTAGGGTTAGGGTACGGGTTAGGGTTAGGTTTAGGGTTCGGGTTAGGGTTAGGTTTAGGGTTCAGATTAGTGTTAGGGTTCGGGTTAGGGTTAGGGTTAGGTTTCGGGTTCGGGTTCGGGTTAGGGTTAGGGTTAGGTTTCAGGTTAGGTTTAGGGTTCGGGTTAGGGTTAGGGTTCGGTTTAGGGTTAAGGTTAGGGTTCGGGTTCGGGTTAGTGTTAGGTTTAGGGTTAGGGTTAGTGTTCGGATTAGGGTTAGGGGAAGGGTTCGGGTTAGGGTTCGTGTTAGGGTTAGTGTTAGTGTTAGTGTTAGGGTTAGGGTTCGGGTTAGTGTTAGGGTTAGTGTTAGGGTTAGGTTTGGTGTTAGGGTTAGGGTTAGGGTTAGGGTTAGTGTTAGGTTTCGGGTTCGGGTTAGGGTTAGGGTTTGGGTTAGGGTTAGGTTTAGGGTTAGGGTTAGAGTTAGGGTTCGGGTTAGGGTTAGGTTTAGGGGTAGGGTTAGGGTTAGGGTTCGGGTTAGGGTTAGGTTTAAGATTCGGGTTAGGTTTAGGGTTTGGTTTCGGGTTAGGGTTAGGGTTCGTCTTCGGGTTAGGGTTAGGGTTCGGGTTCGTGTTAGGGTTCGGGTTTGGGTTAGGGTTTGGGTTAGGGTTAGGTTTAGGTTTAGGGTTCGGTTTAGGTTTAGGGTTCGGGTTCGGGTTCGGGTTAGGGTTAGGGTTCGGGTTAGGTTTAGGGTTCGGGTTAGGGTTAGGGTTAGGGTTCTGGTTAGGGTTAGGGTTAGGGTTCGGGTTAGGGTTAGGGTTAGGTTTCGGGATCGCGTTCGGTTTAGGGTTAGGGTTAGGTTTCGGGTTAGGGTTAGTGTTCGGGTTAGGGTTAGGGTTCGGGTTAGGGTTAGGGTTAGGGTTCGGGTTCAGGTTAGTGTTAGGTTTAGGGTTAGGGTTAGGGTTCGGATTAGGGTTAGGGGTAGGGTTCAGGTTAGGGTTCGTGTTCGGGTTAGTGTTAGGTTTAGGGTTAGGGTTAGGGTTCGGGTTAGGGTTAGGGTTAGTGTTAGGGTTAGGTTTGGTGTTAGGGTTAGGGTTAGGTTTAGGGTTAGGGTTAGGGTTAGGGATAGGGTTAGGGTTAGGTTTCGGGTTCGGGTTAGGGTTAGGGTTTGGCTTAGGGTTACGTTTAGGGTTAGGGTTAGAGATAGTGTTCGGGTTCAGGTTAGGGTTAGGGTGCGGGTTAGGTTTAGGGTTAGGGTTAGGGTTCGGTTTCGGGTTACGGTTTGGGTTCGTGTTAGGGTTAGGGTTCGGGTTAGGGTTAGGTTTAGTGTTCGGGTTAGGATTCGGGTTCGGTTTAGGGTTAGGGTTAGGATTCGGGTTATGGTTAGGGTTCGGGTTCGGGTTAGGGTTAGGGTTAGGTTTCGGGTTAGGGTTAGGGCTTAGTGTTAGGGTTAGGGTTAGGGTTAGGGTTAGGGATCGGATTAGGGTTAGGTTAGGGTTAGGGTTAGGGTTCTGGTTAGGGTTCGGGTTAGGGTTCGGGTTAGGGTTAGTGTTCGAGTTAGGGTTAGGTTTAGGGTTAGAGTTAGGGTTAGGGTTAGGGTTTGGGTTAGGGTTAGGTTTAGGGTTAGCGTTAGGGTTAGGGTTCGGTTTAGGTTTAGGGTTATGTTTCGGGTTAGGGTTCGGGTTCAGGTTAGGGTTAGGGGTTAGTGTTCAGGTTAGGTTTAGGGTTAGGGTTCGGGTTAGGGTTCGGTTTAGGGTTAGGGTTAGGGTTCGGGTTAGGGTTAGGGTTAGGGTTCGTGTTAGGGTTAGGGTTCGGGTTATGGTTAGGGTTTGGGTTAGGGTTAGGTTTAGGGTTCGGGTTAGGGTTAGGTTTAGGGTTCAGGTTAGGGTTAGGTTTCGGGTTAGGGTTAGGGTTAGGGTTCGGGTTACGGTTCGGGTTCGGGTTGGGGTTAGGTGTTAGTGTTCAGGTTAGGGTTAGGGTTAGGGTTCGGGTTAGGGTTCGGGTTAGGGTTAGGGTTAGGTTTCAGTTTAGGGTTAGGGTTAGGGTTAGAGTTAGGGTTCGGGTTACGGTTAGGGTTCGGGTTACGGTTAGGGTTCGGGTTAGGGTTAGGGTTAGGGTTCGGGTTGAGGTTAGGGTTAGGGTTTGGGTTAGGGTTAGGGTTCGGGTTAGGGTTAGGTTTAGGGTTCGGGTTAGGGTTCGGGTTCGTGTTAGGGTTTGGATTAGGGTTAGGGTTAGGGTTAGGGTTAGGGTTCGGGTTAGGGTTAGGGTTAGGGTTAGGGTTCGGGTTAGTGTTAGGGTTCGGTTTAGGGTTAGGGTTAGGGTTCGGTTTCGGGCTAGGGTTAGGATTGGGTTTCGGGTTAGGGTTAGGGTTAGGGTTAGGATTCGGGTTAAGGTTAGGGTTAGGGTTAGGGTTTGGGTTGGGGTTAGGGTTAGGGTTAGGGTTAGGATTCGGGTTAGTGTTAGGGTTAGTGTTTAGGGTTAGGGTTAGGGTTAGGGTTAGGTTTAGGGTTCAGATTAGCGTTAGGTTTCGGATTAGGGTTAGGATTAGGTTTAGGGTAAGTGTTCGGGTTAGGGTTAGGGTTAGGGTTATGGTTCGGGTTAGGGTTAGGTTTAGGGTTCGAGTTAGGGTTAGGGTTAGGGATAAGGTTATGGTTCGGGTTAGGGTTAGGGTTAGGGTTCGGGATAGGGTTAGGTTTAGGGTTTGTGTTAGGGTTAGGGTTAGGGTTAGGGTTCGGGTTAGGGTTCGGTTTAGGGTTAGGGTTAGGATTTGTGTTAGGGTTAGGGTTAGGTTTCGGGTTAGGGTTAGGGTTCGGGTTAGGGTTAGATTTAGGGTTCGGGTTAGGGTTAGGGTTAGGGTTCGGGTTAGGGTTAGGTTTCGTGTTCGGGTTAGGGTTAGGGTTCGGGTTCGTGTTAGGGTTCGGGTTTGGGTTAGGGTTCGGGTTAGGGTTAGGTTTAGGGTTAGAGTTAGGGTTAGGGTTAGGTTTAGTGTTAGGGTTCGGGTTAGGGTTAGGGTTAGTGTTAGGGTTAGGTTTGGTGTTAGGGTTAGGGTTAGGGTTAGGGTTAGGGTTAGGGTTCGGATTAGGGTTAGGGGTAGGGTCGGGTTAGGGTTCGTGTTCGGGTTAGTGTTAGGTTTAGGGTTAGGGTTAGGGTTCGGGTTAGGGTTAGGGTTAGTGTTAGGGTTAGGTTTGGTGTTAGGGTTAGGGTTAGGGTTAGGGTTAGGGTTAGGGTTAGGGTTAGGTTTCGGTTTCGGGTTAAGGTTAGGGTTTGGGTTAGGGTTACGTTTAGGGTTAGGGTTAGAGTTAGTGTTCGGGTTCAGGTTAGGGTTAGTGTGGGGGTTAGTTTTAGGGGTAGGGTTAGGGTTCGGTTTCGGGTTACGGTTAGGGTTCGTGTTAGGGTTAGGGTTCGCGTTAGGGTTAGGTTTAGTGTTCGGGTTAGGATTCGGGTTCGGGTTAGGGTTAGGGTTAGGATTCGGGTTAGGGTTAGGGTTCGGGTTCGGTTTAGGGTTAGGGTTAGTTTTCGGGTTAGGGTTAGGGGTTAGTGTTAGGGTTAGGGTTAGGGTTAGGGTTCGGATAGGTTTAGGTTAGGGTTAGGGTTAGGGTTCTGGTTAGGGTTCGTGTTAGGGTTCGGGTTAGGGTTAGGGTTCGGGTTAGGTTTAGGTTTAGGGTTAGAGTTAGGGTTAGGGTTAGGGTTTGGGTTAGGGTTAGGTTTAGGGTTAGGGTTAGGGTTAGGGTTTGGGTTCGGGTTAGGGTTAGGGGTTAGTGTTCAGGTTAGGGTTAGGGTTAGGGTTCGACTTAGGGTTCGGGTTAGGGTTAGGGTTAGGGTTCGGGTTAAGGTTAGGGTTAGGGTTCGGGTTAGGGTTAGGGTTCGGGTTATGGTTAGGGTTTGGGTTAGGGTTAGGGTTAGGGTTCGTGTTAGGGTTAGGTTTAGGGTTCATATTAGGGTTAGGTTTCGGGTTAGGGTTAGGGTTAGGGTTCGGGTTAGGGTTCGGGTTCGGGTTGGGGTTAGGTGTTAGTGTTCAGGTTAGGGTTAGGGTTAGGGTTCGGGTTAGGGTTCGGGTTAGGGTTAGGGTTAGGGTTCAGTTTAGGGTTAGGGTTAAGGTTAGGGTTAGGGTTCGGGTAACGGTTAGGGTTCGGGTTACGGTTAGGGTTCGGGTTAGGGTTAGGGTTAGGTTTCTTGTTAAGTTTAGGGTTAGGGTTTGGGTTAGGTTTCGCGTTAGGGTTCGGGTTAGGGTTAGGGTTTGGGTTAGGGTTAGGGTTAGAGTTCGGGTTAGGGTTAGGGTTAGGGTTAGGGTTAGGTTTAGGGTTCGTGTTAGGGTTCGGGTTAGGGGTCGGGTTAGGGTTAGGGTTAGGGTTCGGGTTAGGGTTAGGGTTAGGGTTAGGGTTCGGGTTGTGGTTCGGGTTAGGGTTAGGGTTAGGTTTAGGGTTCGGGTTAGGGTTAGGGTTCGGGTTCGGGTTAGGGTTAGGGTTGGGGTTCGGGTACGGGTTAGGTTTAGGTTTAGGGTTCGGGTTAGGGTTAGGATTCGTGTTAAGGTTAGGGTTAGGGTTAGGGTTTGGGTTCGGGTTAGGGTTAGGGTTAGGGTTAAGATTCGGGTTAGGGTTAGGGATAGGTTTTAGGGTTAGGGTTAGGGTTAGGTTTAGGTTTAGTGTCGGATTAGCGTTAGGTTTCGGATTAGGGTTAGGTTTAGGTTTAGGGTTAGTGTTCGGGTTAGGGTTAGGGTTAGGGTTCGGGTTAGGGTTAGGGTTCGAGTTAGGGTTAGGGTTAGGGTTAAGGTTATGGTTCGGGTTAGGTTTAGGGTTAGGGTTCGGGTTAGGGTTAGTGTTAGGGTTTGTGTTAGGGGTAGGTTTAGGGTTAGGGTTCGGGTTAGGGTTCGGGTTAGGGTTAGGGTTAGGATTCAGGTTAGTGTTAGGGTTAGGTTTCGGGTTAGGGTTAGGGTTCGGGTTAGGGTTAGGTTTAGGGTTCGGCTTAGGGTTAGGGTTAGGGTTCGGGTTAGGGTTAGGGTTCGTGTTCGGGTTAGGGTTAGGTTTCGGGTTCGGGTTCGGGTTAGGGTTCGGGTTAGGGTTAGGGTTAGGGTTCGGTTTAGGTTTAGGTTTCGGGTTCGGGTTCGGTTTAGGTTTAGGGTTCGGTTTAGGGTTAGGGTACGGGTTAGGGTTAGGTTTAGGGTTCGGGTTAGGGTTAGGTTTAGGGTTCAGATTAGTGTTAGGGTTCGGGTTAGGGTTAGGGTTAGGTTTCGGGTTCGGGTTCGGGTTAGGGTTAGGGTTAGGTTTCAGGTTAGGTTTAGGGTTCGGGTTAGGGTTAGGGTTCGGTTTAGGGTTAAGGTTAGGGTTCGGGTTCGGGTTAGTGTTAGGTTTAGGGTTAGGGTTAGTGTTCGGATTAGGGTTAGGGGAAGGGTTCGGGTTAGGGTTCGTGTTAGGGTTAGTGTTAGTGTTAGAGTTAGGGTTAGGGTTCGGGTTAGTGTTAGGGTTAGTGTTAGGGTTAGGTTTGGTGTTAGGGTTAGGGTTAGGGTTAGGGTTAGTGTTAGGTTTCGGGTTCGGGTTAGGGTTAGGGTTTGGGTTAGGGTTAGGTTTAGGGTTAGGGTTAGAGTTAGGGTTCGGGTTAGGGTTAGGTTTAGGGGTAGGGTTAGGGTTAGGGTTCGGGTTAGGGTTAGGTTTAAGATTCGGGTTAGGTTTAGGGTTTGGTTTCGGGTTAGGGTTAGGGTTCGTGTTCGGGTTAGGTTTAGGGTTCGGGTTCGTGTTAGGGTTCGGGTTTGGGTTAGGGTTTGGGTTAGGGTTAGGGTTAGGGTTCAGTTTAGGGTTAGGGTTAAGGTTAGGGTTAGGGTTCGGGTAACGGTTAGGGTTCGGGTTACGGTTAGGGTTCGGGTTAGGGTTAGGGTTAGGTTTCTTGTTAAGTTTAGGGTTAGGGTTTGGGTTAGGTTTCGCGTTAGGGTTCGGGTTAGGGTTAGGGTTTGGGTTAGGGTTAGGGTTAGAGTTCGGGTTAGGGTTAGGGTTAGGGTTAGGTTTAGGGTTCGTGTTAGGGTTCGGGTTAGGGGTCGGGTTAGGGTTAGGGTTAGGGTTCGGGTTAGGGTTAGGGTTAGGGTTAGGGTTCGGGTTGTGGTTCGGGTTAGGTTTAGGGTTAGGTTTAGGGTTCGGGTTAGGGTTAGGGTTCGGGTTCGGGTTAGGGTTAGGGTTGGGGTTCGGGTACGGGTTAGGTTTAGGTTTAGGGTTCGGGTTAGGGTTAGGATTCGTGTTAAGGTTAGGGTTAGGGTTAGGGTTTCGGTTCGGGTTAGGGTTAGGGTTAGGGTTAAGATTCGGGTTAGGGTTAGGGATAGGTTTTAGGGTTAGGGTTAGGGTTAGGTTTAGGTTTAGTGTCGGATTAGCGTTAGGTTTCGGATTAGGGTTAGGTTTAGGTTTAGGGTTAGTGTTCGGGTTAGGGTTAGGGTTAGGGTTCGGGTTAGGGTTAGGGTTCGAGTTAGGGTTAGGGTTAGGGTTAAGGTTATGGTTCGGGTTAGGTTTAGGGTTAGGGTTCGGGTTAGGGTTAGGGTTAGGGTTTGTGTTAGGGTTAGGTTTAGGGTTAGGGTTCGGGTTAGGGTTCGGGTTAGGGTTAGGGTTAGGATTCAGGTTAGTGTTAGGGTTAGGTTTCAGGTTAGGGTTAGGGTTCGGGTTAGGGTTAGGTTTAGGGTTCGGCTTAGGGTTAGGGTTAGGGTTCGGGTTAGGGTTAGGGTTCGTGTTCGGGTTAGGGTTAGGTTTCGGGTTCGAGTTCGGGTTAGGGTTCGGGTTAGGGTTAGGGTTAGGGTTCGGTTTAGGTTTAGGTTTCGGGTTCGGGTTCGGTTTAGGTTTAGGGTTCGGTTTAGGGTTAGGGTACGGGTTAGGGTTAGGTTTAGGGTTCGGGTTAGGGTTAGGTTTAGGGTTCAGATTAGTGTTAGGGTTCGGGTTAGGGTTAGGGTTAGGTTTCGGGTTCGGGTTCGGGTTAGGGTTAGGGTTAGGTTTCAGGTTAGGTTTAGGGTTCGGGTTAGGGTTAGGGTTCGGTTTAGGGTTAAGGTTAGGGTTCGGGTTCGGGTTAGTGTTAGGTTTAGGGTTAGGGTTAGTGTTCGGATTAGGGTTAGGGGAAGGGTTCGGGTTAGGGTTCGTGTTAGGGTTAGTGTTAGTGTTAGAGTTAGGGTTAGGGTTCGGGTTAGTGTTAGGGTTAGTGTTAGGGTTAGGTTTGGTGTTAGGGTTAGGGTTAGGGTTAGTGTTAGGTTTCGGGTTCGGGTTAGGGTTAGGGTTTGGGTTAGGGTTAGGTTTAGGGTTAGGGTTAGAGTTAGGGTTCGGGTTAGGGTTAGGTTTAGGGGTAGGGTTAGGGTTAGGGTTCGGGTTAGGGTTAGGTTTAAGATTCGGGTTAGGTTTAGGGTTTGGTTTCGGGTTAGGGTTAGGGTTCGTGTTCGGGTTAGGTTTAGGGTTCGGGTTCGTGTTAGGGTTTGGGTTTGGGTTAGGGTTTGGGTTAGGGTTAGGGTTAGGGTTCAGTTTAGGGTTAGGGTTAAGGTTAGGTTTAGGGTTCGGGTAACGGTTAGGGTTCGGGTTACGGTTAGGGTTCGGGTTAGGGTTAGGGTTAGGTTTCTTGTTAAGTTTAGGGTTAGGGTTTGGGTTAGGTTTCGCGTTAGGGTTCGGGTTAGGGTTAGGGTTTGGGTTAGGGTTAGGGTTAGAGTTCGGGTTAGGGTTAGGGTTAGGGTTAGGTTTAGGGTTCGTGTTAGGTTTCGGGTTAGGGGTCGGTTTAGGGTTAGGGTTAGGGTTCGGGTTAGGGTTAGGGTTAGGGTTCGGGTTGTGGTTCGGGTTAGGGTTAGGGTTAGGTTTAGGGTTCGGGTTAGGGTTAGGGTTCGGGTTCGGGTTAGGGTTAGGGTTGGGGTTCGGGTACGGGTTAGGTTTAGGTTTAGGGTTCGGGTTAGGGTTAGGATTCGTGTTAAGGTTAGGGTTAGGGTTAGGGTTTGGGTTCGGGTTAGGGTTAGGGTTAGGGTTAAGATTCGGGTTAGGGTTAGGGATAGGTTTTAGGGTTAGGGTTAGGGTTAGGTTTAGGTTTAGTGTCGGATTAGCGTTAGGTTTCGGATTAGGGTTAGGTTTAGGTTTAGGGTTAGTGTTCGGGTTAGGGTTAGGGTTAGGGTTCGGGTTAGGGTTAGGGTTCGAGTTAGGGTTAGGGTTAGGGTTAAGGTTATGGTTCGGGTTAGGTTTAGGGTTAGGGTTCGGGTTAGGGTTAGGGTTAGGGTTTGTGTTAGGGTTAGGTTTAGGGTTAGGGTTCGGGTTAGGGTTCGGGTTAGGGTTAGGGTTAGGATTCAGGTTAGTGTTAGGGTTAGGTTTCGGGTTAGGGTTAGGGTTCGGGTTAGGGTTAGGTTTAGGGTTCGGCTTAGGGTTAGGGTTAGGGTTCGGGTTAGGGTTAGGGTTCCTGTTCGGGTTAGGGTTAGGTTTCGGGTTCGGGTTCGGGTTAGGGTTCGGGTTAGGGTTAGGGTTAGGGTTCGGTTTAGGTTTAGGTTTCGGGTTCGGGTTCGGTTTAGGTTTAGGGTTCGGTTTAGGGTTAGGGTACGGGTTAGGGTTAGGTTTAGGGTTCGGGTTAGGGTTAGGTTTAGGGTTCAGATTAGTGTTAGGGTTCGGGTTAGGGTTAGGGTTAGGTTTCGGGTTCGGGTTCGGGTTAGGGTTAGGGTTAGGTTTCAGGTTAGGTTTAGGGTTCGGGTTAGGGTTAGGGTTCGGTTTAGGGTTAAGGTTAGGGTTCGGGTTCGGGTTAGTGTTAGGTTTAGGGTTAGGGTTAGTGTTCGGATTAGGGTTAGGGGAAGGGTTCGGGTTAGGGTTCGTGTTAGGGTTAGTGTTAGTGTTAGTGTTAGGGTTAGGGTTCGGGTTAGTGTTAGGGTTAGTGTTAGGGTTAGGTTTGGTGTTAGGGTTAGGGTTAGGGTTAGGGTTAGTGTTAGGTTTCGGGTTCGGGTTAGGGTTAGGGTTTGGGTTAGGGTTAGGTTTAGGGTTAGGGTTAGAGTTAGGGTTCGGGTTAGGGTTAGGTTTAGGGGTAGGGTTAGGGTTAGGGTTCGGGTTAGGGTTAGGTTTAAGATTCGGGTTAGGTTTAGGGTTTGGTTTCGGGTTAGGGTTAGGGTTCGTGTTCGGGTTAGGGTTAGGGTTCGGGTTCGTGTTAGGGTTCGGGTTTGGGTTAGGGTTTGGGTTAGGGTTAGGTTTAGGTTTAGGGTTCGGTTTAGGTTTAGGGTTCGGGTTCGGGTTCGGGTTAGGGTTAGGGTTCGGGTTAGGTTTAGGGTTCGGGTTAGGGTTAGGGTTAGGGTTCTGGTTAGGGTTAGGGTTAGGGTTCGGGTTAGGGTTAGGGTTAGGTTTCGGGATCGCGTTCGGTTTAGGGTTAGGGTTAGGTTTCGGGTTAGGGTTAGTGTTCGGGTTAGGGTTAGGGTTCGGGTTAGGGTTAGGGTTAGGGTTCGGGTTCAGGTTAGTGTTAGGTTTAGGGTTAGGGTTAGGGTTCGGATTAGGGTTAGGGGTAGGGTTCAGGTTAGGGTTCGTGTTCGGGTTAGTGTTAGGTTTAGGGTTAGGGTTAGGGTTCGGGTTAGGGTTAGGGTTAGTGTTAGGGTTAGGTTTGGTGTTAGGGTTAGGGTTAGGTTTAGGGTTAGGGTTAGGGTTAGGGATAGGGTTAGGGTTAGGTTTCGGGTTCGGGTTAGGGTTAGGGTTTGGCTTAGGGTTACGTTTAGGGTTAGGGTTAGAGATAGTGTTCGGGTTCAGGTTAGGGTTAGGGTGCGGGTTAGGTTTAGGGTTAGGGTTAGGGTTCGGTTTCGGGTTACGGTTTGGGTTCGTGTTAGGGTTAGGGTTCGGGTTAGGGTTAGGTTTAGTGTTCGGGTTAGGATTCGGGTTCGTTTTAGGGTTAGGGTTAGGATTCGGGTTATGGTTAGGGTTCGGGTTCGGGTTAGGGTTAGGGTTAGGTTTCGGGTTAGGGTTAGGGCTTAGTGTTAGGGTTAGGGTTAGGGTTAGGGTTAGGGATCGGATTAGGGTTAGGTTAGGGTTAGGGTTAGGGTTCTGGTTAGGGTTCGGGTTAGGGTTCGGGTTAGGGTTAGTGTTCGAGTTAGGGTTAGGTTTAGGGTTAGAGTTAGGGTTAGGGTTAGGGTTTGGGTTAGGGTTAGGTTTAGGGTTAGCGTTAGGGTTAGGGTTCGGTTTAGGTTTAGGGTTATGTTTCGGGTTAGGGTTCGGGTTCAGGTTAGGGTTAGGGGTTAGTGTTCAGGTTAGGTTTAGGGTTAGGGTTCGGGTTAGGGTTCGGTTTAGGGTTAGGGTTAGGGTTCGGGTTAGGGTTAGGGTTAGGGTTCGTGTTAGGGTTAGGGTTCGGGTTATGGTTAGGGTTTGGGTTAGGGTTAGGTTTAGGGTTCGGGTTAGGGTTAGGTTTAGGGTTCAGGTTAGGGTTAGGTTTCGGGTTAGGGTTAGGGTTAGGGTTCGGGTTACGGTTCGGGTTCGGGTTGGGGTTAGGTGTTAGTGTTCAGGTTAGGGTTAGGGTTAGGGTTCGGGTTAGGGTTCGGGTTAGGGTTAGGGTTAGGTTTCAGTTTAGGGTTAGGGTTAGGGTTAGAGTTAGGGTTCGGGTTACGGTTAGGGTTCGGGTTACGGTTAGGGTTCGGGTTAGGGTTAGGGTTAGGGTTCGGGTTGAGGTTAGGGTTAGGGTTTGGGTTAGGGTTAGGGTTCGGGTTAGGGTTAGGTTTAGGGTTCGGGTTAGGGTTCGGGTTCGTGTTAGGGTTTGGATTAGGGTTAGGGTTAGGGTTAGGGTTAGGGTTCGGGTTAGGGTTAGGGTTAGGGTTAGGGTTCGGGTTAGTGTTAGGGTTCGGTTTAGGGTTAGGGTTAGGGTTCGGTTTCGGGCTAGGGTTAGGATTGGGTTTCGGGTTAGGGTTAGGGTTAGGGTTAGGATTCGGGTTAAGGTTAGGGTTAGGGTTAGGGTTTGGGTTGGGGTTAGGGTTAGGGTTAGGGTTAGGATTCGGGTTAGTGTTAGGGTTAGTGTTTAGGGTTAGGGTTAGGGTTAGGGTTAGGTTTAGGGTTCAGATTAGCGTTAGGTTTCGGATTAGGGTTAGGATTAGGTTTAGGGTAAGTGTTCGGGTTAGGGTTAGGGTTAGGGTTAGGGTTCGGGTTAGGGTTAGGTTTAGGGTTCGAGTTAGGGTTAGGGTTAGGGATAAGGTTATGGTTCGGGTTAGGGTTAGGGTTAGGGTTCGGGATAGGGTTAGGTTTAGGGTTTGTGTTAGGGTTAGGGTTAGGGTTAGGGTTCGGGTTAGGGTTCGGTTTAGGGTTAGGGTTAGGATTTGTGTTAGGGTTAGGGTTAGGTTTCGGGTTAGGGTTAGGGTTCGGGTTAGGGTTAGATTTAGGGTTCGGGTTAGGGTTAGGGTTAGGGTTCGGGTTAGGGTTAGGTTTCGTGTTCGGGTTAGGGTTAGGGTTCGGGTTCGTGTTAGGGTTCGGGTTTGGGTTAGGGTTCGGGTTAGGGTTAGGTTTAGGGTTAGAGTTAGGGTTAGGGTTAGGGTTCGGTTTAGGGTTAGGTTTAGGGTTAGGGTTAGGGTTAGGGTTCGGGTTAGGGTTAGGGTTAGGGTTCGGGTTAGGGTTCGGTTTCGGGTTAGGGTTAGGTGTTAGTGTTCAGGTTAGGGTTAGGGGTAGGGTTCGGGTTAGGGTTCGGGTTAGGGTTAGCGTTAGTGTTCGGGTTAGGGTTAGGGTTAGGGTTAGGGTTAGGGTTCGGGTTACGGTTAGGTTTCGGGTTAGGGTTAGGGTTAGGGTTCGGTTTAGGGTTAGTTTTAGGGTTCAGGTTAGTGTTAGGGTTCGTGTTAGGATTAGGGTTACGGTTCGGGTTAGGGTCGGGTTCGGGTTGGGGTTAGGGGTTTGTGTTCAGGTTAGGGTTAGGGTTAGGTTTCGGGTTAGGGTTAGGGGTTGGGTTAGGGTTAGGGTTAGGGTTTGGGTTAGGGTTCGGGTTAGGTTTAGGGTTAGGGTTCGGGTTAGGTTTATGTTTCGGGTTAGGGTCAGGGTTAGGGTTAGGGTTCGGGTTAGGGTTAGGTTTCGGGTTAGGGTTGGGTTCGGGTTACTTTTCGGGTTAGGGTTAGGGTTCGGGTTCGGTTTAGGGTTAGGGTTCGGGTTAGGGTTAGGGTTCGGGTTTGGTTTAGGGTTAGGGTTCGGGTTAGGGTTAGGGTTAGGGTTCGGGTTCGGGTTAGGGTTCGGGTTAGTGTTAGGTTTAGGTTTCGGGTTAGGGTTAGGGTTAGGGTTAGGGTTCGTGTTAGGGGTCGGGTTAGGGGTCGGGTTAGGGATAGGGTTAGGGTTCCTTTTAGGGTTAGGGTTAGGGTTAGGATTAGGGTTAGGGTTAGGGTTCGGTTTAGGGGTTTATGGTTAGGGTTCGGGTTAGGTTTAGGGTTAGGGTTCGGGTTCGGGTTAGGGTTCGGGTTAGGGTTATGGTTCGAGTTATGGTTCGGGTTAGGGTTTGGGTTAGAGTTAGGGTTAGGGTTAGGGTTCGGGTTTGGGTTCGGGTTAGGGTTAGGGTTAGGGTTTGGGTTAGGGTTAGGGTTAGGTTTAGGGTTCGGGTTAGGGTTCGGGTTAGGGTTAGGGTTAGGATTCGGGTTAGGGTTAGGGTTTGGGTTCGGGTTAGGGTTAGGGTTAGGGTTCAGGTTAGGGGTTAGGGTTAGGGTTAGGGTTCGGGTTCGGGTTCGGGTTAGGTTTAGGGTTAGGTTTCTGATTAAGGTTAGGTTAGGGTTCGGGTTCGGGGTAGGGTTCGGTTAGGGTTAGGGTTCGGGTTAGGGGTTAGGGTTAGGGTTCGGTTTCGGGTAGGGTTAGGGTTAGGGTTCGGGTTAGGTTAAGTGTTCGGGTTAGGGTTAGGGTTAGTGTTAGGTTTAGGGTTAGCGTTAGGGTTCGGATTAGGGTTAGGGGTAGGGTTCGGGTTAGGGTTCGTGTTCGGGTTAGTGTTAGGTTTAGGGTTAGGGTTAGGGTTCGGGTTAGGGTTAGGGTTAGTGTTAGGGTTAGGTTTGGTGTTAGGGTTAGGGTTAGGGTTAGGGTTAGGGTTAGGGTTAGGGTTAGGGATAGGGTTAGGGTTAGGTTTCGGGTTCGGGTTAGGGTTAGGGTTTGGCTTAGGGTTACGTTTAGGGTTAGGGTTAGAGTTAGTGTTCGGATTCAGGTTAGGGTTAGGGTGCGGGTTAGGTTTAGGGTTAGGGTTAGGGTTCGGTTTCGGGTTACGGTTTGGGTTCGTGTTAGGGTTAGGTTTCGGGTTAGGGTTAGGTTTAGTGTTCGGGTTAGGATTCTGGTTCGGTTTAGGGTTAGGGTTAGGATTCGGGTTATGGTTAGGGTTCGGGTTCGGGTTAGGGTTAGGGTTAGGTTTCGGGATAGGGTTAGGGGTTAGTGTTAGGGTTAGGGTTAGGGTTAGGGTTAGGGTTAGGGATCGGATTAGGGTTAGGTTAGGGTTAGGGTTAGGGTTCTGGTTAGGGTTCGGGTTAGGGTTCGGGTTAGGGTTAGTGTTCGAGTTAGGGTTAGGTTTAGGGTTAGAGTTAGGGTTAGGGTTAGGGTTTGGGTTAGGGTTAGGTTTAGGGTTAGGGTTAGGGTTAGGGTTAGGGTTCGGGTTAGAGTTAGGGTTAGGTTTCGGGTTAGGGTTCGGGTTCGGGTTAGGGTTAGGGGTTAGTGTTCAGGTTAGGGTTAGGGTTAGGGTTCGGGTTAGGGTTCGGGTTAGGGTTAGGGTTAGCGTTCGTGTTAGGGTTAGGGTTCGGGTTATGGTTAGGGTTTGGGTTAGGGTTAGGGTTAGGGTTCGGTTTCGGGTTAGGTTTAGGGTTCAGGTTAGGGTTAGGTTTCGGGTTAGGGTTAGGGTTAGGGTTCGGGTTAGGGTTCGGGTTCGGGTTGGGGTTAGGTGTTAGTGTTCAGGTTAGGGTTAGGGTTCGGGTTAGGGTTCGGGTTAGGGTTAGGGTTAGGTTTCAGTTTAGGGTTAGGGTTAGGGTTAGGGTTAGGGTTCGGGTTACGGTTAGGGTTCGGCTTACGGTTAGGGTTCGGGTTAGGGTTAGGGTTAGGGTTCGGGTTAAGGTTAGGGTTAGGGTTTGGGTTAGGGTTAGGGTTCGGGTTAGGGTTAGGTTTAGGGTTCGGTTTAGGGTTCGGGTTAGGGTTAGGGTTTGGGTTAGGGTTAGGGTTAGAGTTCGAGTTAGGTTTAGGGTTAGGGTTAGGTTTCGGGTTCGTGTTAGTGTTCGGGTTAGGGGTCGGGTTAGGGTTAGGTTTAGGGTTCGGTTTGGGTTAGGGTTAGGGTTAGGTTTCGGGTTAGTGTTAGGGTTCGGTTTAGGGTTAGGGTTAGGGTTCGGTTTCGGGCTAGGGTTAGGTTTGGGTTTCGGGTTAGGGTTAGGGTTAGGGTCGGGTGAGGGTTCGGGTTCGGGTTAGGGTTAGGGTTCGGGTTAGGGTTAGGGTTAGGTTTAGGGTTCGGGTTAGGGTTAGGGTTCGGGTTCGGGTTAGGGTTAGGGTTAGGGTTGGGGTTCGGGTTCTGGTTAGGTTTAGGGTTAGGTTTCGGGTTAGGGTTAGGATTCGGGTTAAGGTTAGGGTTAGGGTTAGGGTTTGGGTTGGGGTTAGGGTTAGGGTTAGGGTTAGGATTCGGGTTAGGGTTAGGGTTAGTGTTTAGGGTTAGGGTTAGGGTTAGGGTTAGGTTTAGGGTTCAGATTAGCGTTAGGTTTCGGATTAGGGTTAGGGTTAGGTTTAGGGTAAGTGTTCGGGTTAGGGTTAGGGTTAGGGTTAGGGTTCGGGTTAGGGTTAGGTTTAGGGTTCGAGTTAGGGTTAGGGTTAGGGTTAAGGTTATGGTTCG
>JAVLSZ010000034.1:845000-855000 GCA_032313775.1 Urocyon cinereoargenteus
AGGGTTCGAGTTAGGGTTAGGGATAGGGTTAGGGTTATGTTTCGGGTTAGGGTTATGGTTAGGGTTAGGGTTCGGATTAGGGTTCGGGGTAGGGTTCGGGTTAAGGCTCGTGTTCGGGTTAGTGTTAGGTTTAGGGTTAGGGTTAGGGTTCGGGTTAGGGTTAGGGTTAGTGTTAGGGTTAGGTTTGGTGTTAGGGTTAGGGTTAGGGTTAGGGTTAGGGTTAGCGTTAGGGTTAGGGTTAGGTTTCGGGTTCGGGTTAGGGTTAGGGTTTGGCTTAGGGTTACGTTTAGGGTTAGGGTTAGAGTTAGTGTTCGGGTTCAGGTTAGGGTTAGGGTGCGGGTTAGGTTTAGCGTTAGGGTTAGGGTTCGGTTTCGGGTTACGGTTAGGGTTCGTGTTAGGGTTAGGGTTCGGGTTAGGGTTAGGTTTAGTGTTCGGGTTAGGATTTGGGTTCGGGTTAGGGTTAGGGTTAGGATTCGGGTTAGGGTTAGGGTTCGGGTTCGGGTTAGGGGTTAGTGTTAGGGTTAGGGTTAGGGTTAGGTTTAGGGTTAGGGTTCGGATTAGGTTTAGGTTAGGGTTAGGGTTAGGGTTCTGGTTAGGGTTTGGGTTAGGGTTCGGGTTAGGGTTAGTGTTCGAGTTAGGGTTAGGTTTAGGGTTAGAGTTAGGGTTAGGGTTAGGTTTTGGGTTAGGGTTAGGTTTAGGGTTAGGGTAAGGGTTAGGGTTCGGGTTAGGGTTAGGGTTAGGGTTCGGGTTAGGGTTCGGGTTCGGGTTAGGTTTAGGGGTTAGTGTTCAGGTTAGGGTTAGGGTTAGGGTTCGAGTTAGGGTTCGGGTTAGGGTTAGGGTTAGGGTTCGGTTTAGGGTTAGGGTTAGGGGTCGAGTTAGGGTTAGGGTTCGGGTTATGGTTAGGGTTTGGGTTAGGGTTAGGGTTAGGTTTCGGGTTTGGGTTAGGTTTAGGGTTCAGGTTAGGGTTAGGTTTCGGGTTAGGGTTAGGGTTAGGGTTCGGGTTAGGGTTCGGGTTCGGGTTGGGGTTAGGTGTTAGTGTTCAGGTTAGGGTTAGGGTTAGGGTTCGGGTGGGGTTCGGGTTAGGGTTAGGGTTAGGGTTCAGTTTAGGGTTAGGGTTAGGGTTAGGGTTAGGGTTCGGGTTACGGTTAGGGTTCGGGTTACGGTTAGGGTTCGGGTTAGGGTTAGGGTTAGGGTTCGGGTTAAGGTTAGGGTTAGGGTTTGGGTTAGGGTTAGGGTTCGGGTTAGGGTTAGGGTTAGGGTTCGGGTTAGCGTTCGGGTTAGGGTTAGGGTTTGGGTTAGGGTTAGGGTTAGAGTTCGGGTTAGGGTTAGGGTTAGTGTTAGGGTTAGGTTTAGGGTTCGTGTTAGGGTTCGGGTTAGGGGTCAGGATAGGGTTAGGGTTAGGGTTCGGGTTAGGGTTAGGGTTAGGGTTAGGGTTCGGGTTAGTGTTAGGGTTCGGTTTAGGGTTAGGTTTAGGGTTCGGGTTCGGGCTAGGGTTAGGGTTGGGTTTCGGGTTAGGGTTAGGGTTAGGGTCGGGTGAGGGTTCGGGTTAGGGTTAGGGTTAGGGTTCGGGTTAGGGTTAGGGTTAGGTTTAGGGTTCGGGTTAGGGTTAGGGTTCGGGTTCGGGTTAGGGTTAGGGTTAGGGTTGGGGTTCGGGTTCGGGTTAGGTTTAGGGTTAGGGTTCGGGTTAGGTTAGGATTCGGGTTAAGGTTAGGGTTAGGGTTAGGGTTTGGGTTCGGGTTAGGGTTAGGGTTAGGGTTAGGATTCGGATTAGGGTTAGGGTTAGGGTTTAGGGTTAGGGTTAGGGTTAGGGTTAGGTTTATGGTTCGGATTAGCGTTAGGTTTCGGATTAGGGTTAGGGTTAGGTTTAGGGTTAGTGTTCGCGTTAGGTTTAGGGTTAGGGTTAGGGTTCGGGTTAGGGTTAGGTTTAGGGTTCGAGTTAGGGTTAGGGTTAGGGTTAAGGTTATGGTTCGGGTTAGGGTTAGGGTTAGGGTTCGGGATAGGGTTAGGGTTAGGGTTTGTGTTAGGGTTAGGGTTAGGGTTAGGGTTCGGTTTAGGGTTCGGTTTAGGTTTAGGGTTAGGATTCGGGTTAGGGTTAGGGTTAGGTTTCGGGTTAGGGTTAGGGTTCGGGTTAGGGTTAGATTTAGGGTTCGGGTTAGGGTTAGGGTTAGGGTTCGGGTTAGGGTTAGGTTTCGTGTTCGGGTTAGGGTTAGGGTTCGGGTTCGTGTTAGGGTTCGGGTTTGGGTTAGGGTTCGGTTTAGGGTTAGGTTTAGGGTTAGGGTTCGGGTTAGGTTTAGGGTTCGGGTTCGGGTTCGGTTTAGGGTTAGGGTTCGGGCTAGGGTTAGGGTTCGGGTTAGGGTTAGGGTTAGGGTTCGGGTTAGGGTTAGGGTTAGGGTTCAGGTTAGGTTTAGGGTCCGGGTTAGGGTTAGGGTTAGGGTTCGGGTTAGGGTTCGGTTTCGGGTTAGGGTTAGGGTTCGGGTTAGGGTTAGGGTTAGGTTTAGGGTTAGGGTTAGTGTTCGGATTAGGGTTAGGGGAAGGGTTCGTGTTAGGGTTCGTGTTCGGGTTAGTGTTAGGGTTAGGGTTAGGGTTAGGGTTCGGGTTAGTGTTAGGGTTAGTGTTAGGGTTAGGTTTGGTGTTAGGGTTAGGGTTAGTGTTAGGGTTAGTGTTAGGTTTCGGGTTCGGGTTAGGGTTAGGGTTTGGGTTAGGGTTAGGTTTAGTGTTAGGGTTAGAGTTAGGGTTCGGGTTCGGGTTAGGGTTAGGGTTCGGGTTAGTGTTAGGGTTAGTGTTAGGGTTGGGGTTAGGGTTAGGGTTAGGGTTAGGGTTAGGGTTAGGGTTAGGTTTCGGGTTCGGTTAGGGTTCGGGTTCGGGTTAGGGTTAGGGTGCGGGTTAGGTTTAGGGTTAGGGTTAGCGTTAGGGTTAGGGTTCGGGTTAGGTTTCGGGTTCGGGTTAGGGTTAGGGTTAGGGTTAGGGTTCGGGTTAGGGTTAGGGTTAGGGTTCGGGTTCGGGTTAGGGTTAGGGTTAGGGTTAGGTTTAGGGTTCGGGTTCTGGTTAGGGTTAGGGGTTAGGGTTCGGGTTCGGGTTCTGGTTAGGGTTAGGGTTAGGTTTCGGGTTAGGGTTAGGTGTTAGTGTTAGTGTTAGGGTTAGGGTTAGGGTTAGGGTTAGGTTTAGGGTTCGGATTAGGGTTAGGTTAGGGTTAGGGTCAGGGTTCTGTTTAGGGTTCGGGTTAGGGTTCGGGTTAGGGTTAGGGTTCGGGTTAGGGTTAGGTTTAGGGTTAGAGTTAGGGTTAGGGTTAGGGTTCGATTTAGGGTTAGGTTTAGGGTTAGGGTTAGGGTTAGGGTTCGGGTTAGGGTTCGGGTTCGGGTTAGGGTTAGGTGTTAGTGTTCAGGTTAGGGTTAGGGGTAGGGTTCGGGTTAGGGTTCGGGTTAGTGTTCGAGTTAGGGTTAGGGTTAGGGTTAGGGTTAGGGTTCGCGTTACGGTTAGGGTTCGGGTTAGGGTTAGGGTTAGGGTTCGGGTTAGGGTTAGGTTTAGGGTTCAGGTTAGTGTTAGGGTTCGTGTTAGGGTTAGGGTTAGGGTTCGGGTTAGGGTTCGGGTTCGGGTTGGGGTTAGGGGTTTGTGTTCAGGTTAGGGTTAGGGTTAGGGTTCGGGTTAGGGTTAGGTATTGGGTTAGGGTTAGGGTTAGGGTTCGGGTTCGGGTTAGGGTTAGGTTTAGGGTTAGGGTTCGGATTAGGGTTAGGTTAGGGTTTGGGTTAGGGTTAGGGTTCGGGTTAGGGTTAAGGTTCGGGTTAGGGGTTAGGGTTAGGGTTCGGTTTTGGGTTAGGTTTAGGGTTAGTGTTCGGGTTAGGTTTAGTGTTCGGGTTAGGGTTAGGGTTAGTGTTAGTGTTAGGGTTGGGGTTAGGTTTAGGGTTAGGGTTAGGGTTAGGTTTCGGGTTCGGGTTAGGGTTAGGTTTCGGGTTAGGGTTAGGTTTAGGGTTAGCGTTATGGTTAGGGTTCGGGTTAGGGTAAGGGTTAGGGTTCGAGTTAGGGTTAGGGTTAGGGTTAGGGTTATGGTTCGGGTTAGGGTTAGGGTTAGGGTTCGGGTTCGGGTTAGGGTTAGGGTTAGGTTTAGGGTTAGGGTTAGGGTTAGGTTTAGGGTTAGGGTTCGGGTTAGGGTTAGGGTTAGGATTCGGGTTAGGGTTAGGTTTAGGTTTCGGGTTAGGGTTAGGGTTCGGGTTAGGGTTAGGGTTAGGGTTCGGGTGAGGGTTAGGGTTCCGGTTAGGTTTAGGGTTAGGGTTCGGGTTCGTTTAGGGTTAGGGTTAGGTTTCGGGTTCGGGGTCGGGTTCGGATTAGGGTTAGGTTTTGGGTTCGGTTTAGGGTTAGGTTTTGGGTTAGGGTTAGGGTTAGGGGTTAGGGTTAGGGTCGAGTTAGCGTTCGGGTTAGGGTTTGGGTTACGGTTAGGGTTAGGGTTAGGGTTCGGGTTAGGGTTCAAGTTAGGTTTAGGGTTAGGTTTATGGTTAGGGTTTGGGTTAGGGTTAGGTTTAGGGTTCGGGTTAGGGTTAGGGTTAGGGTTAGGGTTAGGGTTCGGGTTAGGATTAGGGTTAGTGTTCGGGTTAGGGTTAGGGTTAGGGTTAGGGTTAGGGTTAGGTTTTAGGGTTAGGGTTAGGGTTAAGGTTAGGGTTAGGGGTTAGGGTTAGGGTTAGTGTTAGGGTTAGGTTTCGGGGTAGCGTTAGGGTTCGGATTAGGGTTAGGGTTAGGTTTAGGGTTAGGGTTAGGGTTCGGGTTAGGGTTAGGGTTAGGGTTAGGGTTAGGGTTCGGGTTAGGGTTAGTTTTCGGGTTAGGGTTAGGTTTAGGGTTACGGTTCGGGTTAGGGTTCGGGTTAGGGTTAGGGTTCGCGTTCGGGTTAGGGTTAGGGTTAGGGTTAGGGTTAGGGTTCGGGTTAGGGTTAGGGTTAGGGTTAGGGTTAGGGTTAGGGTTCTGGTTAGGGTTAGGGTTAGTGTTAGGGTTAGGGTTAGGGTTAGGGTTAGGGTTAGGGTTAGGGTTAGGTTTTAGGGTTAGGGTTAGGGTTAAGGTTAGGGTTATGGTTAGGGTTAGGTTTAGGGTTAGGGTTAGGGTTCGGGTTAGCGTTAGGGTTCGGATTAGGGTTAGGGTTAGGTTTAGGGTTAGGGTTAGGGTTCGGGTTAGGATTAGGGTTCGGGTTAGGGTTAGGTTTAGGGTTACGGTTCGGGTTAGGGTTCGGGTTAGGGTTAGGGTTCGCGTTCGGGTTAGGGTTAGGGTTAGGGTTAGGGTTAGGGTTCGGGTTAGGGTTAGGGTTAGGGTTCGGTTTAGGTTTAGGGTTAGGGTTTGGGTTAGGGTTAGGGTTAGTGTTCGGGTTAGGGTTCGGGTTAGGGTTAGGTTTAGGTTTCGGGTTAGGGTTAGGGTTAGGGTTCGGGTTAGGGTTAGGGTTCCGGTAGGGTTAGGTTTAGGGTTCGGGTTAGGTTTAGGGTTAGGGTTTGGGTTAGGGTTAGGGTTCGGGTTCGGGTTATGGTTAGGGTTCGGTTTTGGGTTAGGGTTCGGGTTTTGGTTAGGGTTCGGGTTAGGGTTAGGTTTAGGGTTAGGGTTCGGGTTAGGTTTAGGGTTCGGGTTCGGGTTTGGGTTAGGGTTCGGGTTAGGGTTAGGTTTCGGGTTAGGGTTCGGGTTAGGTTTAGGGTTCGGGTTAGGGTTAGGAGTTAGTATTCAGGTTAGGGTTAGGGTTAGGGTTCGGGTTAGGGTTCGGGTTAGGGTTAGGGTTCGGGTTAGGATTAGGGTTAGGGTTAGGGTTCGGGTTACGGTTAGGGTTCGGGTTAGGGTTAGGGCTAGTGTTCGGGTTAGGGTTAGGGTAAGGTTCCGGTTTGGGTCGGGTTAGGTTTAGGGTTAGTGTTCGGGTTAGGTTTAGTTTTCGGGTTAGGGTTAGGGTTAGGGTTAGGGTTCGGGTTAGGGTTAGGGTTCTGGTTAGGGTTGGGTTCGGGTTAGGTTTCGGGTTAGTGTTAGGGTTCGGGTTCGGGTTAGGTTTAGGTTTAGGGTTCGTGTTAGGGTTCGGGTTAGGGGTCGGGTTAGTGTTAGGGTTAGGGTTCGGGTTAGGGTTAGGGTTAGGGTTAGGGTTCGGGTTAGGGTTAGGGTTAGGGTTCGGGTTAGGGTTAGGGTTAGGGTTAGGGTTAGGGTTAGGTTTAGGGTTCGTGTTAGGTTTCGGGTTAGGGGTCGGGTTAGTGTTAGGGTTAGGGTTCGGGTTAGGGTAGGGTTAGGGTTCCCGGTAGTGTTAGGGTTCGGGTTAGGTTTAGGGTCGGGTTCGGGTTAGGATTAGGGTTGGGGTTCGGGTTAGGGTTCTGGTTAGGGTTCGGGTTAGGGTTAGGGATAGGGTTAGGGTTCGGATTCGGGGTTAGGGTTAGGGTTAGGGTTCGGGTTAGGGTTCGGGTTAGGGTTAGGATTCGGGTAAAGGGTTAGGGTTCGGGTTCGGGTTAGGGTTAGGTTTAGGGTTCCGGTTAGGGTTAGGTTTAGGTTTCTGGTTAGGGTTTAGGTTTAGGGTTAGGTTTAGGGTTCGGGTTAGGGTTCGGGTGAGGGTTAGGGTTAGGGTTCGTGTTAGGGTTAGGGTTAGGGTTCGGGTTAGGGTTAGGGTTAGCGTTCGGGTTAGGTTTCGGGTTAGGGTTCGGGTTAGGGTTAGGGTTAGGGTTTGGGTTAGGGTTACGGTTCGGGTTAGGGTTAGGGTTAGGGTTAGAGTTCGGGTTAGGGTTCGGTTTAGGGTTCGGGTTAGACTTAGGGTTCTGGTTAGGGTTAGGGTTAGGGTTAGGGTTCGGGTTAGGGTTAGGGTTAGGGTTAGGGTTCGGGTTAGGGTTAGGGTTAGGGTTCGGGTTCGGTTTAGGGTTAGGGTTATGGTTCGGGTTAGGGTTCGGTTTCGGGTTAGGGTTAGGGGTTAGTGTTCAGGTTAGGGTTAGGGTTAGGTTTCGGGTTAGGGTTCGGGTTAGGGATAGGGTTAGGGTTCGGGTTAGGGTTCGGGTTATGGTTAGTGTTAGGGTTCGGGTTAGGGTTCGGGTTATGGTTAGGTTTCGGGGTAGGGTTAGGGTTAGGGTTAGGGTTAGGTTTCGGGGTGGGTTCGGGTTAGGTTTAGCGTTAGGGATCGGGTTAGGTTTAAGGTTAGGGTTAGGGTTCGGGTTCGGGTTAGTGTTATTGTTCGTTTTAGGGTTTGGGTTAGGGTTAGGGTTAGGGTTAGGTTTAGGGTTCGGGTTCGGGTTAGGGTTAGGGGTTAGGGTTCGCGTTCGGGTAAGGGTTAGGGTTAGGTTTCGGGTTAGGTTTAGGGGTTAGGGTTAGGGTTAGGGTTAGGGTTAGGGTTAGGGTTAGGGTTCGGATTAGGGTTAGGTTAGGTTTAGGGTTAGGGTTCGGGTTAGGGTTAGGGTTAGGTTTAGGGTTAGGGTTCGGGTTAGGGTTAGTGTTCGGGTTAGGGTTAGGGTTAGGGTTATGGTTCGGGTTAGGGTTATGGTTCGGGTTAAGGTTCGGGTTAGGATTAGGGTTAGGTTTAGTGTTCGGGTTCGGGTTAGGGTTAGGTTTCGTGTTAGGGTTTGGGTTAGGTTTAGGGTTAGGGTTCGGGTTCGGGTTCGGTTTAGGGTTCGGGTTCGGGTTAGGGTTAGTGTTCGGGTTCGTGTTAGGGTTCGGGTTCGTGTTAGGGTTAGGGTTAGGGTTAGGGTTAGGGTTAGGGTTAGGTTTAGGGTTCGGGTTCGGTTTAGGGTTAGGTTTAGGGTTCGGGTTAGGGTTAGGTTTAGGGTTAGGGTCGGGTTAGGGTTAGGGTTCGGGTTAGGGTTAGGGTTCGGGTTCGGTTTCGGGTTCGGGTTAGGGTTAGTTTTGGGGTTCGGGTTAGGTTTCGGGTTAAGGTTCGGTTTAGGGTTAGGTTTAGGGTTAGGGTCCGGGTTCGGGGTTAGGGTTAGTGTTAGGGTTCGGGTTAGGGTTAGGGTTCGGGTTAGGGTTAGGGTTCATGTTAGGGTTAGGGTTAGGGTTCGGGTTCGGGTTCGGGTTCGGGTTAGGGTTAGGGTTCGTGTTAGGGTTCGGGTTAGTGTTTGGGTTAGAGTTAGGGTTAGGGTTAGGGTTCGGGTTCGGGTTATCGTTCGGTTTCGTGTTAGGGTTCGGGTTCGGGTTAAGGTTAGTGTTAGGGTTCGGGTTAGGGTTAGGGTTCGGGTTCGGGTTAGGGTTAGGTTTCGGTTTAGGGTTAGGTTTAGGGGTTAGGTTTAGTGTCGAGTTAGAGTTTGGGTTAGGGTTCGGGTCAGGGTTAGGGTTAGGGTTCGATTTAGGGTTCGAGTTAGGTTTAGTGTTAGGGTTAGGGTTAGGGTTCGGGTTCGGGTTAGGGTTAGGGTTCTGGTTAGGTTCAGGGTTCGGGTTAGGGTTAGGGGTTAGGGTTAGTGTTTGGGATAGGGTTCGGGTTGGGTTAGGGTTAGGGTTAGGGTTAGGTTTCGGTTTAGGTTTAGGGTTAGTGTTCGGGTTAGGGTTAGGGTTAGGGTTAGGGTTAGGTTTTAGGGTTAGGGTTAGGGTTAGGGTTAGGGTTAGGGGTTAGGGTTAGGGTTAGTGTTAGGGTTCGGGTTAGGGTTAGGGTTAGGGTTCAGGTTAGGTTTAGGGTCCGGGTTAGGGTTAGGGTTAGGGTTCGGGTTAGGGTTCGGTTTCGGGTTAGGGTTAGGGTTCGGGTTAGGGTTAGGGTTAGTTTTAGGGTTAGGGTTAGTGTTCGGATTAGGGTTAGGGGAAGGGTTCGTGTTAGGGTTCGTGTTCGGGTTAGTGTTAGGGTTAGGGTTAGGGTTAGGGTTCGGGTTAGTGTTAGGGTTAGTGTTAGGTTTAGGTTTGGTGTTAGGGTTAGGGTTAGTGTTAGGGTTAGTGTTAGGTTTCGGGTTCGGTTTAGGGTTAGGGTTTGGGTTAGGGTTAGGTTTAGGGTTAGGGTTAGAGTTAGGGTTCGGGTTCGGGTTAGGGTTAGGGTTCGGGTTAGGTTTCGGGTTCGGGTTAGGGTTAGGGTTAGGGTTAGTGTTCGGGTTAGGGTTAGGGTTCGGGTTCGGGTTAGGGTTAGGGTTAGGGTTAGGTTTAGGGTTCGGGTTCTGGTTAGGGTTAGGGGTTAGTGTTCGGGTTCGGGTTCTGGTTAGGGTTAGGGTTAGGTTTCGGGTTAGGGTTAGGTGTTAGTGTTAGTGTTAGGGTTAGGGTTAGGGTTAGGGTTAGGGTTCGGATTAGGGTTTGGTTAGGGTTAGGGTTAGGGTTCTGTTTAGGGTTCGGGTTAGGGTTCGGGTTAGGGTTAGGTTTCGGGTTAGGGTTAGGTTTAGGGTTAGAGTTAGGGTTAGGGTTAGGGTTCGATTTAGGGTTAGGTTTAGGGTTAGGGTTAGGGTTAGGGTTCGGGTTAGGTTTAGGGTTAGGGTTCGGGTTAGGGTTCGGGTTCGGGTTAGGGTTAGGTGTTAGTGTTCAGGTTAGGGTTAGGGGTAGGGTTCGGGTTAGGGTTCGGGTTAGGGTTAGGGTTAGTGTTCGAGTTAGGGTTAGGGTTAGGGTTAGGGTTAGGGTTCGCGTTACGGTTAGGGTTCGGGTTAGGGTTAGGGTTAGGGTTCGTGTTAGGGTTAGGTTTAGGGTTCAGGTTAGTGTTAGGGTTCGTGTTAGGGTTAGGGTTAGGGTTCGGGTTAGGGTTCGGGTTCGGGTTGGGGTTAGGGGTTTGTGTTCAGGTTAGGGTTAGGGTTAGGGTTCGGGTTAGGGTTAGGTATTGGGTTAGGGTTAGGGTTAGGGTTCGGGTTCGGGTTAGGGTTAGGTTTAGGGTTAGGGTTTGGATTAGGGTTAGGTTAGGGTTTGGGTTAGGGTTAGGGTTCGGGTTAGGGTTAGGGTTCGGATTAGGGGTTAGGGTTAGGGTTCGGTTTTGGGTTAGGTTTAGGGTTAGTGTTCGGGTTAGGTTTAGTGTTCGGGTTAGGGTTAGGGTTAGTGTTAGTGTTAGGGTTGGGGTTAGGGTTAGGGTTAGGGTTAGGGTTAGGTTTCGGTTTCGGGTTAGGGTTAGGTTTCGGGTTAGGGTTAGGTTTAG
>JAVLSZ010000034.1:857500-860000 GCA_032313775.1 Urocyon cinereoargenteus
TAGGTTTAGGGTTCGTGTTAGGGGTCGGGTTAGGGGTCGGGTTAGTGTTAGGGTTAGGGTTCGGGTTAGGGTAGGGTTAGGGTTCGGGGTAGTGTTAGGGTTCGGGTTAGGTTTAGGGTCGGGTTCGGGTTAGGATTAGGGTTGGGGTTCGGGTTAGGGTTCTGGTTAGGGTTCGGGTTAGGGTTAGGGATAGGGTTAGGGTTCGGATTCGGGGTTAGGGTTAGGGTTAGGGTTCGGGTTAGGGTTCGGGTTAGGGTTAGGATTCGGGTAAAGGGTTAGGGTTCGGGTTCGGGTTAGGGTTAGGTTTAGGGTTCCGGTTAGGGTTAGGTTTAGGTTTCTGGTTAGGGTTTAGGTTTAGGGTTAGGTTTAGGGTTCGGGTCAGGGTTCGGGTGAGGGTTAGGGTTAGGGTTCGTGTTAGGGTTAGGGTTAGGGTTCGGGTTAGGGTTCGGGTTAGGGTTAGGGTTAGGGTTCGGGTTAGGGTTAGGGTTAGGGTTCGGGTTAGGTTTCGGGTTAGGGTTCGGTTTAGATTAGGGTTAGGGTTAAGGTTTGGGTTAGGGTTACGGTTCGGGTTAGGGTTAGGGTTAGGGTTAGAGTTCGGGTTAGGGTTCGGTTTAGGGTTCGGGTTAGACATAGGGTTCGGGTTAGGGTTAGTGTTAGGGTTAGGGTTCGGGTTAGGGTTAGGGTTAGGGTTAGGGTTCGGGTTAGGGTTAGGGTTAGGGTTCGGGTTCGGTTTAGGTTTAGGGTTATGGTTCGGGTTAGGGTTCGGTTTCGGGTTAGGGTTAGGGGTTAGTGTTCAGGTTAGGGTTAGGGTTAGGTTTCGGGTTAGGGTTCGGGTTATGGATAGGGTTAGGGTTCGGGTTAGGGTTCGGGTTATGGTTAGTGTTAGGGTTCAGGTTAGGGTTCGGGTTATGGTTAGGGTTCGGGGTAGGGTTAGGGTTAGGGTTAGGGTTAGGTTTCGGGGTGGGTTCGGGTTAGGTTTAGGGTTAGGGTTCGGGTTAGGTTTAAGGTTAGGGTTAGGGTTCGGGTTCGGGTTAGTGTTAGGGTTCGTTTTAGGGTTTGGGTTAGGGTTAGGGTTAGGGTTAGGTTTAGGGTTCGGGTTCGGGTTCGGGTTAGGGGTTAGGGTTCGCGTTCGGGTAAGGGTTAGGGTTAGGTTTCGGGTTAGGTTTAGGGGTTAGGGTTAGGGTTAGGGTTAGGGTTAGGGTTCGGATTAGGGTTAGGTTAGGGTTAGGGTTAGGGTTCGGGTTAGGGTTAGGGTTAGGTTTAGGGTTAGGGTTCGGGTTAGGGTTAGTGGTCGGGTTAGGTTTAGGGTTAGGGTTATGGTTCGGGTTAGGGTTAGGGTTCGGGTTAAGGTTCGGGTTAGGATTAGTGTTAGGTTTAGTGTTCGGGTTCGGGTTAGGGTTAGGTTTCGTGTTAGGGTTTGGGTTAGGGTTAGGGTTAGGGTTCGGGTTCGGGTTCGGTTTAGGGTTCGGGTTCGGGTTAGGGTTAGTGTTCGGGTTCGTGTTAGGGTTAGGGTTCGTGTTAGGGTTAGGGTTAGGGTTAGGGTTAGGGTTAGGGTTCGGGTTCGGTTTAGGGTTAGGGTTAGGGTTCGGGTTAGGGTTAGGTTTAGGGTTAGGGTCGGGTTAGGGTAAGGGTTCGGGTTAGGGTTAGGGTTCGGGTTCGGGTTCGGGTTAGGGTTAGGTTTGGGGTTCGGGTTAGGGTTCGGGTTAAGGTTCGGGTTAGGGTTAGGTTTAGGGTTAGGGTCCGGGTTCGGGGTTAGGGTTAGTGTTAGGGTTCGGGTTAGGGTTAGGGTTCGGGTTAGGGTTAGGGTTCATGTTAGGGTTAGGTTTAGGGTTCGGGTTCGGGTTCGGGTTCGGGTTAGGGTTAGGGTTCGTGTTAGGGTTCGGGTTAGTGTTTGGGTTAGAGTTAGGTTTAGGGTTAGGGTTCGGGTTCGGGTTATCGTTCGGTTTCGGGTTAGGGTTCGGGTTCGGGTTAAGGTTAGTGTTAGGGTTCGGGTTAGGGTTAGGGTTCGGGTTCGGGTTAGGGTTAGGTTTCGGTTTAGGGTTAGGTTTAGGGGTTAGGTTTAGTGTCGAGTTAGAGTTTGGGTTAGGGTTCGGGTTAGGGTTAGGGTTAGGGTTCGATTTAGGGTTCGAGTTAGGTTTAGTGTTAGGGTTAGGGTTAGGGTTAGGGTTCGGGTTCGGGTTAGGGTTAGGGTTCTGGTTAGGTTCAGGGTTCGGGTTAGGGTTAGGGGTTAGGGTTAGGGTTAGGGATAGGGTTCGGGTTGGGTTAGGGTTAGGGTTAGGGTTAGGTTTCGGTTTAGGGTTAGGGTTAGTGTTCGGGTTAGGGTTAGGGTTAGGGTTAGGGTTAGGTTTTAGGGTTAGGGTTAGGGTTAGGGTTAGGGTTATGGTTAGGGGTTAGGGTTAGGGTTAGGGTTAGGGTTAGGGTTTGGGTTAGCGTTAGGTTTAGGATTGGGGTTAGGTTTAGGTTTAGGGTTAGGGTTAGGTTTCGGGTTAGGGTTAGGGTT
>JAVLSZ010000034.1:865000-877500 GCA_032313775.1 Urocyon cinereoargenteus
TTAGGTTTAGGGTTCGGGTTCGGGTTCGGGTTCGGGTTAGGGTTAGGGTTCGTGTTAGGGTTCGGGTTAGTGTTTGGGTTAGAGTTAGGGTTAGGGTTAGGGTTCGGGTTCGGGTTATCGTTCGGTTTCGGGTTAGGGTTCGGGTTCGGGTTAAGGTGAGTGTTAGGGTTCGGGTTAGGGTTAGGGTTCGGGTTCGGGTTAGGGTTAGGTTTCGGTTTAGGGTTAGGTTTAGGGGTTAGGTTTAGTGTCGAGTTAGAGTTTGGGTTAGGGTTCGGGTTAGGGTGAGGGTTAGGGTTCGATTTAGGGTTCGAGTTAGGTTTAGTGTTAGGGTTAGGGTTAGGGTTAGGGTTCGGGTTCGGGTTAGGGTTAGGGTTCTGGTTAGGTTCAGGGTTCGGGTTAGGGTTAGGGGTTAGGGTTAGTGTTAGGGATAGGGTTCGGGTTGGGTTAGGGTTAGGGTTAGGGTTAGGTTTCGGTTTAGGGTTAGGGTTAGTGTTCGGGTTAGGGTTAGGGTTAGGGTTAGGGTTAGGGTTAGGTTTTAGGGTTAGGGTTAGGGTTAGGGTTAGGGTTATGGTTAGGGGTTAGGGTTAGGGTTAGGGTTAGGGTTAGGGTTAGGGTTTGGGTTAGCGTTAGGTTTAGGATTGGGGTTAGGTTTAGGTTTAGGGTTAGGGTTAGGTTTCGGGTTAGGGTTAGGGTTAGGGTTAGGGTTCGGGTTAGGGTTAGGGTTCGGGTTCGGGTTAGGGTTAGGGTTAGGGTTAGGGTTAGGGTTCGGGTTAGATTTAGGGTTAGGATTAGTGTCGGGTTAGGGTTAGGGTTCGGGTTCGGGTTAGGGTTCGGGTTCGGGTTAGGGTTAGTGTTGGGGTTCGGGTTAGGGTTCGGGTTAGGGTTAGGGTTAGGGTTAGGGTTAGGGTTAGGGGTTAGGGTTAGGGTTAGGGTTAGGGTTAGGGTTAGGGTTTGGGTTAGCGTTAGGTTTAGGATTGGGGTTAGGTTTAGGTTTAGGGTTAGGGTTAGGTTTCGGGTTAGGGTTAGGGTTAGGGTTAGGGTTCGGGTTAGGGTTAGGGTTCGGGTTCGGGTTAGGGTTAGGGTTAGGGTTAGGGTTAGGGTTCGGGTTAGATTTAGGGTTAGGATTAGTGTCGGGTTAGGGTTAGGGTTCGGGTTCGGGTTAGGGTTCGGGTTCGGGTTCGGGTTCGGGTTAGGGTTAGTGTTGGGGTTCGGGTTAGGGTTCGGTTTAGGGTTCGGGTTAGGGTTCGGGTTAGGGTTAGGGTTAGGGTTAGGTTTTAGGGTTAGGGTTAGGGTTAGGTTTAGGGTTAGTGGTTAGGGTTAGGTTTAGGGTTAGTGGTTAGGGTTAGGGTTAGGGTTAGGGTTAGGGTTAGGGTTAGGGTTAGGGTTCGGGTTAGCGTTAGGGTTAGGATTAGTGTTAGGGTTAGATTTAGGGTTAGGGTTAGGGTTCGGGTTAGGTTTAGGGGTTAGTGTTCGGGTTAGGGTTAGGGTTAGGGTTCCGATTAGGGTTAGGTTAGGGTTACGGTTAGGGTTCGGGTTAGTGTTAGGGTTAGGTTTAGTGTTAGGGTTCGGGGTAGGGTTAGTGTTTGGGTTAGGGTTAGGGTTAGGGTTAGGGTTCGGGTTAGGGTTAGGGTTCGGGTTAAGGTTCGGGTTAGGGTTAAGGTTAGGGTTAGGGTTAGGGTTAGTGTTCGGATTAGGGTTAGGGTTCGTGTTACGGTTAGGGTTAGGGTTAGGGTTCGGATTAGGGTTAGGGTTAGGGTTCGGTTTAGTGTTCGGTTTCGGGTTTGGGTTAGGTTTAGGGTTCGGGTTCGGGTTATGGTTAGGGTTCGGTTTCGGGTTAGGGTTCGGGTTTTGGTTAGGGTTCGGGTTAGGGTTAGGTTTAGGGTTAGGGTTCGGGTTAGGGTTAGGGTTCGGGTTCGGGTTTGGGTTAGGGTTCGGGTTAGGGTAAGGTTTCGGGTTAGGGTTCGGGTTAGGGTTAGGGTTCGGGTTAGGGTTAGGAGTTAGTGCTCAGGTTAGGGTTAGGGTTCGGGTTAGGGTTCGGGTTAGGGTTAGGGTTAGGGTTCGGGTTAGGGTTAGGGTTAGGGTTCGGGTTACGGTTAGGGTTCGTGTTAGGGTTAGGGCTATTGTTCGGGTTAGGGGTAGGGTTAGGGTTCCGGTTTGGGTCGGGTTAGGTTTAGGGTTAGGGTTATGGTTAGGGATCGGGTTCGGGTTAGGGTTAGGGTGCGGGTTAGGTTTAGGGTTAGGGTTAGGGTCGGGTTCGGGTTAGGGTAAGGGTTCGTGTTAGGGTTTGGGTTCGGGTTAGATTTAGGTTTAGGGTTCGGGTTAGGGTTCGGGTTAGGGTTAGGGTTCGGGTTCGGTTTAGGGTTACGGTTAGGGTTAGGTTTAAGGTTCGGGTTCGGGTTAGGGTTAGGGGTTAGTGTTCGGGTTCGGGTAAGGGTTAGGGTTAATTTTCGGGTTAGGGTTAGGGGTTAGTGTTCGGGTTAGGGTTCGGGTAGGGTTAGGGTTAGGGTTCGGGTTAGGGTTAGGGTTAGGGTTCGGGTTAGGGTTCAAGTTAGGGTTAGGGTTAGGTTTCGGATTAGGGTTCGGGTTAGGGTTCGGGTTAGGGTTAGGGTTAGGGTTATGGATAGGGTTCGGGTTAGGGTTAAGGTTCGGGTTAGGGTTAGGGTTCGGGTTAGGTTAGGGTTCGGGTTAGGGTTCGGGTTAGGGTTAGGGATCAGGTTAGGTTTGGGTTCGGGTTAGGTTTCGGGTTAGGGTTAGGGTTCGGGTTCGGGTTAGGGTTCGGGTTCCGGTTAGGGTTAGGGTTCGGGTTAGGGTTAGGTTTAGGGTTTGGGTTAGGTTTAGGGTTCGGGCTAGGGTCAGGGTTAGGGTTCGGGTTAGGGTTCGGGTTAGGGGTCGGGTTAGGGTTAGGGTTAGGTTTCGGGTTAGGGTTAGGGTTAGGGTTAGGGTCGGGTTATGTTTAGGGTTCGGCTAGGGTTAGGGTTCGGGTTCGGGTTAGGGTTAGGGTTGGGGATCGGGTTAGGGTTCGGGTTAGGGTTCGGGTTAGGTTTAGGTTTAGGGTTAGGGTCCGGGTTCGGGGTTAGGGTTAGGCTTAGGGTTCGGATGAGGGTTAGAGTTCTGGTTAGGGTTAGGGTTCGGGTTCGTGTTAGGGTTAGGGTTAGGTTTCGGGTTCGGGGTCGGGTTCGGTTTAGGGTTAGGTTTTGGGTTCGGTTTAGGGTTAGGTTTTGGGTTAGTGTTAGGTTTAGGGGTTAGGGTTAGGGTCGAGTTAGCGTTCGGGTTAGGGTTCGGGTTACGGTTAGGGTTAGGGTTAGGGTTCGGGTTAGGGTTCAAGTTAGGGTTAGGGTTAGGTTTAGGGTTAGGGTTAGGGTTCGGGTTAGGGTTAGGGTTCGGGTTAGGGTTAGGGTTCGCGTTCGGGTTAGGGTTACGGTTAGGGTTAGGGTTAGGTTTCGGGTTAGGGTTAGGGTTAGGGTTAGGGTTCGGGTTAGGTTTAGGGTTAGGGTTTGGGTTAGGGTTAGGGTTAGGGTTCGGGTTAGGGTTCGGGTTAGGGTTAGGTTTAGGATTCGGGTTATGTTTAGGGTTAGGGTTCGGGTTAGAGTTAGGGTTCCGGTAGGGTTAGGTTTAGGGTTCGGGTTAGGGTTAGGGTTAGGGTTTGGGTTAGGGTTAGGGTTCGGGTTCGGGTTATGGTTAGGGTTCGGTTTCGGGTTAGGGTTAGGAGTTAGTATTCAGGTTAGGGTTAGGGTTAGAGTTCGGGTTAGGGTTCGGGTTAGGGTTAGGGTTAGTGTTCGGGTTAGGATTAGGGTTAGGGTTAGGGTTCGGGTTACGGTTAGGTTTCGGGTTAGGGTTAGGGCTAGTGTTCGGGTTAGGGTTAGGGTTAGGGTTCCGGTTTGGGTCGGGTTAGGTTTAGGGTTAGTGTTCGGGTTAGGTTTAGTTTTCGGGTTAGGGTTAGGGTTAGGGTTAGGGTTCGGGTTAGGGTTAGGGTTCGGGTTAGGGTTGGGTTCGGGTTAGGTTTCGGGTTAGTGTTAGGGTTCGGGTTCGGGTTAGGTTTAGGTTTAGGGTTCGTGTAAGGGTTCGGGTTAGGGGTCGGGTTAGTGTTAGGGTTAGGGTTCGGGTTAGGGTTAGGGTTAGGGTTCGGGTTAGGGTTAGGGTTAGGGTTCGGGTTAGGGTTAGGTTTAGGGTTAGTGTTAGGTTTAGGGTTCGTGTTAGGTTTCGGGTTAGGGGTCGGGTTAGTGTTAGGGTTAGGTTTCGGGTTAGGGTAGGGTTAGGGTTCGGGGTAGTGTTAGGGTTCGGGTTAGGTTTAGGGTCGGGTTCGGGTTAGGATTAGGGTTGGGGTTCGGGTTAGGGTTCTGGTTAGGGTTCGGGTTAGGGTTAGGGATAGGGTTAGGGTTCGGATTCGGAGTTAGGGTTAGGGTTAGGGTTCGTGTTAGGGTTCGGGTTAGGGTTAGGATTCGGGTAAAGGGTTAGGGTTCGGGTTCGGGTTAGGGTTAGGTTTAGGGTTCCGGTTAGGGTTAGGTTTAGGTTTCTGGTTAGGGTTTAGGTTTAGGGTTAGGTTTAGGGTTCGGCTTAGGGTTAGGGTTAGGGTTCGTGTTAGGGTTAGGGTTAGGGTTCGGGTTAGGGTTCGAGTTAGGGTTAGGGTTAGGGTTCGGGTTAGGGTTAGGGTTAGGGTTCGGGTTAGGGTTCGGGTTAGGGTTCGGGTTAGGGTTAGGGTTAGGGTTAGGGTTCGGGTTAGGGTAACGGTTCGGGTTAGGGTTAGGGTTAGGGTTAGAGTTCGGGTTAGGGTTCGGTTTAGGGTTCGGGTTAGACTTAGGGTTCGGGTTAGGGTTAGGGTTAGGGTTAGGTTTCGGGTTAGGGTTAGGGTTATGGTTAGGGTTAGGGTTAGAGTTAGGGTTCGGGTTCTGTTTAGGGTTAGGTTTATATTCGGGTTAGGGTTCGGTTTCGGGTTAGGTTTAGGGGTTAGGGTTAGGGTTAGGGTTAGGGTTAGGGTTAGGGTTCGGATTAGGGTTAGGTTAGGGTTAGGGTTAGGGTTCGGGTTAGGGTTAGGTTTAGGGTTAGGGTTCGGGTTAGGGTTAGTGTTCGGGTTAGGGTTAGGGTTAGGGTTATGGTTCGGGTTATGGTTAGGGTTAGGGTTAGGGTTCGGGTTCGGTTTAGGGTTAGGGTTAGGGTTCGGGTTAGGGTTAGGTTTAGGGTTAGGGTCGGGTTAGGGTTAAGGTTCGGGTTAGGGTTCGGGTTCGGGTTCGGTTTCGGGTTCGGGTTAGGGTTAGGTTTGGGGTTCGGGTTAGGGTTCGGGTTAAGGTTCGGGTTAGGGTTAGGTTTAGGTTTAGGGTCCCGGTTCGGGGTTAGGGTTAGTGTTAGGGTTCGGGTTAGGGTTAGGGTTCGGGTTAGGGTTAGGGTTCATGTTAGGGTTAGGGTTAGGGTTCGGGTTCGGGTTCGGGTTCGGGTTAGGGTTAAGGTTCGTGTTAGGGTTCGGGTTAGTGTTTGGGTTAGAGTTAGGGTTAGGGTTAGGGTTCGGGTTCGGGTTATCGTTCGGGTTCGGGTTAGGGTTCGGGTTCGGGTTAAGGTTAGTGTTAGGGTTCGGTTTAGGGATAGGGTTCGGGTTCGGGTTAGGGTTAGGTTTCGGTTTAGGGTTAGGTTTAGGGGTTAGGTTTAGTGTCGAGTTAGAGTTTGGGTTAGGGTTCGGGTTAGGGTGAGGGTTAGGGTTCGATTTAGGGTTCGAGTTAGGTTTAGTGTTAGGGTTAGGGTTAGGGTTCGGGTTCGGGTTAGGGTTAGGTTTCTGGTTAGGTTCAGGGTTCGGGTTAGGGTTAGGGGTTAGGGTTAGGGTTAGGGATAGGGTTCGGGTTGGGTTAGGGTTAGGGTTAGGTTTCGGTTTAGGGTTAGGGTTAGTGTTCGGGTTAGGGTTAGGGTTAGGGTTAGGTTTTAGGGTTAGGGTTAGGGTTAGGGTTAGGGTTAGGGGTTAGGGTTAGGGTTAGGGTTAGGGTTAGGGTTAGGGTTCGGGTTAGCGTTAGGTTTAGGATTGGGGTTAGGTTTAGTTTTAGGGTTAGGGTTAGGTTTCGTGTTAGGGTTAGGGTTAGGGTTAGGGTTCGGGTTCGGGTTAGGGTTCGGGTTAGGGTTAGGGTTAGGGTTAGGGTTAGGGTTAGGGTTCGGGTTAGATTTAGGGTTAGGGTTCGTGTTAGGGTTAGGGTTAGGGTTAGGGTTTGTGTTAGGGTTAGGGTTAGGGTTAGGGTTCGGGTTAGGGTTCAGGTTTGGGTTAGGGTTAGGATTCGTGTTAGGGTTAGGGTTAGGGTTCGGGTTAGTGTTAGGATTCGGGTTACGTTTAGGTTTAGGTTTCGGGTTAGGGTTACGGTTAGGCTTCGGGTTAGGGTTAGGGTTCGGGTTCGGGTTATGGTTAGGTTTCGGGTTCGGATTAGGTTTCGGGTTTGGGTTAGGGTTCGGGTTAGGGTTAGGTTTAGGGTTAGGGTTCGGGTTAGGGTTAGGGTTCGGGTTCGGGTTTGGGTTAGGGTTAGGGTTCGGGTTAGGGTTAGGTTTCGGGTTAGGGTTAGGGTTAGGGTTCGGGTTTGGGTTAGGGTTAGGGTTCGGGTTACGGTTAGGGTTCGGGTTAGGGATAGGGTTAGGGTTCGGGTTCGGGTTCGGGTTAGGGTTAGGGTTAGGGTTATGGTTAGGGATCGGTTTCGGGTTAGGATTAGGGTGCGTGTTAGGTTTAGGGTTAGGGTTAGGGTCGGGTTCGGGTTAGGGTAAGGGTTCGTGTTAGGGTTTGGGTTCGGGTTAGATTTAGGTTTAGGGTTCGGGTTAGGGTTCGGGTTCGGGTTAGGGTTAGGGTTAGGGTTCGGGTTAGGGTTAGGATTCGGGTTCGGGTTAGGGTTGGGGTTAGGGTTAGGTTTAAGGTTCGGGTTCGGGTTAGGGTTAGGGTTTAGGGTTCGGGTTCGGGTAAGGGTTAGGGTTAAGTTTCGGGTTAGGGTTAGGGGTTAGTGTTCGGTTTAGGGTTCGGGCAGGGTTAGGGTTAGGGTTCGGGTTAGGGTTACGGTTAGGGTTCGGGTTAGGGTTCGAGTTAGGGTTAGGGTTAGGTTTGGGATTAGGGTTCGGGTTAGGGTTCGGTTTAGGGTTAGGGTTAGGGTTATGGATAGGGTTCGGGTTAGGGTTAAGGTTCGGGTTAGGGTTAGGGTTCGGGTTAGATTAGGGTTCGGGTTTGGGTTCGGGTTAGGGTTAGGGATCAGGTTAGGTTTGGTTTCAGGTTAGGATTCGGGTTAGGTTTAGGGTTCGGGTTCGGGTTAGGGTTCGGGTTCGGGTTAGGGTTAGGGTTCGGGTTAGGGTTAGGTTTAGGGTTCAGGTTAGGGTTAGGGTTCGGGCTAGGGTCAGGGTTAGCGTTCGGGTTAGAGTTAAGGTTAGGGTTAGGGTTCGTGTTAGGGTTCGGTTTAGGGGTCGGGTTAGGGTTAGGGTTAGGTTTCGGGTTAGGGTTAGGGTTAGGGTTAGGGTCGGGTTATGGTTAGGGTTCGGCTAGGGTTAGGGTTCGGGTTCGGGTTAGGGTTAGGGTTGGATATCGGGTTAGGGTTCGGGTTAGGGTTAGGGTTAGGGTTAGGGGTTAGGGTTAGGGTTCGCGTTAGGGTTAGGTTTAGGGTTAGCTTTAGGGTTCGTGTTAGGGTTCGGGTTCGGGTTAGGGGTCGGTTTAGGGTTAGGGTTAGGGTTCGAGTTAGGGTTAGGGTTAGTGTTCGGGTTAGGGTTAGGGTTAGGGTTAGGGTTAGGGTTAGGTTTTATGGTTAGGGTTAGGGTTAGGGTTAGGGTTAGGGGTTAGGGTTAGGGTTAGGGTTCGGGTTATCGTTAGGTTTCGGATTAGTTTATAGGGTTAGGTTTACGGTTAGGGTTAGGGTTCGGTTTAGGGTTAGGGTTAGGGTTAGGGTTCGGGTTAGGGTTAGGGTTCGGGTTCGGGTTAGGGTTAGGGTTAGGTTTATGGTTAGGGATCGGGTTCGTGTTAGGGTTAGGGTGCGGGTTAGGTTTAGGGTTAGGGTTAGGGTTGGGTTCGGGTTAGTGTAAGGGTTCGTGTTAGGGTTTGGGTTCGGGTTAGATTTAGGTTTAGGGTTCGGGTTAGGGTTCGGGTTCGGGTTAGGGTTAGGGTTAGGGTTCGGGTTAGGGTTAGGGTTCGGGTTCGGGTTAGGGTTAGGGTTAGGGTTAGGTTTAAGGTTCGGGTTCGGGTTAGGGTTAGGGGTTAGGGTTCGGGTTCGGTTAAGGGTTAGGGTTAAGTTTCGGGTTAGGGTTAGGGGTTAGTGTTCGGGTTAGGGTTCGGGTAGGGTTAGGGTTAGGGTTCGGGTTAGGGATAGGGTTAGGGTTCGGGTTAGGATTTGATTTAGGGTTAGGGTTAGGTTTCGGATTAGGGTTCGGGTTAGGGTTCGGGTTAGGGTTAGGGTTAGGTTTATGGATAGGGTTCGGGTTAGGGTTAAGGTTCGGGTTAGGGTTGGGGTTCGGGTTAGGTTAGGGTTCGGGGTAGGGTTTGGGTTAGGGTTAGGGATCAGGTTAGGTTTGGGTTCGGGTTAGGTTTCGGGTTAGGTTTAGGGTTCGGGTTCGGGTTAGGGTTCGGGTTCGGGTTAGGGTTAGGTTTCGGGTTAGGGTTAGGTTTAGGGTTCGGGTAGGGTTAGGGTTCGGGCTAGGGTCAGGGTTAGGGTTCGGGTTAGGGTTCGGGTTAGGGTTCGGGTTCGGGTTAGGGTTAGGGTTCGGGTTAGGGTTAGGTTTAGGGTTCGGGTAGGGTTAGGGTTCGAGCTAGGGTCAGGGTTAGGGTTCGGGTTAGGGTTAGGGTTAGGGTTAGGGTTCGTGTTAGGGTTCGGGTTAGGGGTCGGGTTAGGGTTAGGGTTAGGTTTCGGGTTAGGGTTAGGGTTAGGGTTAGGGTCGGGTTATGGTTAGGGTTCGGCTAGGGTTAGGGTTCGGGTTCGGGTTAGGGTTAGTGTTGGGGATCGGGTTAGGGTTCGGGTTAGGGTTCCGGTTAGGGTTAGGTTTAGGGTTAGGGTCCGGGTTCGGGGTTAGGGTTAGGGTTAGGGTTCGTGTTAAGGTTACGGTTCGGGTTAGGGTTAGGGTTAGGTTTCGGGTTCGTGTTAGGGTTAGGGTTAGGGTTCGGGTTCGGGGTCGGGTTCGGGTTCGGGTTAGGGTTAGGGTTCGAGTTAGGGTTCGGGTTAGTGTTTGGGTTAGAGTTAGGGTTAGGGTTAGGGTTCGGGTTCGGGTTATTGTTCGGGTTCGGGTTAGGGTTCGGGTTAGTGTTAGGGTTAGGGTTAGGGTTCGGGTTAGGGTTAGGGTTTGGTTTCGGTTTAGGGTTAGGTTTCGGGTTAGGGTTAGAGTTAGGGGTTAGGGTTAGGGTCGAGTTAGAGTTCGGGTTAGGGATCGGGTTAGGGTTAGTGTTAGGGTTAGGGTTCGTGTTAGGGTTCAAGTTAGGGTTAGGGTTAGGGTTAGGGTTAGGGTTTGGGTTAGGGTTAGGGTTAGGGTTCGGGTTAGGTTTAGGGATCGGGTTAGGTTTAGGGGTTATGGTTAGGGTTAGGGTTAGGGTTAGGGTTCGGGTTAGGTTAGGATTAGGGTTAGGGTTAGGGTTAGGGTTCGGGTTAGGGTTAGGGTTAGTGTTCGGGTTAGGGTTAGGGTTAGGGTTAGGGTTAGGGTTAGGGTTAGGTTTTAGGGTTAGCGATAGGGTTACGGTTAGGGTTAGGGGTTAGGGTTATGGTTAGGGTTAGGGTTAGGGTTCGGGTTAGCGTTAGGGTTCGGATTAGGTTTAGTGTTAGGTTTAGGGTTATGATTAGGGTTCGGTTAGGGTTAGGGTTAGGGTTAGGGTTCGGGTTCGGGTTAGGGTTAGGGTTCGTGTTCGGGATAGGGTTAGGGTTAGGGTTAGGGTTCGGGTTAGGGTTAGGGTTAGGGTTCGGGTTAGGTTTAGGTTAGGGTTTGGGTTAGGGTTAGGGTTAGGGTTAGGGTTCGGTTTAGGGTTCGGGTTAGGGTTAGGGTTAGGATTCGGGTTAGGGTTAGGGTTAGGTTTCGGGTTAGGGTTAGGTTTAGTGTTCGGGTTAGGGTTAGGGTTAGGGTTTGGGTTAGGGTTAGGGTTCGGGTTCGGGTTATGGTTAGGGTTCGGGTTCGGGTTAGGGTTCGGGTTTTGGTTAGGGTTCGGGTTAGGGTTAGGTTTAGGGTTAGGATTCAGTTTAGGGTTAGGGTTCGGGTTCGGGTTCGGGTTAGGGTTAGGGTTCGGGTTAGGGTTAGGTTTCGGGTTAGGGTTAGGGTTAGGGTTCGGGTTAGGTTTAGGGTTAGGGTTCGGGTTAGGGTTAGGGTTCGGGTTAGGGTTAGGGTTCGGGTTAGGGTTAGGTTTCGGGTAGGGTTAGGGTTTGGGTTAGGGTTAGGGTTAGGGTTCGGGTTAGGGTTAGGGTTCGGTTTCGGGTTAAGGAAAGGGTTAGGGTTCGGGTTCGGGTTAGGGTTAGGTTTAGGGTTAGGGTTAGGGTTCGGATTAGTGTTAGGGGTACGGTTCGGGTTAGGGTTCGGGTTCGGGGTAGGGTTAGGGTTAGGGTTATGGTTAGGGTTCGGGTTAGGGTTAGGGTTCGGGTAAGGGTTAGGGGTAAGGGTTAGGGTTAGGTTTCGGTTTCGGGTTAGGGTTAGGGTTAGGGTTAGGGGTTAGGGTTAGGGTTCGCGTTAGGTTTAGGGTTAGGGTTAGGGTTAGGGTTCGGGTTAGGGTTAGGGTTAGGGTTCGGGTTAGGGTTAGGGTTAGGGTTAGGGTTAGGGTTAGGGTTCGGGTTAGGGTTAGGGTTAGGTTTAGGGTTAGGTTTAGGTTTCGGGTTCGGGTACGGTTAGGGTTCGGTTTAGGGTTAGGGCTAGGGTTCGGGTTAGGGTTAGGGTTAGGGTTCGGTTTAGGGTTCGGGTTAGGTTTAGGGTTAGGGTTCGGGTTAGGTTTAGGGTTCGGGTTAGGGTTGGGTTCGTGTTAGGTTTCGGGTTAGGGTTAGGGTTTGGGTTCGGGTTAGATTTAGGGTTCGGGATAGGGTTAGGGTTAGGGTTCGGGTTAGGGTTAGGGTTCGGGTTAGGGTTAGGTTTAGGGATCGGGTTAGGGTTAGGATTAGGGTTAGGTTTAGTGTTCGTGTTAGGGTTCGGGTTCGGGTTAGGGGTCAGGTTAGGTTTAGGGTTAGGGTTTGGGTTAGGGTTAGGGTTCGGGTTCGGGTTCGGGTTAGGGTTCGGGTTAGGGTTAGGGTTAGGGTTCCGGTGAGCGTTAGGTTTAGGTTTCGGGTTAGGGTTAGGGTTAGGGTTAGGGTTAGGGTTAGGGTTCGGGTTAGGGTTCGGGTTAGGGTTAGGGTTAGGGTTCGGGTTAGGTTTAGGTTTAGGGTTCGGGTTAGGGTTCGGGTAGTGTTCGTGTTAGGGTTCGGGTTAGGGTTAGGGTTCGGGTTAGGGTTCGGGTTAGGATTCGGGTTAGGTTTAGGGTTAGGGTTAGGTTTAGGGTTCGGGTAAGGGTTACGGTTCGGGTTAGGGTTAGGGTTAGGGTTAGGGTTAGGGTTCGGGCGAGGGTTCGGTTTATGTTTCGTGTTAGAGTTAGGGTTCGGTTTAGGGTTAGGGTTAGGGTTAGGGTTAGGGTTAAGTTTCGGGTTAGGGTTAGGGTTAGGGTTAGGGTTCGGGTTAGGGTTCGGGTTCGGGTTAGGGTTAGGGGTTAGTGTTTAGGTTAGGGTTAGGGTTAGGGTTCGGGTTAGGGTTCGGGTTAGGGTTAGGTTTTGGGTAGGGTTAGGGTTCGGATTAGGAGTAGGGTTCGGTTTAGGGTTAGGGTTCCGGTTCGTGTTAGGGTAAGGGTTAGGTTTCGGGTTCGGGTTAGGGTTAGGTTTAGGGTTAGGTTTAGGGTTCGGATTAGTGTTAGGGGTACAGTTCGGGTTAGGGTTCGGTTTCGGGTTAGGGTTAGGGTTAGGGTTAGGGTTAGGGTTCGGGTTAGGGTTAGGGTTCGGGTTAGGGTTAGGGTTAGGGTTCGGGTTAGGGTTCAGGTTAGAGTTAGGGTTAGGGTTTGGGTTAGGGTTAGATTTAGGGTTCGGGTTAGGGTTCTTGTTAGGGTTCGTGTTAGGGTTCGGGTTAGGGTTAGGGTTAGGGTTAGGGTTCGGGTTAGGGTTCGGGTTAGGGTTAGGGTTAGGGTTCGGGTTAGGGTTAGGTTTAGGGTTCGGGTTAGGGTTCGGGTTAGGGTTCGTGTTAGGGTTCGGGTTAGGGTTAGGGTTAGGGTTCGGGTTAGGGTTCGGGTTAGGTTTCGGGTTAGGTTTAGGGTTAGGGTTAGGTTTAGGGTTCGGGTAAGGGTTACGGTTCGGGTTAGGGTTAGGTTTAGGGTTAGGGTTAGGGTTCGGGCGAGGGTTCGGTTTATGTTTCGGGTTAGAGTTAGGGTTCGGTTTAGGGTTAGGGTTAGGGTTAGTGTTAGGGTTAAGTTTCGGGTTAGGGTTAGGTTTAGGGTTAGGGTTCGGGTTAGGGTTCGGGTTCGGGTTAGGGTTAGGGGTTAGTGTTTAGGTTAGGGTTAGGGTTAGGGTTCGGGTTAGGGTTCGGGTTAGGGTTAGGTT
>JAVLSZ010000034.1:882500-940000 GCA_032313775.1 Urocyon cinereoargenteus
CGGGTTAGGGTTAGGGTTAGGGTTAGGGTTGGGTTCGGGTTAGGTTTCGGGTTAGGGTTAGGGTTTGTGTTCGGGTTAGAGTTAGGGTTCGGGATAGGGTTAGGTTAGGGTTCGGGTTAGGGTTAGCGTTCGGGTTAGGGTTAGGGTTAGGGATCGGGTTAGGGTTAGGGTTAGGTTTAGGGTTCGTGTTAGGGTTCGGGTTCGGGTTAGGGGTCAGGTTAGGTTTAGGGTTAGGGTTCGGGTTAGGGTTAGGGTTCGGGTTCGGGTTAGGGCTAGGGTTCGGGTTAGGGTTAGGGTTAGGGTTAGGGTTCCGGTGAGCGTTAGGTTTAGGTTTCGGGTTAGGGTTAGGGTTAGGGTTAGGGTTAGGGTTCGGGTTAGGGTTCGGGTTAGGGTTAGGGTTCGGTTTAGGGTTAGGGTTAGGGTTCGGGTTAGGGTTCGGGTTAGGGTTTGTGTTAGGGTTCGGGTTAAGGTTAGGGTTCGGGTTAGGGTTCGGGTTAGGTTTAGGGTTAGGGTTAGGTTTAGGGTTCGGGTAAGGGTTACGGTTCGGGTTAGGGTTAGGGTTAGGGTTAGGTTTCGGGTTAGCGTTAGGTTTAGGATTGGGGTTAGGTTTAGGTTTAGGGTTAGGGTTAGGTTTCGGGTTAGGGTTAGGGTTAGGGTTAGGGTTCGGGTTAGGGTTAGGGTTCGGGTTCGGGTTAGGGTTAGGGTTAGGGTTAGGGTTAGGGTTAGGGTTCGGGGTAGATTTAGGGTTAGGGTTCGTGTTAGGGTTAGAGTTAGGGTTTGTGTTAGGGTTAGGGTTAGGGTTAGGGTTCGGGTTAGGGTTCAGGTTTGGGTTAGGGTTAGGATTCGTGTTAGGGTTATGGTTCGGGTTCGGGTTAGTGTTAGGATTCGGGTTACGTTTAGGTTTAGGTTTCGGGTTAGGGTTAGGGTTAGGCTTCGGGTTAGGGTTAGGGTTCGGGTTCGGGTTATGGTTAGGTTTCGGGTTCGGATTAGGTTTCGGGTTTGGGTTAGGGTTCGCGTTAGGGTTAGGTTTAGGGTTAGGGTTCGGGTTAGGGTTAGGGTTCGGGTTCGGGTTCGGGTTAGGGTTAGGGTTCGGGTTAGGGTTAGGTTTCGGGTTAGGGTTAGGGTTTGGGTTCGGGTTAGGGTTAGGGTTAGGGTTCGGGTTACAGTTAGGGTTCGGGTTATGGATAGGGTTAGGGTTCGGGTTCGGGTTCGGGTTAGGGTTAGGGTTAGGGTTATGGTTAGGGATCGGGTTCGGGTTAGGGTTAGGGTGCGGGTTAGGTTTACGGTTAGGGTTAGGGTCGGGTTCGGGTTAGGGTAAGGGTTCGTGTTAGGGTTTGGGTTCAGGTTAGATTTAGGTTTAGGGTTCGGGTTAGGGTTCGGGTTCGGGTTAGGGTTAGGGTTAGGGTTCGGGTTAGGGTTAGGGTTCGGGTTCGGGTTAGGGTTAGGGTTAGGGTTAGGTTTAAGGTTCGGGTTCGTGTTAGGGTTAGGGTTTAGGGTTCGGGTTCGGGTAAGGGTTAGGGTTAAGTTTCGGGTTAGGGTTAGGGGTTAGTGTTCGGTTTAGGGTTCGGGCAGGGTTAGGGTTAGGGTTCGGGTTAGGGTTACGGTTAGGGTTCGGGTTAGGGTTCGAGTTAGGGTTAGGGTTAGGTTTGGGATTAGGGTTCGGGTTAGGGTTCGGTTTAGGGTTAGGGTTAGGGTTATGGATAGGGTTCGGGTTAGGGTTAAGGTTTGGGTTAGGGTTAGGGTTCGGGTTAGGTTAGGGTTCGGGTTAGGGTTCGGGTTAGGGTTAGGGATCAGGTTAGGTTTGGGTTCGGGTTAGGATTCGGGTTAGTTTTAGGGTTCGGGTTCGGGTTAGGGTTCGGGTTCGGCTTAGGGTTAGGGTTCGGGTTAGGGTTAGGTTTAGGGTTCAGGTTAGGGTTAGGGTTCGGGCTAGGGTCAGGGTTAGCGTTCGGGTTAGGGTTAAGGTTAGGGTTAGGGTTCGTGTTAGGGTTCGGGTTAGGGGTCGGGTTAGGGTTAGGGTTAGGTTTCGGGTTAGGGTTAGGGTTAGGGTTAGGGTCGGGTTATGGTTAGGGTTCGGCTAGGGTTAGGGTTCGGGTTCGGGTTAGGGTTAGGGTTGGATATCGGGTTAGGGTTCGGGTTAGGGTTAGGGTTAGGGTTAGGGTTAGGGGTTAGGGTTAGGGTTCGCGTTAGGGTTAGGTTTAGGGTTAGGGTTAGGGTTCGGGTTAGGGTTAGGGTTAGGGTTAGGGTTCGGGTTCGGTTTAGGGTTAGGGTTAGGGTTAGGGTTAGGTTTAGGGTTCGGGTTCGGGTACGGTTAGGGTTCGGCTTAGGGTTAGGGCTAGGGTTCGGGTTAGGGTTAGGTTTAGGGTTCGGGTTAGGTTTAGGTTTCGGGTTAGGGTTAGGGTTAGGGTTAGGGTTCGGGTTAGGGTTAGGATTCAGGTTAGGGTTGGGTTCGGGTTAGGTTTCGTGTTAGGGTTAGGGTTCGGGTTCGGGTTATGGTTAGGGTTCGGGTTAGGGTTAGGTTTAGGGTTCGGGTTAGGGTTAGGGTTCGGGTTAGGGTTAGGGTTAGGGTTAGGGTTCGAGTTAGGGTTAGGGTTAGTGTTCGGGTTAGGGTTCGGGTTAGGGTGAGGGTTAGGGTTAGGGTTAGGGTTCGGGTTATCCTTAGGTTTCGGATTAGGTTTAGGGTTAGGTTTAGGGTTAGGGTTAGGGTTCGGTTTAGGGTTAGGGTTAGGGTTAGGGTTCGGGTTAGGGTTAGGGTTCGGGTTCGGGTTAGGGTTAGGGTTAGGTTTATGGTTAGGGATCGGGTTCGGGTTAGGGTTAGGGTGCGGGTTAGGTTTAGGGTTAGGGTTAGGGTTGGGTTCGGGTTAGTGTAGGGTTCGTGTTAGGGTTTGGGTTCGGGTTAAATTTAGGTTTAGGGTTCGGGTTAGGGTTCGGGTTCGGGTTAGGGTTAGGGTTAGGGTTCGGGTTAGGGTTAGGGTTCGGGTTCGGGTTAGAGTTAGGGTTAGGGTTAGGTTTAAGGTTCGGGTTCGGGTTAGGGTTAGGGGTTAGGGTTCGGGTTCGGTTAAGGGTTAGGGTTAAGTTTCGGATTAGGGTTAGGGGTTAGTGTTCGGGTTAGTGTTCGGGCAGGGTTAGGGTTAGGGTTCGGGTTAGGGTTAGGGTTAGGGTTCGGGTTAGGATTTGAGATAGGGTTAGGGTTAGGTTTCGGATTAGGGTTCGGGTTAGGGTTCGGGTTAGGGTTAGGGTTAGGTTTATGGATAGGGTTCGGGTTAGGGTTAAGGTTCGGGTTAGGGTTAGGGTTCGGGTTAGGTTAGGGTTCGGGTTAGGGTTTGGGTTAGGGTTAGGGATCAGGTTAGGTTTGGTTTCGGGTTAGGTTTCGGGTTAGGTTTAGGGTTCGGGTTCGGGTTAGGGTTCGGGTTCGGGTTAGGGTTAGGGTTAGGTTTAGGGTTCGGGTAGGGTTAGGGTTCGGGCTAGGGTCAGGGTTAGGGTTCGGGTTAGGGTTCGGGTTAGGGTTCGGGTTCGGGTTAGGGTTCGGGTTAGGGTTAGGTTTAGGGTTCGGGTAGGGTTAGGGTTCGGGCTAGGGTCAGGGTTAGGGTTCGGGTTAGGGTTAGGGTTAGGGTTAGGGTTCGTGTTAGGGTTCGGGTTAGGGGTGGGGTTAGGGTTATGGTTAGGTTTCGGGTTAGGGTTAGGGTTAGGGTTAGGGTCGGGTTATGGTTAGGGTTCGGCTAGGGTTAGGGTTCGGGTTCGGGTTAGGGTTAGTGTTGGGGATCGGGTTAGGGTTCGGGTTAGGGTTCCGGTTAGGGTTAGGTTTAGCGTTAGGGTCCGGGTTCGGGGTTAGGGTTAGTGTTAGGGTTCGTGTTAGGGTTACGGTTCGGGTTAGGGTTAGGGTTAGGTTTCGGGTTCGTGTTAGGGTTAGGGTTAGGGTTCGGGTTTGGGGTCGGGTTCGGGTTCGGGTTAGGGTTAGGGTTCGAGTTAGGGTTCGGGTTAGTGTTTGGGTTAGAGTTAGGGTTAGGGTTAGGGTTCGGGTTCGGGTTATTGTTCGGGTTCGGGTTAGGGTTCTGGTTAGTGTTAGGGTTAGGGTTAGGGTTCGGGTTAGGGTTAGGGTTTGGTTTCGGTTTAGGGTTAGTTTTCGGGTTAGGGTTAGAGTTAGGGGTTAGGGTTAGGGTCGAGTTAGTGTTCGGTTTAGGGATCGGTTTAGGGTTAGTGTTAGGGTTAGGGTTCGTGTTAGGGTTCAAGTTAGGGTTAGGGTTAGGGTTAGGGTTAGGGTTTGGGTTAGGGTTAGGGTTAGGGTTCGGGTTAGGTTTAGGGTTCGGGTTAGGTTTAGGGGTTATGGTTAGGGTTAGGATTAGGGTTAGGGTTCGGGTTAGGTTAGGGTTAGGGTTAGGGTTAGGGTTAGGGTTCGGGTTAGGGTTAGGGTTAGTGTTCGGGTTGGGTTAGGGTTAGGGTTAGGGTTAGGGTTAGGTTTTAGGGTTAGCGATAGGGTTAGGGTTAGGGTTAGGGGTTAGGGTTATGGTTAGGGTTAGGGTTAGGGTTCGGGTTAGCGTTAGGGTTCGGATTAGGTTTAGTGTTAGGTTTAGGGTTAGGGTTAGGGTTCGGTTAGGGTTAGGGTTAGGGTTAGGGTTCGGGTTCGGGTTAGGGTTAGGGTTCGTGTTCGGGATAGTGTTAGGTTTAGGGTTAGGGTTCGGGTTAGGGTTAGGGTTAGGGTTCGGGTTAGGTTTAGGTTAGGGTTTGGGTTAGGGTTAGGGTTAGGGTTAGGGTTCGGTTTAGGGTTCGGGTTAGGGTTAGGGTTAGGATTCGGGTTAGGGTTAGGGTTAGGTTTCGGGTTAGGGTTAGGTTTAGTGTTCGGGTTAGGGTTAGGGTTAGGGTTCGGGTTAGGTTTAGGGTTAGGGTTCGGGTTAGGGTTAGGGTTCGGGTTAGGGTTAGGGTTCGGGTTAGGGTTAGGTTTCGGGTAGGGTTAGGGTTTGGGTTAGGGTTAGGGTTAGGGTTCGGGTTAGGGTTAGGGTTCGGGTTCGGGTTAAGGAAAGGGTTAGGGTTCGGGTTCGGGTTAGGGTTAGGATTAGGGTTAGGGTTAGGGTTCGGATTAGTGTTAGGGGTACGGTTCGGGTTAGGGTTCGGGTTCGGGGTAGGGTTAGGGTTAGGGTTATGGTTAGGGATCGGGTTAGGGTTAGGGTTCGGCTAAGGGTTAGGGGTTAGGGTTAGGGTTAGGTTTCGGTTTCGGTTAGGGTTAGGGTTAGGGTTAGGGGTTAGGGTTAGGGTTCGCGTTAGGGTTTGGGTTAGGGTTAGGGTTAGGGTTCGGGTTAGGGTTAGGGTTAGGGTTCGGGTTAGGGTTAGGGTTAGGGTTAGGGTTAGGGTTAGGGTTCGGGTTAGGGTTAGGGTTAGGGTTAGGTTTAGGGTTCGGGTTCGGGTACGGTTAGGGTTCGGTTTAGGGTTAGGGCTAGGGTTCGGGTTAGGGTTAGGGTTAGGGTTCGGTTTAGGGTTCGGGTTAGGTTTAGGGTTAGGGTTCGGGTTAGGTTTAGGGTTCGGGTTAGGGTTGGGTTCGTGTTAGGTTTCGGGTTAGGGTTAGGGTTTGGGTTCGGGTTAGATTTAGGGTTCGGGATAGGGTTAGGGTTAGGGTTCGGGTTAGGGTTAGGGTTCGGTTTAGGGTTAGGGTTTGGTTTCGGTTTAGGGTTAGGTTTCGGGTTAGGGTTAGAGTTAGGGGTTAGGGTTAGGGTCGAGTTAGAGTTCGGGTTAGGGATCGGGTTAGGGTTAGTGTTAGGGTTAGGGTTCGTGTTAGGGTTCAAGTTAGGGTTAGGGTTAGGGTTAGGGTTAGGGTTTGGGTTAGGGTTAGGGTTAGGGTTCGGGTTAGGGTTCGGGTTAGGGTTAGGTTTTGGGTAGGGTTAGGGTTCGGATTAGGAGTAGGGTTCGGTTTAAGGTTAGGGTTCGGGTTCGGTTTAGGGTTCGGGTTCGGGTTAGGGTTAGGGTTAGGGTAGGGTTCGGGTTAGGGTTAGGGGTTCGGGTTAGGTTTAAGGGTTATGGTTAGGGTTCGGGTTAGGGTTAGGGGTTCGGGTTAGGTTTAAGGGTTATGGTTAGGGTTAGGGTTAGGGTTAGGGTTCGGGTTAGGTTAGGGTTAGAGTTAGGGTTAGGGTTAGGGTTAGGGTTCGGGTTAGGGTTAGGGTTAGTGTTCGGGTTAGGGTTAGGGTTAGGGTTAGGGTTAGGGTTAGGGTTAGGTTTTAGGGTTAGCGATAGGGTTAGGGTTAGGGTTAGGGGTTAGGGTTATGGTTAGGGTTAGGGTTAGGGTTCGGGTTAGCGTTAGGGTTCGGATTAGGTTTAGTGTTAGGTTTAGGGTTAGGGTTAGGGTTCGGTTAGGGTTAGGGTTAGGGTTAGGGTTCGGGTTCGGGTTAGGGTTAGGGTTCGTGTTCGGGATAGGGTTAGGGTTAGGGTTAGGGTTAGGGTTCGGGTTAGGGTTAGGGTTAGGGTTCGGGTTAGGTTTAGGTTAGGGTTTGGGTTAGGGTTAGGGTTAGGGTTAGGGTTCGGCTTAGGGTTAGGGTTAGGGTTAGGGTTAGGGTTAGGGTTAGGGTTAGGGTTCGGGTTAGGGTTAGGGTTAGGGTTAGGGTTAGGTTTAGGGTTCGGGTTCGGGTACGGTTAGGGTTCGGTTTAGGGTTAGGGCTAGGGTTCGGGTTAGGGTTAGGGTTAGGGTTCGGTTTAGGGTTCGGGTTAGGTTTAGGGTTAGGGTTCGGGTTAGGTTTAGGGTTCGGGTTAGAGTTGGGTTCGTGTTAGGTTTCGGGTTAGGGTTAGGGTTTGGGTTCGGGTTAGATTTAGGGTTCGGGATAGGGTTAGGGTTAGGGTTCGGGTTAGGGTTAGGGTTCGGGTTAGGGTTAGGGATCGGGTTAGGGTTAGGATTAGGGTTAGGTTTAGTGTTCGTGTTAGGGTGCGGGTTCGGGTTAGGGGTCAGGTTAGGTTTAGGGTTAGGGTTCGGGTTAGGGTTAGGGTTCGGGTTCGGGTTAGGGTTAGGGTTCGGGTTAGGGTTAGGGTTAGGGTTCCGGTGAGTGTTAGGTTTAGGTTTCGGGTTAGGGTTAGGGTTAGGGTTAGGGTTAGGGTTCGGGTTAGGGTTCGGGTTAGGGTTAGGGTTAGGGTTCGGGTTAGGGTTAGGTTTAGGGTTCGGGTTAGGGTTCGGGTAGGGTTCGTGTTAGGGTTCGGGTTAGGGTTAGGGTTAGGGTTCGGGTTAGGGTTCGGGTTAGGATTCGGGTTAGGTTTAGGGTTAGGGTTAGGTTTAGGGTTCGGGTAAGGGTTACGGTTCGGGTTAGGGTTAGGGTTAGGGTTAGGGTTAGGGTTAAGTTTCGGGTTAGGGTTAGGGTTAGGGTTAGGGTTCGGGTTAGGATTCGGGTTCGGGTTAGGGTTAGGGGTTAGTGTTTAGGTTAGGGTTAGGGTTAGGGTTCGGGTTAGGGTTCGGGTTAGGGTTAGGTTTTGGGTAGGGTTAGGGTTCGGATTAGGAGTAGGGTTCGGCTTAGGGTTAGGGTTCGGGTTCGTGTTAGGGTAAGGGTTAGGGTTCGGGTTCGGGTTAGGGTTAGGTTTAGGGTTAGGTTTAGGGTTCGGATTAGTGTTAGGGGTACAGTTGGGGTTAGGGTTCGGTTTCGGGTTAGGTTTAGGGTTAGGGTTAGGGTTAGGGTTCGGGTTAGGGTTAGGGTTCGGGTTAGGGTTAGGGTTAGGTTTAGGGTTCGGGTTAGGGTTCGGGTTAGGGTTAGGGTTAGGGTTCGGGTTAGGGTTAGGTTTAGGGTTCGGGTTAGGGTTCGGGTTAGGGTTCGTGTTAGGTTTCGGGTTAGGGTTAGGGTTAGGGTTAGGGTTCGGGTTAGGGTTCGGGTTAGGGTTAGGGTTAGGGATCGGGTTAGGGTTAGGGTTAGGTTTCGGGTTAGGGTTAGGTTTAGTGTTCGGGTTAGGGTTAGGGTTAGGGTTTGGGTTAGGGTTAGGGTTCGGGTTCGGGTTATCGTTAGGGTTCGGGTTCGGGTTAGGGTTCGGGTTTTGGTTAGGTTTCGGGTTAGGGTTAGGTTTAGGGTTAGGGTTCAGTTTAGGGTTAGGGTTCGGGTTCGGGTTCGGGTTAGGATTAGGGTTCGGGTTAGGGTTAGGTTTCGGGTTAGGGTTAGGGTTAGGGTTCGGGTTAGGTTTAGGGTTAGGGTTTGGGTTAGGGTTAGGGTTCGGGTTAGGGTTAGGGTTCGGGTTCGGGTTAAGGAAAGGATTAGGGTTCGGGTTCGGGTTAGGGTTAGGTTTAGGGTTAGGGTTAGGGTTCGGATTAGGGTTAGGGGTACGGTTCGGGTTAGGGTTCGGGTTCGGGGTAGGGTTAGGGTTAGGGTTATGGTTAGGGTTCGGGTTAGGGTTAGGGTTCGGGTAATGGTTAGGGGTTAGGGTTAGGGTTAGGTTTCGGTTTCGGGTTAGGGTTAGGGTTAGGGTTAGGGGTTAGTGTTAGGGTTCGCGTTAGGGTTAGGGTTAGGGTTAAGGTTAGGGTTCGGGTTAGGGTTAGGGTTAGGGTTCGGGTTCAGGTTAGGGTTAGCGTTAGGGTTAGGGTTAGGTTTAGTGTTCGGGTTCGGGTACGGTTAGGGTTCGGTTTAGGGTTAGGGCTAGGGTTCGGGTTAGGGTTAGGGTTAGGGTTCGGTTTAGGGTTCGGGTTAGGTTTACGGTTAGGTTTCGGGTTAGGTTAGGTTTCGGGGTAGGGTTAGGTTTAGGGTTAGGGTTCGGGTTAGGGTTAGGGTTCGGGTTAGGGTTGGGTTCGTGTTAGGTTTCGGGTTAGGGTTAGGGTTTGGGTTCGGGTTAGAGTTAGGGTTCGGGATAGGGTTAGGGTTAGGGTTCGGGTTAGGGTTAGGGTTCGGGTTAGGGTTAGGGTTAGGGAACGGGTTAGGGTTAGGATTAGGGTTAGGTTTAGTGTTCGTGTTAGGGTGCGGGTTCGGGTTAGGGGTCAGGTTAGGTTTAGGGTTAGGGTTCGGGTTAGGGTTAGGGTTCGGGTTCAGGTTAGGGTTAGGGTTCGGGTTAGGGTTAGGGTTAGGGTTAGGGTTCGGGTTAGGGTTCGGGTTCGGGTTAGGGTTAGGGGTTAGTGTTTAGGTTAGGGTTAGGGTTAGGGTTCGGGTTAGGGTTCGGGTTAGGGTTAGGTTTTGGGTAGGGTTAGGGTTCGGATTAGGAGTAGGGTTCGGTTTAAGGTTAGGGTTCGGGTTCGTGTTAGGGTAAGGGTTAGGGTTCGGGTTCGGGTTAGGGTTAGGTTTAGGGTTAGGTTTAGGGTTCGTATTAGTGTTAGGGGTACAGTTCGGGTTAGGGTTCGGTTTCGGGTTAGGGTTAGGGTTAGGGTTAGGGTTAGGGTTCGGGTTAGGGTTAGGGTTCGGGTTAGGGTTAGGGTTTAGGGTTAGGGTTAGGTTTCGGTTTCGGGTTAGGGTTAGGGTTAGGGTTAGGGGTTAGGGTTAGGGTTCGCGTTAGGGTTAGGTTTAGGGTTAGGGTTAGGGTTCGGGTTAGGGTTAGGGTTAGGGTTAGGGTTAAGGTTCGGGTTCGGTTTAGGGTTAGGGTTAGGATTAGGGTTAGGTTTAGGGTTTGGGTTCGGGTACGGTTAGGGTTCGGCTTAGGGTTAGGGCTAGGTTTCGGGTTAGGGTTAAGGTTAGCTTTCGGGTTAGGTTTCGGGTTAGGTTTAGGGTTAGGGTTCGGGTTAGGTTTAGGTTTCGGGTTAGGGTTAGGGTTACGGTTAGGGTTCGGGTTAGGGTTAGGATTCAGGTTAGGGTTGGGTTCGGGTTAGGTTTCGTGTTAGGGTTAGGGTTCGGGTTCGGGTTAGGGTTAGGGTTCGGGTTAGGGTTAGGTTTAGGGTTCGGGTTAGGGTTAGGGTTCGGGTTAGTGTTACGGTTAGGGTTCGGGTTAGGGTGAGGGTTAGGGTTAGGTTTAGGGTTCGTGTTAGGGTTCGGGTTCGGGTTAGGGGTCGGCTTAGGGTTAGGGTTAGGGTTCGAGTTAGTGTTAGGGTTAGTGTTCGGGTTAGGGTTAGGGTTAGGTTTAGGGTTAGGTTTAGGTTTTATGGTTAGGGTTAGGGTTAGGGTTAGGGATAGGGGTTAGGGTTAGGGTTAGGATTAGGGTTAGGGTTAGGGTTCGGGTTATCGTTAGGTTTCGGATTAGGTTTAGGGTTAGGTTTAGGGTTAGGGTTAGGGTTCGGTTTAGGGTTAGGGTTATGGTTAGGGTTCGGGTTAGGGTTAGGTTTCGGGTTCGGGTTAGGGTTAGAGTTAGGGTTAGGGTTAGGTTTTAGGGTTCGGGTTAGGGTTAGGGTTAGGGTTCGGGTTAGGTTTAGGGTTAGGGTTTGGGTTAGGGTTAGGGTTAGGGTTCGGGTTAGGGTTCGGGTTAGGGTTAGTGTTAGGATTCGGGTTAGGGTTAGGGTTAGGGTTCGGGTTAGGTTTAGGGTCGGTTTAGGGTTAGGGTTAGGTTTCGGGTTCGAGTTAGGGTTAGGGTTAGGGTTCGGGTTCGGGGTCGGGTTCGGGTTAGGGTTAGGGTTCGAGTTAGGGTTCGGGTTAGTGTTTGGGTTAGAGTTAGGGTTAGAGTTCGTGTTAGGGTTCGGGTTAGGGTTAGGGATAGGGTTAGGGTTCGGGTTCGGGGTTAGGGTTAGGGTTTGGGTTAGGGTTCGGGTTACGGTTAGGATTCGGGTAAAGGGTTAGGGTTCGTGTGCGGGTTAGGGTTAGGCTTAGGGTTCGGGTTAGGGTTACGGTTCGGGTTAGTGTTAGTGTTAGGGTCGGGTTCGGGTTAGGGTTAGGGTTGGGTTTCGGGTTAGGGTTCGAGATAGGGTTCGGGTTAGGTTTAGGTATAGGGTTAGGGTTCGGGTTCGGGTTTAGGGTTAGGCTTAGTGTTCGGGTTAGGGTTCGGGTTAGGGTTAGGATTCGGCTAAAGGGTTAGGGTTCGGGTTCGGGTTAGGGTTAGTGTTAGGGTTCCGGTTAGGGTTAGGTTAAGGTTAAGGGTTAGGGTTAGGTTTAGGGTTAGGGTTAGGGTTCGGGTTAGGGTTCGGGGTAGTGTTAGGGTTAGGGTTCGGGTTAAGGTTAGGGTTAGGGTTAGGGTTAGGGTTCGGGTTAGGGTTCGGTTTAGGGTTCGGGTTAGGGTTAGGGTTAGGGTTAGGGTTACGGTTCGGGTTAGGGTTAGGGTTAGGGTTAGGGTTCGGTTTAGGGTTAGGTTTAGGGTTCGGGTTAGAGTAGGGTTCGGGTTAGGGTTAGGGTTAGGGTTTGGGTTAGGGTTAGGGTTCGAGTTAGGTTTAGGGTTAGGTTTAGGGTTCGGGTTAGGGTTAGGGTTAGGGTTCGAGTTCGGGTTAGGGTTAGGGTTAGGGTTTGGGTGGGTTAGGGTTCGGTTAGCGTTAGGGGTTAGTGTTCAGGTTAGGGTTAGTGTTAGGGTTCGGGTTAGGGTTCGGGTTAGGGTTAGGGTTAGGTTTCGGTTTAGGGTTCGGGTTATGGTTAGGGTTAGTGTTCGGGTTAGGGTTAGTGTTAAGGTTCGAGTTAGGGTTCGGGTTAGGGTTCGGGTTAGGGTTAGGGGTTAGTGTTAGGGTTAGGTTTAGGGTTAGGGTTAGGGTTAGGGTTCGGATTAGGGTTAGGTTAGGGTTCGGGTTAGGGTTAGGGTTCGGGTTAGGGTTACGGATCGGGTTAGGGTTAGGCTTCGGGTTAGGGGTTAGTGTTAGGTTTCGGGTTCGGGTTAGGGTTAGGGTTAGGGTTAGGGTTCGGTTTAGGGTTAGGGTTAGAGTTAGGGTTCGGTTTGGGGTTAGGGTTAGGGTTAGGGTTAGGGTTAGAGTTAGGGTTAGGTTTAGGTTTAGGGTTAGGTTTCGGATTAGGGTTAGGTTAGGGTACGGGTTAGGTTTAGGGTTTGGGTTAGGGTTAGGGTTCGGGTTAGGGTTAGGGTTCGGGTTAGGGGTTAGGGTTAGGGTTCGGGTTCGGGTTAGGGTTAGGGTTAGGGTTAGGTTTAGGGTTAGGGTTCGGGTTCGGGTTAGGGTTAGTGTTAGTGTTAGGGTTGGGGTTAGGGTTAGGTTTAGGGTTAGGGTTAGGGTTAGGTTTCGGATTAGGTTTAGGTTAGTGTTAGGGTTAGGGTTCGGGTTAGGGTTCGGGTTAGGGTTCGGGTTAGGGTTAGGTTTCGGGTTAGGGTTAGGTTTAGGGGTAGAGGTAGGGTTGGGGTTAGGGTTCGGGTTAGGGTTAGGGTTAGGGTTAGGGTTAGGGTTCGGGTTAGGGTTAGGGTTAGGGTTCGGGTTAGGGTTCGGATTCGGGTTAGGGTTAGGTGTTAGTGTTCAGGTTAGGGTTAGGTTTAGGGTTCGGGTTAGGGTTCGGGTTAGGGTTAGGGTTAGGGTTCGGGTTAGGGTTCGGGTTAGGGTTAGGTTTCGGGTTAGGGTTCGGATTCGGGTTAGGGTTAGGTGTTAGTGTTCAGGTTAGGGTTAGGGTTAGGGTTAGGGTTCGGGTTAGGGTTAGGGTTAGTGTTAGGGTTAGGGTTCGGGTTAGTGTTAGGGTTAGGGTTCGGGTTCGGGTTATGGTTAGGGTTAGGGCTCGGGTTAGGGTTCGGTTCGGGTTAGGTTACGGGTTAGTGTTCAGGTTAAGGTTAGGGTTAGGGTTCGGTTTAAGGTTCGGGTTAGGGTTAGGGTTAGGTTTCGGGTTAGGGTTCGGGTTATGGTTAGGGTTAGGGTTCGGGTTAGGGTTAGGGTTCGGGTTAGGGTTAGGGTTAGGGTTAGGGTTCGGGTTAGGGTTCGGGTTAGGGTGAGTGTTAGGGTTCGGGTTAGGGTTAGAGTTAGGGTTCGGGTTAGGGTTCGGGTTAGGGTTCGGGTTAGGTTTAGGGTTAGGGTTAGGGTTAGGGTTCGGGTTAGGGTTACGGTTCGGGTTAGGGTTAGGGTTAGGGTTAGGGTTCGGGTTAGGGTTCGGTTTAGGTTTCCGGTAGAGTTAGGGTTCGGTTTAGGTTTAGGGTTAGTGTTAGGGTTAGGGTTAGGATTTGGGTTAGGGTTAGGGTTAGGGTTAGGGTTAGGGTTCGGGTTAGGGTTAGGGTTAGGGTTCGGGTTCGGGTTAGGGTTAGGGTTAGGGTTAGGGTTCGGGTTAGGGGTGGGTTTGGGTTAGGGTTAGGGGTTAGTGTTCAGGTTAGGGTTAGGGTTAGGGTTCGGGTTAGGGTTCGGGTTAGGGTTCGGGTTAGGGTTCGGGTTCAGGTTTGCGTTCGGGTTAGGGTTAGGTTTCGGGTAGGGTTAGGGTTCGGGTTAGGGTTAGGGTTCGGGTTAGGGTTAGGGTTAGGATTCGGGTTAGGGTTAGGGTTAGGTTTCGGGTTAGGGTTAGGGTTAGGGTTCGGGTTAGGGTTAGGTTTAGGGTTCGGGTTAGGGTGAGGGTTAGGGTTCGGGTTAGGGTTAGGGTTAGGGTTCGTGTTATTTTTAGGGTTCGGGTTCGGGTTAGGGTTCGGTTTTGGTTAGGGTTCGGGTTAGGGTTAGGTTTAGGGTTAGGGTTCAGGTTAGGATTAGGGTTCGGGTTCGGGTTCGGGTTAGGGTTAGGGTTCGGGTTAGGGTTAGGTTTCGGGTTAGGGTTAGGGTTAGGATTCGGTTTAGGGTTAGGGTTAGGTTTCGGGTTATGGTTAGGGTTCGGGTTAGGGTTAGGGTTCGTGTTAGGGTTCGGGTTAGGGTTAGGTTTCGGGTAGGGTTAGGGTTCGGGTTAGGGTTAGGGTTCGGGTTAGGGTTAGGGTTCGGGTTCGGGTTAGGGTAAGGGTTAGGGTTCGTGTTCGGGTTAGGGTTAGGTTTAGGGTTAGCGTTAGGGTTCGGATTAGGGTTAGGGGTACAGTTCGGTTTAGGGTTCGGGTTCTGGTTAGGGTTCGGGTTAGGGTTAGGGTTCGGGTTCGTGTTAGGGTTAGGGTTAGGGTTAGGGTTCGGGTTAGGGTTAGGGTTCGGGTTAGGGTTCCGGTTAGGGTTAGGGTTAGGATTCGGGTTAGGGTTAGGGTTAGGGTTCGGGTTAGGGTTAGGGTTAGGGTTCGGGTTCGGGTTAGGGTTAGGGTTAGGTTTAGAGTTCGGGTTTGGTTACGGTTAGGGTTCGGGTTAGGGTTAGGGCTAGGCTTCGGGTTAGGTTTAGGGTTAGGGTTCGGGTTAGTGTTCGGGTTAGGTTTAGGGTTAGGGTTTGGGTTAGGTTTAGGTTTCGGGTTAGGTTTAGGGTTAGGGTTACGGTTCGGGTAGGGTTAGGGTTCGGGTTAGGGTTGGGTTCGGGTTAGGTTTCGGGTTAGGGTTAGGGTTCGGGTTCGGGTTAGGGTTAGGGTTCGGGTTAGGGTTACGGTTAGGGTTCGGGTTAGGGTTAGGGTTCGGGTTAGGGTTAGGGTTAGGTTTCGGGTTAGGGTTAGGGTTAGGGTTAGGGTTAGGTTTAGGGTTCGTGTTAGGGTTCGGGTTCGGGTTAGGGGTCGGGTTAGGGTTAGGTTTAGGGTTCGGGTTAGGGTTAGGTTTAGGGTTCGGGTTAGGGTTACGTTTCGGGTTAGGGTTAGGGTTAGGGTCGGGTTCGGGTTAGGGTTAGGGTTGGGGATCGGGTTAGGGTTCGGGTTAGGGTTCGGGATAGGGTTAGGGATAGGGTTAGGGTTCGGGTTTGGGGTTAGGGTTAGGGTTAGGGTTCGGGTTAGGGTTCAGGTTAGGGTTAGGATTCGGGTAAAGGGTTAGGGTTCGGGTTCGGGTCAGGGTTAGGGTTAGGGTTCCGGTTACGGTTAGGTTTAGGTTTCGGGTTAGGGTTAGGGTTAGGGTTAGGGTTAGGGTTCGGGTTAGGGTTCGGGGTAGGGTTAGGGTTACGGTTCGGGTTAAGGTTAGGGTTAGGGTTCGGGTTAGGGTTAGGGTTAGGGTTCGGGTTAGGGTTAGGGTTAGGTTTCGGGTTAGGGTTAGGGTTAGGGTTCGGTTTAGGGTTAGGGTTAGGGTTCGGGTTAGGGTTAGGGTTAGGGTTAGGGTTAGGGTTCGGGTTAGGGTTAGAGTTAGGGTTCGGGTTAGGGTTCGGGTTAGGGTTCGGTTTAGGGTTAGGGTTAGGGTTAGGGTTAGGGTTCGGGTTAGGGTTACGGTTCGGTTTAGGGTTAGGGTTAGGGTTAGGGTTCGGGTTAGGGTTCGGTTTAGGTTTCCGGTAGAGTTAGGGTTCGGTTTAGGGTTAGGGTTAGTGTTAGGGTTAGGGTTAGGATTCGGGTTAGGGTTAGGGTTAGGGTGAGGGTTAGGGTTCGGGTTAGGGTTAGGGTTAGGGTTCGGGTTCGGGTTAGGGTTAGGGTTAGGGTTAGGGTTCGGGTTAGGGTTCGGGTTTGGGTTAGGGTTAGGGGTTAGTGTTCAGGTTAGGGTTAGGGTTAGGGTTCGGGTTAGGGTTCGGGTTCGGGTTTGCGTTCGGGTTAGGGTTAGGTTTCGGGTAGGGTTAGGGTTCGGGTTAGGGTTAGGTTTAGGGTTACGGTTAGGTTTCGGATTAAGGTTAGGTGTACGGTTCGGGTTAGGGTTCCGGTTCGGGTTAGGGTTAGGGTTAGGGTTAGGGTTAGGGTTCGGGTTAGGGTTAGGTTTACGGTTAGGTTTAGGGTTAGGGTTCGGGTTAAGTTTAGGGTTAGGGTTCGGGTTAGGGTTAGGGTTCGGGTTTGGGTTAGGGTTAGGGTTAGGGTTAGGGTTAGCGTTCGGGTTAGGGTTAGGGTTAGGGTTCGGGTTAGGTTTAGGGTTAGGGTTTGGGTTAGGGTTAGGGTTAGGGTTAGGGTTCGGGTTAGGGTTCGGGTTAGGGTTAGGGTTAGGATTCGGGTTAGGGTTAGGGTTAGGTTTCGGGTTAGGGTTAGGGTTAGGGTTCGGGTTAGGGTTAGGTTTAGGGTTCGGGTTAGGGTTAGGGTTAGGGTTCGGGTTAGGGTTAGGGTTAGGGTTCGGGTTATTGTTAGGGTTCGGGTTCGGGTTAGGGTTCGGGTTTTGGTTAGGGTTCGGGTTAGGGTTAGGTTTAGGGTTAGGGTTCAGGTTAGGGTTAGGGTTCGGGTTCGGGTTCGGGTTAGGGTTAGGGTTCGGGTTAGGGTTAGGTTTCGGGTTAGGGTTAGGGTTAGGATTCGGGTTAGGGTTAGGGTTAGGTTTCGGGTTATGGTTAGGGTTCGGGTTAGGGTTAGGGTTCGTGTTAGGGTTCGGGTTAGGGTTAGGTTTCGGGTAGGGTTAGGGTTCGGGTTAGGGTTAGGGTTCGGGTTAGGGTTAGGGTTCGGGTTCGGGTTAGGGTAAGGGTTAGGGTTCGTGTTCGGGTTAGGGTTAGGTTTAGGGTTAGCGTTAGGGTTCGGATTAGGGTTAGGGGTACAGTTCGGTTTAGGGTTCGGGTTCGGGTTAGGGTTCGGGTTAGGGTTAGGGTTCGGGTTCGTGTTAGGGTTAGGGTTAGGGTTAGGGTTCGGGTTAGGGTTAGGGTTCGGGTTAGGGTTCGGGTTAGGGTTAGGGTTAGGATTCGGGTAAGGGTTAGGGTTAGGGTTCGGGTTAGGGTTAGGGTTAGGGTTCGGGTTCGGGTTAGGGTTAGGGTTAGGTTTAGAGTTCGGGTTTGGGTACGGTTAGGGTTCGGGTTAGGGTTAGGGCTAGGCTTCGGGTTAGGTTTAGGGTTAGGGTTCGGATTAGTGTTCGGGTTAGGTTTGGGTTAGGGTTCGGGTTAGGTTTAGGTTTCGGGTTAGGTTTAGGGTTAGGGTTACGGTTCGGGTAGGGTTAGGGTTCGGGTTAGGGTTGGGTTTGGGTTAGGTTTCGGGTTAGGGTTAGGGTTCGGGTTCGGGTTAGGGTTAGGGTTCGGGTTAGGGTTACGGTTAGGGTTCGGGTTAGGGTTAGGTTTCGGGTTAGGGTTAGGGTTAGGTTTCGGGTTAGGGTTAGGGTTAGGGTTCGGGTTATTGTTAGGGTTCGGGTTCGGGTTAGGGTTCGGGTTTTGGTTAGGGTTCGGGTTAGGGTTAGGTTTAGGGTTAGGGTTCAGGTTAGGGTTAGGGTTCGGTTTCGGGTTCGGGTTAGGGTTAGGGTTCGTGTTAGGGTTAGGTTTCGGGTAAGGGTTAGGGTTAGGATTCGGGTTAGGGTTAGGGTTAGGTTTCGGGTTATGGTTAGGGTTCGGGTTAGGGTTAGGGTTCGTGTTAGGGTTCGGTTTAGGGTTAGGTTTCGGGTAGGGTTAGGGTTCGGGTTAGGGTTAGGGTTCGGGTTAGGGTTAGGTTTCGGGTTCGGGTTAGGGTAAGGGTTAGGGTTCGTGTTCGGGTTAGGGTTAGGTTTAGGGTTAGCGTTAGGGTTCGGATTAGGGTTAGGGGTACAGTTCGGGTTAGGGTTCTGGTTCGGGTTAGGGTTCGGGTTAGGGTTAGGGTTCGGGTTCGTGTTAGGGTTAGGGTTAGGGTTAGGGTTCGTGTTAGGGTTCGGGTTCTGGTTAGGGTTCGGGTTAGTGTTAGGGTTAGGATTCGGGTTAGGTTTAGGGTTCGGGTTCGGGTTAGGGTTAGGGTTAGGGTTCGGGTTCGGGTTAGGTTTAGGGTTAGGTTTAGAGTTCGGGTTTGGTTACGGTTAGGGTTCGGGTTAGGGTTAGGGCTAGGCTTCGGGTTAGGTTTAGGGTTAGGGTTCGGGTTAGTTTTCGGGTTAGGTTTAGGGTTAGGGTTCGGTTTAGGTTTAGGTTTCGGGTTAGGTTTAGGGTTAGGGTTACGGTTCGGGTAGGGTTAGGGTTCGGGTTAGGGTTGGGTTCGGGTTAGGTTTCGGGTTAGGGTTAGGGTTCGGGTTCGGGTTAGGGTTAGGGTTCGTGTTAGGGTTACGGTTAGGGTTCGGGTTAGGGTTAGGGTTCGGGTTAGGGTTAGGGTTAGGTTTCGGGTTAGGGTTAGGGTTAGGGTTAGGTTTAGGGTTCGTGTTAGGGTTCGGGTTCGGGTTAGGGGTCGGGTTAGGGTTAGGTTTAGGTTTCAGGTTAGGGTTAGGGTTAGGGTTCGGGTTAGGGTTACGTTTCGGGTTAGGGTTAGGGTTAGGGTCGGGTTCGGGTTAGGGTTAGGGTTGGGGATCGGGTTAGGGTTCGGGTTAGGTTTCGGGATAGGGTTAGGGATAGGGTTAGGGTTCGGGTTCGGGGTTAGGGTTAGGGTTAGTGTTCGGGTTAGGGTTCAGGTTAGGGTTAGGATTCGGGTAAAGGGTTAGGGTTCGGGTTCGGGTTAGGGTTAGGGTTAGGGTTCCGGTTACGGTTAGGTTTAGGTTTCGGGTTAGGGTTAGGGTTAGGGTTAGGGTTCGGGTTAGGGTTCGGGGTAGGGTTAGGGTTACGGTTCGGGTTAAGGTTAGGGTTAGGGTTCGGGTTAGGGTTAGGGTTCGGGTTAGGGTTAGGGTTAGGTTTCGGGTTAGGGTTAGGGTTAGGGTTCGGTTTAGGGTTAGGGTTAGGGTTCGGGTTAGGGTTAGGGTTAGGGTTAGGGTTAGGGTTAGGGTTCGGGTTAGGGTTAGAGTTAGGGTTCGGGTTAGGGTTCGGGTTAGGGTTCGGGTTAGGGTTCGGGTTAGGGTTAGGGTTAGGGTTCGGGTTAGAGTTACGGTTCGGGTTAGGGTTAGGGTTAGGGTTCGGGTTAGGGTTCGGTTTAGCTTTCCGGTAGAGTTAGGGTTCGGTTTAGGGTTAGGGTTAGTGTTAGGGTTAGGGTTAGGATTCGGGTTAGGGTTAGGGTTAGGGTTAGGGTTAGGGTTCGGGTTAGGGTTAGGGTTAGGGTTCGGGTTCGGGTTAGGGTTAGGGTTAGGGTTAGGGTTCGGGTTAGGGTTCGGGTTTGGGTTAGGGTTAGGGGTTAGTGTTCAGGTTAGGGTTAGGGTTAGGGTTCGTGTTAGGGTTCGGGTTAGTGTTCGGGTTAGGGTTCGGGTTCGGGTTTGCGTTCGGGTTAGGGTTAGGTTTCGGGTAGGGTTAGGGTTCGGGTTAGGGTTAGGGTTCGGGTTAGGGTTAGGGTTCGGGTTAGGGTAAGGGTTAGGGTTCGGGTTCGGGTTAGGGTTAGGTTTAGGGTTACGGTTAGGTTTCGGATTAAGGTTAGGTGTACGGTTCGGGTTAGGGTTCGGGTTCGGGTTAGGGTTAGGGTTAGGGTTAGGGTTAGGGTTCGGGTTAGGGTTAGGTTTAGGGTTAGGGTTAGGGTTAGGGTTAGCATTCGGGTTAGGGTTAGGGTTAGGGTTCGGGTTAGGTTTAGGGTCAGGGTTTGGGTTACGGTTAGGGTTAGGGTTAGGGTTCGGGTTAGGGTTCGGGTTAGGGTTAGGGTTAGGATTCGGGTTAGGGTTAGGGTTAGGTTTCGGGTTAGGGTTAGGGTTAGGGTTCGGGTTAGGGTTAGGTTTAGGGTTCGGGTTAGGGTTAGGGTTCGGGTTAGGGTTAGGGTTAGGGTTCGGGTTATTGTTAGGGTTCGGGTTCGGGTTAGGGTTCGGGTTTTGGTTAGGGTTCGGGTTAGGGTTAGGTTTAGGGTTAGGGTTCAGGTTAGGGTTAGGGTTCGGTTTCGGGTTCGGGTTAGGTTTAGGGTTCGGGTTAGGGTTAGGTTTCGGGTTAGGGTTAGGGTTAGGATTCGGGTTAGGGTTAGGGTTAGGTTTCGGGTTATGGTTAGGGTTCGGGTTAGGGTTAGGGTTCGTGTTAGGGTTCGGGTTAGGGTTAGGTTTCGGGTAGGGTTAGGGTTCGGGTTAGGGTTAGGGTTCGGGTTAGGGTTAGGGTTCGGGTTCGGGTTAGGGTAAGGGTTAGGGTTCGTGTTCGGGTTAGGGTTAGGTTTAGGGTTAGCGTTAGGGTTCGGATTAGGGTTAGGGGTACAGTTCGGGTTAGGGTTCGGGTTCGGGTTAGGGTTCGGGTTAGGGTTAGGGTTCGGGTTCGTGTTAGGGTTAGGGTTAGGGTTAGGGTTCGGGTTAGGGTTAGGGTTCGGGTTAGGGTTCGGGTTAGGGTTAGGGTTAGGATTCGGGTTAGGGTTAGGGTTAGGGTTCGGGTTAGGGTTAGGGTTAGGGTTCGGGTTCGGGTTAGGGTTAGGGTTAGGTTTAGAGTTCGGGTTTGGGTACGGTTAGGGTTCGGGTTAGGGTTAGGGCTAGGCTTCGGGTTAGGTTTAGGGTTAGGGTTCGGGTTTGTGTTCGGGTTAGGTTTAGGGTTAGGGTTCGGGTTAGGTTTAGGTTTCGGGTTAGGTTTAGGGTTAGGGTTACGGTTCGGGTAGGGTTAGGGTTCGGGTTAGGGTTGGGTTCGGGTTAGGTTTCGGTTTAGGGTTAGGGTTCGGGTTCGGGTTAGGGTTAGGGTTCGGGTTCGGGTTACGGTTAGGGTTCGGGTTAGGGTTAGGGTTCGGGTTAGGGTTAGGGTTAGGTTTCGGGTTAGGGTTAGGGTTAGGGTTAGGTTTAGGGTTCGTGTTAGGGTTCGGGTTCGGGTTAGGGGTCGGGTTAGGGTTAGGTTTAGGGTTCGGGTTAGGGTTAGGGTTAGGGTTCGGGTTAGGGTTACGTTTCGGGTTAGGGTTAGGGTTAGGGTCGGGTTCGGGTTAGGGTTAGGGTTGGGGATAGGGTTAGGGTTCGGGTTAGGGTTCGGGATAGGGTTAGGGATAGGGTTAGGGTTCGGGTTCGGGGTTAGGGTTAGGGTTAGTGTTCGGGTTAGGGTTCAGGTTAGGGTTAGGATTCGGGTAAAGGGTTAGGGTTCGGGTTCGGGTTAGGGTTAGGGTTAGGGTTCCGGTTACGGTTAGGTTTAGGTTTCGGGTTAGGGTTAGGGTTAGGGTTAGGGTTAGGGTTCGGGTTAGGGTTCGGGGTAGGGTTAGGGTTACGGTTCGGGTTAAGGTTAGGGTTAGGGTTCGGGTTAGGGTTAGGGTTAGGGTTCGGGTTAGGGTTAGGGTTAGGTTTCGGGTTAGGGTTAGGATTAGGGTTCGGTTTAGGGTTAGGGTTAGGGTTCGGGTTAGGGTTAGGGTTAGGGTTAGGTTTAGGGTTCGTGTAGGGTTCGGGTTAGGGGTCGGGTTAGAGTTAGGGTTAGGGTTCGGTTTAGGGTAGGGTTAGGGTTCGGTGTAGGGTTAGGGTTCGGGTTAAGTTTAGGGTCGGGTTCGGGTTAGGATTAGGTTTGGGGTTCGGGTTAGGGTTCGGGTTAGGGTTCGGGTTAGGGTTAGGGATAGGGTTAGGGTTCGGATTCGGGGTTAGGGTTAGGGTTAGGGTTCGGGTTAGTGTTCGGGTTAGGGTTAGGATTCGGGTAAAGGGTTAGGGGTCGGGTTCGGGTTAGGGTTAGATTTAGGGTTCCGGTTAGGGTTAGGTTTATGTTTCTGGTTAGGGTTAGGTTTAGGGTTAGTTTTAGGGTTCGGGTTAGGGTTCGGGTGAGGGTTAGGGTTAGGGTTCGTGTTAGGGTTAGGGTTAGGGTTCGGGTTAGGGTTCGGGTTAGGGTTAGGGTTAGGGTTCGGGTGAGGGTTAGGGTTAGGGTTCGGGTTAGGGTTCGGGTTAGGGTTCGGCTTAGGGTTAGGGTTAGGGTTAGGGTTCGGGTTAGGGTTACGGTTCGGGTTAGGGTTAGGGTTAGGGTTAGTGTTCGGGTTAGTTTTCGGTTTAGGGTTCGGGTTAGAGTTAGGGTTCGGGTTAGGGTTAGGGTTAGGGTTAGGGTTCGGGTTAGGGTTAGGGTTAAGTTTAGGGTTCGGGTTAGGGTTAGGGTTAGTGTTCCGGTTCGGTTTAGGGTTAGGGTTAGGGTTCGGGTTAGGGTTCGGTTTCGGGTTAGGGTTAGGGGTTAGTGTTCAGGTTAGGGTTAGGGTTAGGGTTCGGGTTAGGGTTCGGGATAGGGTTAGAGTTAGGGTTCGGGTTAGGGTTCGGGTTATGTTTAGTGTTAGGGTTCGGGTTAGGGTTCGGGGTAGGGTTAGGGTTCGGGGTAGGGTTAGGGTTAGGGTTAGGTTTCGGTGTAGGGTTCGGGTTAGGTTTAGGATTAGGGTTCGGGTTAGTTTTAAGGTTAGGGTTAGGGTTCGGGTTCGGGTTAGTGTTAGGGTTCGTGTTAGGGACAGGGTTAGGGTTAGGGTTAGGGTTAGGTTTAGGGTTCGGGTTCGGGTTAGGGTTAGGGTTAGGGTTCGTGTTAGGGACAGGGTTAGGGTTAGGGTTAGGGTTAGGGTTAGGGTTAGGGTTCGGGTTCGGGTTAGGTTTAGAGTTCGGTTTAGGGTTCGGGTTAGGGTTAGGGTTCAGGTTAGGGTTAGGTTTAGGGTTAGAGTTAGGGTTAGGGTTAGGGTTCGGGTTAGTGTTCGGGTTAGGGTTAGGGTTAGGGTTAGGGTTCGGGTTAGGTTTAGGGTTAGGGTTCGGTTTAGGGTTAGGGTTCGGGTTAGGGTTAGGGGTTAGTGTTCAGGTTAGGGTTAGGGTTAGGGTTCGGGTTAGGGTTCGGGTCAGGGTTAGGGTTAGGTTCGGGTTAGGGTTAGGGTTAGGGTTAGGGTTAGGCTTCGGGTTACGGTTAGGGTTCGGGTTAGGGTTAGGGTTAGGGTTAGGGTTCGGGTTAGGGTTATGGTTAGGGTTCGGGTTAGGGTTAGGGTTCGGGTTAGGGTTAGGGTTAGGGTTCGGGTTAGGGTTCGGGTTAGGTTTAGGGTTAGGGTTCGGGTTCGGTTTCGGGTTAGGGTTAGGGTTCGTGTTAGGGTTACGGTTAGGGTTCGGGTTAGGGTTAGGGTTCGGGTTAGGGTTAGGGTTAGGTTTCGGGTTAGGGTTAGGGTTAGGGTTAGGTTTAGGGTTCGTGTTAGGGTTCGGGTTCGGGTTAGGGGTCGGGTTAGGGTTAGGTTTAGGGTTCGGATTAGGGTTAGTGTTAGGGTTCGGGTTAGGGTTACGGTTCGGGTTAGGTTTAGGGTTAGGGTCGGGTTCGGGTTAGGGTTAGGGTTGGGGATCGGGTTAGGGTTCGGTTTAGGGTTCGGGATAGGGTTAGGGATAGGGTTAGGGTTTGGGTTCGGGGTTAGGGTTAGGGTTAGGGTTCGGGTTAGGGTTCAGGTTAGGGTTAGGATTCGGGTAAAGGGTTAGGGTTCGGGTTCGGGTTAGGGTTAGGGTTATGGTTCCGGTTACGGTTAGGTTTAGGTTTCGGGTTAGGGTTAGGGTTAGGGTTAGGGTTAGGGTTAGGGTTCGGGTTAGGGTTCGGGGTAGGGTTAGGGTTACGGTTCGGGTTAAGGTTAGGGTTAGGGTTCGGGTTAGGGTTAGGGTTACGGTTCGGGTTAGGGTTAGGGTTAGGTTTCGGGTTAGGGTTAGGGTTAGGGTTCGGTTTAGGGTTAGGGTTAGGGTTCGGGTTAGGGTTAGGGTTAGGATTAGGTTTAGGGTTCGTGTTAGGGTTCGGGTTAGGGGTCGGGTTAGTGTTAGGGTTAGGGTTCGGGTTAGGGTAGGGTTAGGGTTCGGGGTAGGGTTAGGGTTCGGGTTAAGTTTAGGGTCGGGTTCGGGTTAGGATTAGGGTTGGGGTTCGGGTTAGGTTTCGGGTTAGGGTTCAGGTTAGGGTTAGGGATAGGGTTAGGGTTCGGATTCGGGGTTAGGGTTAGGGTTAGGGTTCGGGTTAGGGTTCTGTTTAGGGTTAGGATTCGGGTAAAGGGTTAGGGGTCGGTTTCGGGATAGGGTTAGGTTTAGGGTTCCGGTTAGGGTTAGGTTTATGTTTCTGGTTAGGGTTAGGTTTAGGGTTAGGTTTAGGGTTCGGGTTAGGGTTCGGGTTAGGGTTAGGGCTAGGGTTAGGGTTCGGGTTAGGGTTATGGTTAGGGTTCGGGTTAGGGTTAGGGTTCGGGTTAGGGTTAGGGTTAGGGTTCGGGTTAGGGTTCGGGTTAGGTTTAGGGTTAGGGTTCGGGTTCGGTTTCGGGTTAGGGTTAGGTTTCGGGTTAGGGTTACGGTTAGGGTTCGGGTTAGGGTTAGGGTTCGGGTTAGGGTTAGGGTTAGGTTTCGGGTTAGGGTTAGGGTTAGGGTTAGGTTTAGGGTTCGTGTTAGGGTTCGGGTTCGGGTTAGGGGTCGGGTTAGGGTTAGGTTTAGGGTTCGGGTTAGGGTTAGGGTTAGGGTTCGGTTTAGGGTTACGGTTCGGGTTAGGGTTAGGGTTAGGGTCGGGTTCGGGTTAGGGTTAGGGTTGGGGATCGGGTTAGGGTTCGGGTTAGGGTTCGGGATAGGGTTAGGGATAGGGTTAGGGTTTGGGTTCGGGGTTAGGGTTAGGGTTAGGGTTCGGGTGAGGTTTCAGGTTAGGGTTAGGATTCGGGTAAAGGGTTAGGGTTCGGGTTCGGGTTAGGGTTAGGGTTATGGTTCCGGTTACGGTTAGGTTTAGGTTTCGGGTTACGGTAAGGGTTAGGGTTAGGGTTAGGGTTCGGGTTAGGGTTCGGGGTAGGGTTAGGGTTACGGTTCGGGTTAAGGTTAGGGTTAGGGTTCGGGTTAGGGTTAGGGTTAGGGTTCGGGTTAGGGTTAGGGTTAGGTTTCGGGTTAGGGTTAGGGTTAGGGTTCGGTTTAGGGTTAGGGTTAGGGTTCGGGTTAGGGTTAGGGTTAGGATTAGGTTTAGGGTTCGTGTTAGGGTTCGGGTTAGGGGTCGGGTTAGTGTTAGGGTTAGGGTTCGGGTTAGGGTAGGGTTAGGGTTCGGGGTAGGGTTAGGGTTCGGGTTAAGTTTAGGGTCGGGTTCGGGTTAGGATTAGGGTTGGGGTTCGGGTTAGGGTTCGGGTTAGGGTTCAGGTTAGGGTTAGGGATAGGGTTAGGGTTCGGATTCGGGGTTAGGGTTAGGGTTCGGGTTAGGGTTCGGTTTAGGGTTAGGTTTCGGGTAAAGGGTTAGGGGTCGGTTTCGGGTTAGGGTTAGGTTTAGGGTTCCGGTTAGGGTTAGGTTTATGTTTCTGGTTAGGGTTAGGTTTAGGGTTAGGTTTAGGGTTCGGGTTAGGGTTCGGGTGAGGTTTAGGGTTAGGGTTCGTGTTAGGGTTAGGGTTAGGGTTCGGGTTAGGGTTCGGGTTAGGGTTAGGGTTAGGGTTCGGGTGAGGGTTAGGGTTAGGGTTCGGGTTAGGGTTCGGGTTAGGGTTCGGCTTAGGGTTAGGGTTAGGGTTAGGGTTCGGGTTAGGGTTACGGTTCGGGTTAGGGTTAGGGTTAGGGTTAGTGTTCGGGTTAGTTTTCGGTTTAGGGTTCGGGTTAGAGTTAGGGTTCGGGTTAGGGTTAGGGTTAGGGTAAGGGTTCGGGTTAGGGTTAGGGTTAGGGTTAGGGTTAGGGTTAGGGTTCCGGTTAGGGTTAGGGTTAGGGTTCGGGTTAGGGTTCGGGTTATGGTTAGTGTTAGGGTTCGGGTTAGGGTTCGGGGTAGGGTTAGGTTTCGGGGTAGGGTTAGGGTTAGGGTTAGGGTTAGGTTTAAGGTTAGGGTTAGGGTTCAGGTTCGGGTTAGTGTTAGGGTTCGTATTAGGGACAGGGTTAGAGTTAGGGTTAGGGTTAGGTTTAGGGTTCGGGTTCGGGTTAGGGTTAGGGTTAGGGTTCGTGTTAGGGACAGGGTTAGGGTTAGGGTTAGGGTTCGGGTTATGGTTAGGGTTAGGGTTAGGGTTCGGGTTCGGGTTAGGTTTAGAGTTCGGTTTAGGGTTCGGGTTAGGGTTAGGTTTAGGGTTAGAGTTAGGGTTAGGGTTAGGGTTCGGGTTAGGGTTACGGTTAGGTTTCGGGTTAGGGTTAGGGTTCGGGTTAGGGTTAGGGTTAGGTTTCGGGTTAGGGTTAGGGTTAGGGTTAGGTTTAGGGTTCGTGTTAGGGTTCGGGTTCGGGTTAGGTGTCGGGTTAGTGTTAGGTTTAGGGTTCGGGTTAGGGTTAGGGTTAGGGTTCGGTTTAGGGTTACGGTTCGGGTTAGGGTTAGGTTTAGGGTCGGGTTCGGGTTAGGGTTAGGGTTGGGGATCGGGTTAGGGTTCGGTTTAGGGTTCGGGATAGGGTTAGGGATAGGGTTAGGGTTTGGGTTCGGGGTTAGGGTTAGGGTTAGGGTTCGGGTGAGGTTTCAGGTTAGGGTTAGGATTCGGGTAAAGGGTTAGGGTTCGGGTTCTGGTTAGGGTTAGGGTTATGGTTCCGGTTACGGTTAGGTTTAGGTTTCGGGTTACGGTAAGGGTTAGGGTTAGGGTTAGGGTTCGGGTTAGGGTTCGGGGTAGGGTTAGGGTTACGGTTCGGGTTAAGGTCAGGGTTAGGGTTCGGGTTAGGGTTAGGGTTAGGGTTCGGGTTAGGGTTAGGGTTAGGTTTCGGGTTAGGGTTAGGGTTAGGGTTCGGTTTAGGGTTAGGGTTAGGGTTCGGGTTAGGGTTAGGGTTAGGATTAGGTTTAGGGTTCGTGTTAGGGTTCGGGTTAAGGGTCGGGTTAGTGTTAGGGTTAGGGTTCGGGTTAGGGTAGGGTTAGGGTTCGGGGTAGGGTTAGGGTTCGGGTTAAGTTTAGGGTCGGGTTCGGGATAGGATTAGGGTTGGGGTTCGGGTTAGGGTTCGGGTTAGGGTTCAGGTTAGGGTTAGGGATAGGGTTAGGGTTCGGATTCGGGGTTAGGGTTAGGGTTAGGGTTCGGGTTAGGGTTCGGTTTAGGGTTAGGATTCGGGTAAAGGGTTAGGGGTCGGTTTCGGGTTAGGGTTAGGTTTAGGGTTCCGGTTAGGGTTAGGTTTATGTTTCTGGTTAGGGTTAGGTTTAGGGTTAGGTATAGGGTTCGGGTTAGGGTTCGGGTGAGGTTTAGGGTTAGGGTTCGTGTTAGGGTTAGGGTTAGGGTTCGGGTTAGGGTTCGGGTTAGGGTTAGGGTTAGGGTTCGGGTGAGGGTTAGGGTTAGGGTTCGGGTTAGGGTTTGGGTTAGGGTTCGGCTTAGGGTTAGGGTTAGGGTTAGGGTTCGGGTTAGGGTTACGGTTCGGGTTAGGGTTAGGGTTAGGGTTAGTGTTCGGGTTAGTTTTCGGTTTAGGGTTCGGGTTAGAGTTAGGGTTCGGGTTAGGGTTAGGGTTAGGGTTAGGGTTCGGGTTAGGGTTAGGGTTAGGGTTAGGGTTAGGGTTAGGGTTCCGGTTAGGGTTAGGGTTAGGGTTCGGGTTAGGGTTCGGGTTATGGTTAGTGTTAGGGTTCGGGTTAGGTTTCGGGGTAGGGTTAGGGTTCGGGGTAGGGTTAGGGTTAGGGTTAGGGTTAGGTTTAAGGTTAGGGTTAGGGTTCGGGTTCGGGTTAGTGTTAGGGTTCGTATTAGGGACAGGGTTAGGGTTAGGGTTAGGGTTAGGTTTAGGGTTCGGGTTCGGGTTAGGGTTAGGGTTAGGGTTCGTGTTAGGGACAGGGTTAGGGTTAGGATTAGGGTTCGGGTTATGGTTAGGGTTAGGGTTAGGGTTCGGGTTCGGGTTAGGTTTAGAGTTCGGTTTAGGGTTCGGGTTAGGGTTAGGGTTCGGGTTAGGGTTAGGTTTAGTGTTAGAGTTAGGGTTAGGGTTAGGGTTCGGGTTAGGGTTAGGGTTAGGGTTAGGGTTAGGGTTAGGGTTAGGGTTCGGGTTAGGTTTAGGGTTAGGGTTCGGGTTAGGGTTAGGGTTAATGTTCGGGTTAGGGTTAGGGTTCGTGTTAGGGTTAGGGTTAGGGTTCGGGTTCGTGTTAGGGACAGGGTTAGGGTTCGGGTTAGGGTTAGGTTTAGGTTTAGAGTTAGGGTTAGGGTTAGGGTTCAGGTTAGGTTTAGGTTTAGGGTTAGGGTCGGGTTAGGGTTAGGGTTCGGGTTAGGGTTAGGGTTCGGGTTAGATTTCGGGTTCGGGTTAGGGTTAGGGTTGGGGTTCGGGTTAGGGTTCGGGTTAGGGTTCGGGTTAGGTTTAGGTTTAGGTTTAGGGTCTGGTTTCGGGGTTAGGGTTAGTGTTTGTGTTCGGGTTAGGGTTAATGTTCGGGTTAGGGTTAGGGTTCGTGTTAGGGTTAGGGTTAGGGTTCGGGTTCGTGTTCGGGTTCGGGTTAGGGTTAGGGTTCGTGTTAGGGTTCGGTTTAGTGTTTGGGTTAGAGTTAGGGTTAGGGTTAGGGTTCGGGTTATTGTTCGGGTTCGGTTTAGGGTTCGGGTTAGGGTTAAGGTTAGGGTTAGGGTTCGGGTTATGGTTTGGGTTCGGGTTCGGGTTAGGGTTAGGTTTCGGGTTAGGGTTAGGTTTTGGGGTTAGGGTTAGGGTTGAGTTAGAGTTCGGGTTAGGGTTCGGGTTAGGATTAGGGTTAGGGTTCGGTTTAGGGTTCGAGTTATGTTTAGTGTTAGGGTTTGGGTTAGTGTTAGGGTTCGGGTTAGGGTTAGTGTTCTGGTTAGGTTTAGGGTTCGGGTTAGGGTTAGGGGTTAGGTTTAGGGTTAGGGTTAGGGTTCGGGTTAGGGTTAGGGTTCGGGTTCGGTTTAGGGTTAGGGTTAGGGTTAGGGTTAGGGTTCGGGTTAGGGTTAGGTTTCGGGCTAGGGTTAGGGTTAGGGTTCGGGTTCGGTTTAGGGTTAGGGTTAGGGGTTAGGGTTAGGGTTAGGGTTAGGGTTCGGGTTAGCGTTAGGGTTAGGATTGGGGTTAAGGTTAGGTTTAGGTTTAGGGTTGGGGTTCGGGTTAGGGTTAGGGTTAGGGTTAGGGTTCAGGTTAGGGTTAGGGTTCGGGTTCGGTTTAGGGTTAGGGTTAGGGTTAGGGTTAGGGTTCGGGTTAGGGTTAGGGTTCGGGCTAGGGTTAGGGTTAGTGTTCGGGTGAGGGTTAGGGTTAGGGTTAGGGTTAGGGTTTAGGGTTAGGGTTAGGGTTAGGGTTAGGGTTAGGGTTAGGGGTTAGGGTTAGGGTTAGGGTTAGGGTTCGGGTTAGCGTTAGGGTTAGGATTGGGGTTAAGGTTAGGTTTAAGGTTAGGGTTAGGGTTCGGGTTAGGGTTAGGGTTAGGGTTAGGGTTCGGGTTAGGGTTAGGGTTCGAGTTAGGGTTAGGGTTAGGTTTCGGGTTAGGGTTCGGGTTAGGGTTCGGGTTACGGTTAGGGTTAGGGTTATGGATAGGTTTCGGGTTAGGTTAAGGTTCGGGTTAGGGTTAGGGTTCGGGTTAGGTTTCGGGTTAGGGTTCGGGTTAGGGTTAGGGATCAGGTTAGGGTTGGGTTCGGGTTAGGTTTCGGGTAGGGTTAGGGTTCGGGTTCGGGTTAGGGTTCGGGTTCGTGTTAGGGTTAGGGTTCGGGTTAGGGTTAGGTTTAGGGTTCGGGTTAGGGTTAGGGTTCGGGCTAGGGTTAGGGTTAGGGTTCGGGTTAGGGTTAGGGTTAGGGTTAGGTTTCATGTTAGGGTTCGTGTTAGGGGTCGGGTTAGGGTTAGGGTTAGTTTTCGGGTTAGGGTTAGGGTTAGGGTTATTGTCGGGTTAGGGTTAGGGTTCGGCTAGGGTTAGGGTTCGGGTTCGGGTTAGGGTTAGGTTTAGGGTTAGGGTCCGGTTTCGGGGTTAGGGTTAGGGTTAGGGTTCGGGTTAGGGTTAGGGTTCGGGTTAGCGTTAGGGTTAGGTTTCGGGTTCGTGTTAGGGTTAGGGTTAGGGTTCGTGTTCGGGGTCGGGTTCGGGTTAGGGTTAGGGTTCGAGTTAGGGTTCGGGTTAGTGTTTGGGTTAGAGTTAGGGTTAGGGTTAGGGTTCGGGTTCGGGTTATTGTTCGGGTTTGGGTTAGGGTTCGGGTTAGTGTTAGGGTTAGGGTTAGGTTTCGGGTTAGGGTTACGGTTTGGTTTCGGTTTAGGTTTAGGTTTCGGGTTAGGGTTAGAGTTAGGGGTTAGGGTTATGGTCGAGTTAGAGTTCGGGTTAGGGATCGGTTTACGGTTAGGGTTAGGGTTAGGGTTCGGGTTAGGGTTCAAGTTAGGGTTAGGGTTAGGGTTAGGGTTAGGGTTAGGGTTTGGGTTAGGGTTAGGGTTAAGGTTCGGGTTAGGTTCAGGGTTCGGGTTAGGTTTAGGGGTTATGGTTAGGGTTAGGGTTAGGGTTAGGGTTCGGGTTAGGTTAGGGTTAGGGTTAGGGTTAGGGTTCGGGTTATGGTTAGGGTTAGTGTTCGGGTTAGGGTTAGGGTCAGGGTTAGGGTTAGGGTTAGGTTTTAGGGTTAGGGTTAGGGTTAGGGTTAGCGGTTAGGGTTTGGTTTAGGGTTAGGTTTAGGGTTAGGGTTCGGGTTAGCGTTAGGTTTCGGATTAGGTTTAGGGTTAGGTTTAGGGTTAGGGTTAGGGTTCGGGTTAGGGTTAGGGTTAGGGTTCGGGTTCGTGTTAGGGTTAGGGTTCGGGTTCGTGTTCGGGTTCGGGTTAAGGTTAGGGTTCGTGTTAGGGTTCGGGTTAGTGTTTGGGTTAGAGTTAGGGTTAGGGTTAGGGTTCGGGTTCGGGTTATTGTTTGGGTTCTGTTTAGGGTTCGGGTTAGGGTTAAGGTTAGGGTTAGGTTTCGGGTTAGGGTTAGGGATCGGGTTCGGGTTAGGGTTAGGTTTCGGGTTAGGGTTAGGTTTTGGGGTTAGGGTTAGGGTTGAGTTAGAGTTCGGGTTAGGGTTCGGGTTAGGATTAGGGTTAGGGTTCGGTTTAGGGTTAGAGTTATGTTTAGTGTTAGGGTTTGGGTTAGGGTTCGGGTTCGGGTTAGGGTTAGGGTTCTGGTTAGGTTTAGGATTCGGGTTAGGGTTAGGGGTTAGGGTTAGGGTTAGGTTTCGGGTTAGGGTTAGGGTTAGTGTTCGGGTTAGGGTTAGGGTTAGGGTTAGGGTTAGGTTTTAGGGTTAGGGTTAGGGTTAGGGTTTAGGGTTAGGGTTAGGGTTAGGGTTCGGGTTAGCGTTAGGGTTAGGATTGGGGTTAGGGTTAGGTTTAGGGTTAGGGTTAGGGTACGGGTTAGGGTTAGGGTTAGGGTTAGGGTTCGGGTTAGGGTTAGGGTTCGGGTTCGGTTTAGGGTTAGGGTTAGGGTTAGGGTTCGGGTTAGATTTAGGGTTAGGCTTCGGGTTAGGGTTAGGTTTAGGGTTTGGGTTAGGGTTAGGGTTAGGGTTAGGGTTAGGGTTTGGGTTAGGGTTAGGGTTAGGATTCGTGTTAGGGTTAGGGTTAGGGTTCGGGTTAGTGTTAGGGTTCGGGTTAGGGTTAGGTTTAGGTTTCGGGTTAGGGTTAGGGTTAGGCTTCGGGTTAGGGTTAGGGTTCGGGTTCGGGTTATGGTTAGGTTTCGGGTTCGGGTTAGGGTTCGGGTTTGGGTTAGGGTTCGGGTTAGGGTTAGGTTTAGGGTTAGGGTTCGGGTTCGGGTTAGGGTTAGGGTTAGGGTTATGGTTAGGGATCGGGTTCGGGTTAGGGTTAGGGTGCGGGTTAGGTTTAGGGTTAGGGTTAGGGTTCGTTTTTGGGTTAGGGTAAGGGTTCGTGTTAGGATTAGGGTTCGGGTTAGGGTTAGGTTTCGGGTTAGGGTTAGGGTTAGGGTTCGGGTTAGGTTTAGGGTGAGGGTTCGGGTTACGGTTAGGGTTCGGGTTAGGGATAGGGTTAGGGTTCGCGTTCGGGTTCGGGTTAGGGTTAGGGTTAGGGTTATGGTTAGGGATCGGGTTCGGGTTAGGGTTAGGGTGCGGGTTAGGTTTAGGTTTAGGGTTAGGGTTCGGGTTCGGGTTAGGGTAAGGGTTCGTGTTAGGGTTTGGGTTCGGGTTAGGTTTAGGTTTAGGGTTCGGGTTAGGGTTCGGGTTCGGGTTCGGGTTAGGGTTAGGGTTCGGGTTAGGGTTAGGGTTCGGGTTCGGGTTAGGGTTAGGGTTAGGGTTAGGGTTAGGTTTAAGGTTCGGGTTCGGGTTAGGGTTAGGGGTTAGGGTTCGGGTTCGGGTAAGGGTTAGGGTTAAGTTTCGGGTTAGGGTTAGGGGTTAGTGTTCGGGTTAGGGTTCGAGTTAGGGTTAGGGTTAGGTTTCGGGTTAGGGTCCGGTTTCGGGGTTAGGGTTAGGATTAGGGTTCGGGTTAGGGTTAGGGTTCGGGTTAGCGTTAGGTTTAGGTTTCGGGTTCGTGTTAGGGTTAGGGTTAGGGTTCGTGTTCGGGGTCGGGTTCGGGTTAGGGTTAGGGTTCGAGTTAGGGTTCGGGTTAGTGTTTGGGTTAGAGTTAGGGTTAGGGTTAGGGTTCGGGTTCGGGTTATTGTTCGGGTTCGGGTTAGGGTTCGGGTTAGTGTTAGGGTTAGGGTTAGGGTTCGGGTTCGGGTTAGGGTTTGGTTTCGGTTTAGGGTTAGGTTTCGGGTTAGGGTTAGAGTTAGGGGTTAGGGTTAGGGTCGAGTTAGAGTTCGGGTTAGGGATCGGGTTAGGGTTAGGTTTAGGGTTAGGGTTCGGGTTAGGGTTCAAGTTAGGTTTAGGGTTTGGGTTAGGGTTAGGGTTTGGGTTAGGGTTAGGGTTAAGGTTCGGGTTCGGTTTAGGGTTCGGGTTAGGTTTAGGGGTTATGGTTAGGGTTAGGGTTAGGGTTAGGGTTCGGGTTAGGTTAGGGTTAGGGTTAGGGTTAGGGTTCGGGTTATGGTTAGGGTTAGTGTTCGGGTTAGGGTTAGGGTCAGGGTTAGGTTTAGGGTTAGGTTTTAGGGTTAGGGTTAGGGTTAGGGTTAGGGTTAGGGGTTAGGGTTAGGTTTAGGGTTAGGGTTAGGGTTAGGGTTAGGGTTAGGGTTAGCGTTAGGTTTCGGATTAGGTTTAGGGTTAGGTTTAGGGTTAGGGTTAGGGTTCGGGTTAGGGTTAGGGTTAGGGTTAGGGTTCGGGTTCGGGTTAGGGTTAGGGTTCGGGTTCGGGATAGGGTTAGGGTTAGGGTTAGGGTTCGGGTTAGGGTTGGGGTTAGGGTTCGGGTTAGGGTTAGGTTAGGGTTTGGGTTAGGGTTAGGGTTAGGGTTAGGGTTCGGGTTAGGGTTCGGGTTCGGGTTAGGGTTAGGATTCGGGTTAGGATTAGGGTTAGGGTTCGGGTTAGGGTTAGGGTTAGGTTTCGGGTTAGGGTTAGGTTTAGTGTTCGGGTTAGGGGTAGGGTTAGGGTTAGGGTTCGTGTTAGGGTTCGGGTTAGTGTTTGGGTTAGAGTTAGGTTAGGGTTAGGGTTCGGGTTCGGGTTATTGTTCGGGTTCGGTTTAGGGTTCGGGTTAGGGTTAAGGTTAGGGTTAGGTTTCGGGTTAGGGTTAGGGTTCGGGTTCGGGTTAGGGTTAGGTTTCGGGTTAGGGTTAGGTTTTGGGGTTAGGTTTAGGGTTGAGTTAGAGTTCGGGTTAGGGTTCGGGTTAGGATTAGGGTTAGGGTTCGGTTTAGGGTTAGAGTTATGTTTAGTGTTAGGGTTTGGGTTAGGGTTCGGGTTCTGGTTAGGGTTAGGGTTCTGGTTAGGTTTAGGGTTCGGGTTATGGTTAGGGGTTAGGGTTAGGGTTAGGGTTCGGGTTAGGGTTAGGGTTAGGGTTAGGGTTAGGTTTCGGGTTAGGGTTAGGGTTAGTGTTCGGGTTAGGGTTAGGGTTAGGGTTAGGTTTTAGGGTTAGGGTTAGGGTTAGGGTTAGGGTTAGGGTTAGGGGTTAGGGTTAGGGTTAGGGTTTGGGTTAGCGTTAGGGTTAGGATTGGGGTTAGGGTTAGGTTTAGGGTTAGGGTTAGGGTTCGGGTTAGCGTTAGGGTTAGGGTTAGGGTTCGGGTTAGGGTTAGGGTTCGGGTTCGGTTTAGGGTTAGGGTTAGGGTTAGGGTTAGGGTTCGGGTTAGATTTAGTGTTAGGGTTCGGGTTAGGGTTAGGTTTAGGTTTCGGGTTAGGTTTAGGGTTAGGCTTCGGGTTAGGGTTAGGGTTCGGGTTCGGGTTATGGTTAGGTTTCGGGTTCGGGTTAGGGTTCGGGTTTGGGTAAGGGTTCGGGTTAGGGTTAAGGTTAGGGTTAGGTTTCGGGTTAGGGTTAGGGTTCGGGTTCGGGTTAGGGTTAGTTTTCGGGTTAGGGTTAGGTTTTGGGGTTAGGGTTAGGGTTGAGTTAGAGTTCGGGTTAGGGTTCGGGTTAGGATTAGGGTTAGGGTTCGGTTTAGGGTTAGAGTTATGTTTAGTGTTAGGGTTTGGGTTAGGGTTCGGGTTCGGGTTAGGGTTATGGTTCTGGTTAGGTTTAGGGTTCGGGTTAGGGTTAGGGGTTAGGGTTAGGGTTAGGGTTCGGGTTAGGGTTAGGGTTAGGGTTAGGTTTGGGGTTAGGGTTAGGGTTAGTGTTCGGGTTAGGGTTAGGGTTAGGGTTAGGGTTAGGTTTTAGGGTTAGGGTTAGGGTTAGGGTTAGGGTTAGGGGTTAGGGTTAGGGTTAGGGTTAGGGTTAGGGTTCGGGTTAGCGTTAGGGTTAGGATTGGGGTTAGGGTTAGGTTTAGGGTTAGGGTTAGGGTTCGGGCAGGGTTAGGGTTAGGGTTAGGGTTCGGGTTAGGGTTAGGGTTCGAGTTCGGTTTAGGGTTAGGGTTAGGGTTAGGGTTAGGGTTCGGGTTAGATTTAGGGTTAGGGTTCGGGTTAGGGTTAGGGTTAGTGTTTGGGTTAGGGTTAGGGTTAGGGTTAGGGTTAGGGTTCGGGTTAGGGTTAGGGTTAGGGTTCGGGTTAGGGTTAGGGTTAGTGTTTGGGTTAGGGTTAGGGTTAGGGTTATGGTTAGGGATCGGGTTCGGGTTAGGGTTAGGGTGCGGGTTAGGTTCAGGGTTAGGGTTAGGGTTCGGTTTCGGGTTAGGGTAAGGTTTCGTGTTAGGGTTCGGGTTAGGGTTAGGTTTCGGGTTAGGGTTAGGGTTAGGGTTCGGGTTAGGTTTAGGGTGAGGGTTCGGGTTACGGTTAGGGTTCGGGTTAGGGATTGGGTTAGGGTTCGCGTTCGGGTTTGGGTTAGGGTTATGGTTAGGGTTATGGTTAGGGATCGGGTTCGGGTTAGGGTTAGGGTGCGGGTTAGGTTAGGGTTAGGGTTAGGGTTCGGGTTCGGGTTAGGGTAAGGGTTCGTGTTAGGGTTTGGGTTCGGGTTAGGTTTAGGTTTAGGGTTCGGGTTAGGGTTCGGGTTCGGGTTAGGGTTAGGGTTAGTGTTCAGGTTAGGGTTCGGGTACGGGTTCGGGTTAGGGTTAGTGTTAGGTTTAGGGTTAGGTTTAAGGTTCGGGTTCGGGTTAGGGTTAGGGGTTAGGGTTCGGGTTCGGGTAAGGTTTAGGGTTAAGTTTCGGGTTAGGGTTAGGGGTTAGTGTTCGGGTTAGGGTTCGAGTTAGGGTTAGGGTTAGGGTTCGGGTTAGGGTTCGGGTTAGGGTTAGGGTTAGGGTTATGGATAGGGTTCGGGTTAGGGTTAAGGTTCGGGTTCGGGTTAGGGTTCGGGTTAGGGTTCGGGTTAGGGTTCGGGTTAGGGTTAGGGATCAGGTTAGGGTTGGGTTCGGGTTAGGTTTCGGGTTAGGGTTAGGGTTTGGGTTCGGGTTAGGGTTCGGGTTCGGGTTAGGGTTACGTTTCGGGTTAGGGTTAGGTTTCGGGTTCGGGTTAGGGTTAGGGTTCGGGCTAGGGTTAGGGTTAGGGTTCGGGTTAGGGTTAGGGTTAGGGTTAGGGTTCGTGTTAGGGTTCGGGTTAGGGGTCGGGTTAGGGTTAGGGTTAGGTTTCGGGTTAGGGTTAGGGTTAGGGTTATTGTCGGGTTAGGGTTAGGGTTCGGCTAGGGTTAGGGTTCGGGTTCGGGTTAGGGTTAGGGTTGGGGATCGGGTTAGGGTTCGGGTTAGGGTTCGGGTTAGGGTTAGGTTTAGGGTTAGGGTCCGGTTTCGGGGTTAGGGTTATGATTAGGGTTCGGGTTAGGGTTAGGGTTCGGGTTAGCGTTAGGTTTAGGTTTCGGGTTCGTGTTAGGGTGAGGGTTAGGGTTCGTGTTCGGGGTCGGGTTCGGGTTAGGGTTAGGGTTCGAGTTAGGGTTCGGGTTAGTGTTTGGGTTAGAGTTAGGGTTAGGGTTAGGGTTCGGGTTCGGGTTATTGTTCGGGTTCGGGTTAGGGTTCGGGTTAGTGTTAGGGTTAGGGTTAGGGTTCGGGTTAGTGTTAGGGTTTGGTTTCGGTATAGGGTTAGGTTTCGGGTTAGGGTTAGAGTTAGGGGTTAGGGTTAGGGTCGAGTTAGAGTTCGGGTTAGGGATCGGGTTACGGTTAGGGTTAGGGTTAGGGTTCGGGTTAGGGTTCAAGTTAGGGTTAGGGTTAGGGTTAGGGTTAGGGTTTGGGTTAGGGTTAGGGTTAAGGTTCGGGTTAGGTTTAGGGTTCGGGTTAGGTTTAGGGGTTATGGTTAGGGTTAGGGTTAGGGTTAGGTTTCGGGTTAGGTTAGGGTTAGGGTTAGGGTTAGGGTTCGGGTTATGGTTAGGGTAAGTGTTCGGGTTAGGGTTAGGGTCAGGGTTAGGGTTAGGGTTAGGGTTAGGGGTTAGGGTTAGGTTTAGGGTTAGGGTTAGGGTTAGGGTTCGGGTTAGCGTTAGGTTTCGGATTAGGTTTAGGGTTAGGTTTAGGGTTAGGGTTAGGGTTCGGGTTAGGTTTAGGGTTAGGGTTAGGGTTCGGGTTCGGGTTAGGGTTAGGGTTCGGGTTCGGGATAGGGTTAGGGTTAGGGCTAGGGTTAGGGTTCGGGTTAGGGTTGGGTTTAGGGTTCGGGTTAGGGTTAGGTTAGGGTTTGGGTTAGGGTTCGGGTTAGGGTTAGGGTTCGGGTTAGGGTTCGGGTTAGGGTTAGGGTTAGGATTCGGGTTAGGATTAGGCTTAGGGTTCGGGTTAGGGTTAGGGTTAGGTTTCGGGTTAGGGTTAGGTTTAGTGTTCGGGTTAGGGTTAGGGTTAGGGTTTGGGTTAGGGTTAGGGTTCGGGTTCGGGTTATGGTTAGGGTTCGGGTTCGGGTTAGGGTTCGGGTTTTGGTTAGGGTTCGGGTTAGGGTTAGGTTTAGGGTTAGGGTTCAGTTTAGGGTTAGGGTTCGGGTTCGGGTTCGGGTTAGGGTTAGGGTTCGGGTTAGGGTTAGGTTTCGGGTTAGGGTTAGGGTTCGGGTTAGGGTCAGGGTTAGGGTTCGGGTTAGGGTTAGGGTTCGGGTTAGGGTTAGGGTTCGGGTTAGGGTTAGGTTTCGGTTAGGGTTAGGGTTTGGGTTAGGGTTAGGGTTAGGTTTCGGGTTAGTGTTAGGGTTCGGGTTCGGGTTAAGGAAAGGGTTAGGGTTCTGGTTCGGGTTAGGGTTAGGTTTAGGGTTAGGGTTAGGGTTCGGATTAGGGTTAGGGGTACGGTTCGGGTTAGGGTTCGGGTTCGGGGTAGGGTTAGGGTTAGGGTTATGGTTAGGGTTCGGGTTAGGGTTAGGGTTCGGGTAAGGGTTAGGGGTTAGTGTTAGGGTTAGGTTTCTGTTTCGGGTTAGGGTTAGGGTTAGGGTTAGGGGTTAGGGTTAGGGTTCGCGTTAGGGTTAGGGTTAGGGTTAGGGTTAGGTTTCGGGTTAGAGTTAGGGTTAGGGTTCGGGTTTAGGTTAGGGTTAGGGATAGGGTTAGGGTTAGGTTTAGGGTTCGGGTTCGGGTACGGTTAGGGTTCGGGTTAGGGTTAGGCCTAGGGTTCGGGTTAGGGTTAGGGTTAGGGTTCGGGTTAGGTTTCGGGTTAGGGTTAGGGTTCGGGTTAGGGTTAGGGTTAGGGTTCGGGTTAGGTTAGGTTTCGGGGTAGGGTTAGGGTTAGGGTTAGGGTTCGGGTTAGGGTTAGGGTTCGGGTTAGGGTTGGGTTCGGGTTAGGTTTCGGGTTAGGGTTAGGGTTTGGGTTCGGGTTAGGGTTAGGGTTCGGGTTAGGGTTAGGGTTAGGGTTCGGGTTAGGGTTAGGGTTCGGGTTAGGGTTAGGGTTAGGGTTCGGGTTAGGGTTAGGGTTAGGGTTAGGTTTAGGGTTCGTGTTAGGGTTCGGGTTCGGTTTAGGGGTAGGGTTAGGGTTAGGGATAGGGTTCGGGTTAGGGTTAGGGTTCGGGTTCGGGTTAGGGTTAGGGTTCGGGTTAGGGTTAGGGTTAGGTTTCCGGTGAGTGTTAGGTTTAGGTTTCGGGTTAGGGTTAGGGTTAGGGTTAGGGTTAGGGTTCGGGTTAGGGTGAGGGTTCGGGTTAGCGTTAGGGTTAGGATTGGGGTTAGGGTTAGGTTTAGGGTTAGGTTTAGGGTTAGGGTTAGGGTTCGGGTTAGGGTTAGGGTTAGGGCTAGGGTTCGGGTTCGGGTTAGGTTTAGGGTTCGGGTTCGTGTTCGGGTTCGGGTTAGGGTTAGGGTTCGTGTTAGGGTTCGGGTTAGGGTTTGGGTTAGAGTTAGGGTTAGGGTTAGGGTTCGGGTTCGGGTTATTGTTCGGGTTCGGTTTAGGGTTCGGGTTAGGGTTAAGGTTAGGGTTAGGTTTCGGGTTAGGGTTAGGGTTCGGGTTCGGGTTAGGGTTAGGTTTCGGGTTAGGGTTAGGTTTTGGGGTTAGGGTTAGGGTTGAGTTAGAGTTCGGGTTAGGGTTCGGGTTAGGATTAGGGTTAGGGTTCGGTTTAGGGTTAGAGTTATGTTTAGTGTTAGGGTTTGGGTTAGGGTTCGGGTTTGGGTTAGGGTTCGGGTTAGGGTTAGGTTTAGGGTTAGGGTTCGGGTTCGGGTTAGGGTTCGGGTTCGGGGTAGGGTTAGGGTTAGGGTTATGGTTAGGGTTCGGGTTAGGGTTAGGGTTCGGGTAAGGGTTAGGGGTTAGTGTTAGGGTTAGGTTTCGGTTTCGGGTTAGGGTTAGGGTTAGCGTTAGGGGTTAGGGTTAGGGTTCGCGTTAGGGTTAGGGTTAGGGTTAGGGTTAGGGTTCGGGTTAGAGTTAGGGTTAGGGTTCGGGTTTAGGTTAGGGTTAGGGTTAGGGTTAGGGTTAGGTTTAGGGTTCGGGTTCGGGTACGGTTAGGGTTCGGGTTAGGGTTAGGGCTAGGGTTCGGGTTAGGGTTAGGGTTAGGGTTCGGGTTAGGGTTCGGGTTAGGGTTAGGGTTCGGGTTAGGGTTAGGGTTAGGGTTCGGGTTAGGTTAGGTTTCGGGGTAGGGTTAGGGTTAGGGTTAGGGTTCGGGTTAGGGTTAGGGTTCAGGTTAGGGTTGGGTTCGGGTTAGGTTTCGGGTTAGGGTTAGGGTTTGGGTTCGGGTTAGGGTTAGGGTTCGGGTTAGGGTTAGGGTTCGGGTTAGGGTTAGGGATCGGGTTAGGGTTTGGGTTAGGGTTCGGTTTAGGGTTAGGGTTAGGGTTAGGTTTAGGGTTCGTGGTAGGGTTCGGGTTCGGTTTAGGGGTCGGGTTAGGGTTAGGGATAGGGTTCGGTTTAGGGTTAGGGTTCGGGTTCGGGTTAGGGTTAGGGTTCGGGTTAGTGTTAGGATTAGGGTTCCGGTGAGCGTTAGGTTTAGGTTTCGGGTTAGGGTTAGGGTTAGGGTTAGGGTTAGGGTTCGGGTTAGGGTTCGGGTTAGGGTCAGGGTTAGGGTTCGTGTTAGGGTTAGGGTTAGGGTTCGTGTTAGGGTTCGGGTTAGGGTTAGGGTTAGGGTTCGGTTTAGGGTTAGGGTTAGGGTTCGGGTTAGGGTTCGGGTTAGGGTTCGTGTTAGGGTTGGGTTCGGGTTAGGTTTCGGGTTAGGGTTAGGGTTTGGGTTCGGGTTAGGTTTAGGGTTCGGGTTAGGGTTACGGTTAGGGTTCGGGTTAGGGTTAGGGTTCGGGTTAGGGTTAGGGTTAGGTTTCGGGTTAGGGTTAGGGTTAGGGTTAGGTTTAGGGTTCGTGTTAGGGTTCGAGTTCGGGTTAGGGGTCGGGTTAGGGTTAGGGTTAGGTTCGGGTTCGGGTTAGGGTTAGGGTTCGGGTTCGGGTTAGGGTTCGGGTTAGGGTTCGGGATAGGGTTAGGGATAGGGTTAGGGTTCGGGTTCGGGGTTAGGGTTAGGGTTAGGGTTCGGGTTAGGGTTCGGGTTAGGGTTAGGATTCGGGTAAAGGGTTAGGGTTCTGGTTCGGGTTAGTGTTAGGGTTAGGGTTCCGGTTAGGGTTAGGTATAGGTTTCGGGTTAGGGTTAGGGTTAGGGTTAGGGTTAGGGTTCGGGTTAGGGTTCGGGTTAGGGTTAGGTTTACGGTTCGGGTTAAGGTTATGGTTAGGGTTCGGGTTAGTGTTAGGGTTAGGGTTCGGGTTAGGGTTAGGGTTAGGGTTTGGTTTAGGGTTAGGGTTAGGGTTCGGTTTAGGGTTAGGGTTAGGGTTCGGGTTAGGGTTAGGGTTAGGGTTAGGTTTAGGGTTCGTGTTAGGGTTCGGGTTAGGGTTCGGGTTAGTGTTAGGGTTAGGGTTCGGGTTAGGGTAGGGTTAGGGTTCGGGGTAGGGTTAGGGTTCGGGTTACGTTTAGGGTCGGGTTCGGGTTAGGATTAGGGTTCGGGTTCGGGTTAGGGTTCGGGTTAGGGTTCGGGTTAGGGTTAGGGATAAGGTTAAGGTTCGGATTCGGGGTTAGGGTTAGGGTTCGGGTTAGGGTTCGGGTTAGGTTTAGGATTCGGGTAAAGGGTTAGGGGTCGGGTTCGGTTTAGGGTTAGGTTTAGGGTTCCGGTTAAGGTTAGGTTTAGGTTTCTGGTTAGGGTTAGGTTTAGGGTTAGGTTTAGGGTTCGGGTTAGTGTTCGGGTGAGGGTTAGGGTTAGGGTTCGGTTAGGGTTCGGGTTAGGGTTAGGGTTAGGGTTCGGGTGAGGTTTAGGGTTAGGGTACGGGTTAGGGTTCTGGTTAGGGTTCGGCTTAGGGTTAGGGTTAGGGTTAGGTTTAGGGTTAGGGTTCCGGTTCGGTTTAGGTTTAGGGTTAGTGTTCGGGTTAGGGTTCGGTTTCGGGTTAGGGTTAGGGTTTAGTGTTCAGGTTAGGGTTAGGGTTAGGGTTCGGGTTAGGGTTCGGGTTAGGGTTAGGGTTAGGGTTCGGGTTAGGGTTATGGTTAGGGTTCGGGGTAGGGTTAGGGTTAGGGTTAGGGTTAGGTTTCGGGGTAGGGTTCGGGTTAGGTTTAGGGTTAGGGTTCGGGTTAGGTTTAAGCTTAGGGTTAGGGTTCGGGTTCGGGTTAGGGTTAGGGTTCGTGTTAGGGACAGGGTTAGGGTTAGGGTTAGGGTTAGGGTTAGGGTTCGGGTTCGGGTTAGGGTTAGGGTTAGGGTCCGTGTTAGGGACAGGGTTAGGGTTAGGGTTAGGGTTAGGGTTCGGGTTCGGGTTCGGGTTAGGGTTAGGGTTCGGGTTAGGGTTCGGGTTCGGGTTAGGGTTCGGGTTAGGGTTAGGTTTAGGGTTAGATTTAGGGTTCGGACTACGGTTAGGGTTACGGTTCGGGTTAGGGTTAGGGTTAGGGTTAGGGTTAGGGTTCGTGTTAGGGTTCGGGTTAGGGGTCGGGTTAGGGTGGGTTCGGTTTAGTTTTCGGGTTAGGGTTAGTGTTCGGGTTCGGGTTAGGGTTAAGATTCGGGTTAGGTTTAGGGTTAGGGTTCGGGTTAGATTTAGGGTTCGGACTAGGGTTAGGGTTAGGGTTCGGGTTAGGTTTAGGGTTAGGGTTAGGGTTAGGGTTCGTGTTAGGGTTCGGGTTAGGGGTCGGGTTAGGGTTAGGGTTAGGGTTCAGGTTAGGGTTAGGTTTAGGGTTAGGGTCGGGTTAAGGTTAGGGTTCGGGTTAGGGTTAGGGTTCGGGTTCGGGTTCGGGTTCGGGTTAGGGTTAGGGTTGGGGTTCGGGTTAGGGTTCGGGTTAGGGTTCGGGTTAGGGTTAGGTTTAGGTTTAGGGTCCGGGTTCGGGGTTAGGGTTAGTGTTAGGGTCCGGGTTAGGGTTAGGGTTCGGGTTAGGGTTAGGGTTCGTGTTAGTGTTAGGGTTAGGGTACGGGTTCGTGTTCGGGTTCGGGTTAGGGTTAGGGTTCGTGTTAGGGTTCGGGTTAGTGTTTGGGTTAGAGTTAGGGTTAGGGTTAGGTTTCGGGTTCGGGTTATTGTTCGGGTTCGTGTTAGGGTTCGGGTTAGGGTTAAGGTTAGTGTTAGGGTTCGGGTTAGGGTTAGGGTTCGGGTTCGGGTTAGGGTTAGGTTTCGGTTTAGGGTTAGGTTTAGGGGTTAGGGTTAGTGTCGAGTTAGAGTTTGGGTTAGGGTTCGGGTTAGGGTTAGGGTTAGGGTTAGGGTTCGGTTTAGGGTTCGAGTTAGGTTTAGTGTTAGAGTTAGGGTTAGGGTTCGGGTTCGGGTTAGGGTTAGGGTTCTGGTTAGGTTCAGGGTTCGGGTTAGGGTTAGGGGTTAGGGTTAGGGTTAGGGTTAGGGTTCGGGTTAGGGTTAGGGTTAGGGTTAGGGTTAGGTTTCGGTTTAGGGTTAGGGTTAGTGTTAGGGTTAGGGTTAGGGTTAGGGTTAGGGTTAGGGTTAGGTTTTAGGGTTAGGGTTAGGGTTAGGGTTAGGGTTAGGGGTTAGGGTTAGGGTTAGGGTTAGGGTTAGGGTTAGGGTTCGTGTTAGCGTTAGGGTTAGGATTGGGGTTAGGTTTAGGTTTAGGGTTAGGGTTAGGTTTCGGGTTAGGGTTAGGGTTAGGGTTAGGGTTCGGGTTAGGGTTAGGGTTCGGGTTCGGGTTAGGGTTAGGGTTAGGGTTAGGGCTAGGGTTCGGGTTAGATTTAGGGTTAGGTTTCGGGTTAGGGTTAGGGTTAGGGTTTGGGTTAGGGTTAGGGTTAGGGTTCGGGTTAGGGTTCGGGTTAGGGTTAGGGTTAGGATTCGTGTTAGGGTTAGGGTTAGGGTTCGGGTTAGTGTTAGGATTCGGGTTAGGGTTAGGTTTAGGTTTCGGGTTAGGGTTAGGGTTAGGCTTCGGGTTAGGGTTAGGGTTCGGGTTCGGGTTATGGTTAGGTTTCGGGTTCGGATTAGGGTCCGGGTTTGGGTTAGGGTTCGGGTTAGGGTTAGGTTTAGGGTTAGGGTTCGGGTTAGGGTTAGGGTTCGGGTTCGGGTTCGGGTTAGGGTTAGGGTTCGGGTTAGGGTTAGGTTTCGGGTTAGGGTTAGGGTTAGGGTTCGGGTTAGGGTTAGGGTTAGGGTTCGGGTTACGGTTAGGGTTCGGGTTAGGGATAGGGTTAGGGTTCGGGTTCGGGTTCGGGTTAGGGTTAGGGTTAGGGTTATGGTTAGGGATCGGGTTCGGGTTAGGGTTAGGGTGCGGGTTAGGTTTAGGGTTAGGGTTAGGGTCGGGTTCGGGTTAGGGTAAGGGTTCGTGTTAGGGTTTGGGTTCGGGTTAGATTTAGGTTTAGGGTTCGGGTTAGGGTTCGGGTTCGGGTTAGGGTTAGGGTTAGGGTTCGGGTTAGGATTAGGGTTCGTGTTCGGGATAGGGTTAGGGTTAGGGTTAGGGTTAGGTTTAAGGTTCGGGTTCGGGTAGGGTTAGGGGTTAGGGTTCGGGTTCGGGTAAGGGTTAGGGTTAAGTTTCGGGTTAGGGTTAGGGTTAGTGTTCGGGTTAGGGTTCGAGTTAGGGTTAGGGTTAGGTTTCGGGTTAGGGTTCGGGTTAGGGTTCGGGTTAGGGTTAGGGTTAGGGTTATGGATAGGTTTCGGGTTAGGGTTAAGGTTCGGGTTCGGGTTAGGGTTCGGGTTTTGGTTAGGGTTCGGGTTAGGGTTAGGTTTAGGGTTAGGGTTCAGTTTAGGGTTAGGGTTCGGGTTCGGATTCGGGTTAGGGTTAGGGTTCGGGTTAGGGTTAGGTTTCGGGTTAGGGTTAGGGTTCGGGTTAGGGTCAGGGTTAGGGTTCGGGTTAGGGTTAGGGTTCGGGTTAGGGTTAGGGTTCGGGTTAGGGTTAGGTTTCGGTTAGGGTTAGGGTTTGGGTTAGGGTTAGGGTTAGGTTTCGGGTTAGGGTTCGGGTTCGGGTTCGGGTTAAGGAAAGGGTTAGGGTTCTGGTTCGGGTTAGGGTTAGGTTTAGGGTTAGGGTTAGGGTTCGGATTAGGGTTAGGGGTACGGTTCGGGTTAGGGTTCGGGTTCGGGGTAGGGTTAGGGTTAGGGTTATGGTTAGGGTTCGGGTTAGGGTTAGGGTTCGGGTAAGGGTTAGGGGTTAGTGTTAGGGTTAGGTTTCGGTTTCGGGTTAGGGTTAGGGTTAGGGTTAGGGGTTAGGGTTAGGGTTTGCGTTAGGGTTAGGGTTAGGGTTAGGGTTAGGTTTCGGGTTAGGGTTAGGTTTTGGGGTTAGGGTTAGGGTTGAGTTAGAGTTCGGGTTAGGGTTCGGGTTAGGATTAGGGTTAGGGTTCGGTTTAGGGTTAGAGTTATGTTTAGTGTTAGGGTTTGGGTTAGGGTTCGGGTTTGGGTTAGGGTTCGGGTTAGGGTTAGGTTTAGGGTTAGGGTTCGGGTTCGGGTTAGGGTTCGGGTTCGGGGTAGGGTTAGGGTTAGGGTTATGGTTAGGGTTCGGGTTAGGGTTAGGGTTCGGGTAAGGGTTAGGGGTTAGTGTTAGGGTTAGGTTTCGGTTTCGGGTTAGGGTTAGGGTTAGGGTTAGGGGTTAGGGTTAGGGTTCGCGTTAGGGTTAGGGTTAGGGTTAGGGTTAGGGTTCGGGTTAGAGTTAGGGTTAGGGTTCGGGTTTAGGTTAGGGTTAGGGTTAGGGTTAGGGTTAGGTTTAGGGTTCGGGTTCGGGTACGGTTAGGGTTCGGGTTAGGGTTAGGGCTAGGGTTCGGGTTAGGGTTAGGGTTAGGGTTCGGGTTAGGGTTCGGGTTAGGGTTAGGGTTCGGGTTAGGGTTAGGGTTAGGGTTCGGGTTAGGTTAGGTTTCGGGGTAGGGTTAGGGTTAGGGTTAGGGTTCGGGTTAGGGTTAGGGTTCAGGTTAGGGTTGGGTTCGGGTTAGGTTTCGGGTTAGGGTTAGGGTTTGGGTTCGGGTTAGGGTTAGGGTTCGGGTTAGGGTTAGGGTTAGGGTTCGGGTTAGGGTTAGGGATCGGGTTAGGGTTTGGGTTAGGGTTCGGTTTAGGGTTAGGGTTAGGGTTAGGTTTAGGGTTCGTGGTAGGGTTCGGGTTCGGTTTAGGGGTCGGGTTAGGGTTAGGGATAGGGTTCGGTTTAGGGTTAGGGTTCGGGTTCGGGTTAGGGTTAGGGTTCGGGTTAGTGTTAGGATTAGGGTTCCGGTGAGCGTTAGGTTTAGGTTTCGGGTTAGGGTTAGGGTTAGGGTTAGGGTTAGGGTTCGGGTTAGGGTTCGGGTTAGGGTCAGGGTTAGGGTTCGTGTTAGGGTTAGGGTTAGGGTTCGTGTTAGGGTTCGGGTTAGGGTTAGGGTTAGGGTTCGGTTTAGGGTTAGGGTTAGGGTTCGGGTTAGGGTTCGGGTTAGGGTTCGTGTTAGGGTTGGGTTCGGGTTAGGTTTCGGGTTAGGGTTAGGGTTTGGGTTCGGGTTAGGTTTAGGGTTCGGGTTAGGGTTACGGTTAGGGTTCGGGTTAGGGTTAGGGTTCGGGTTAGGGTTAGGGTTAGGTTTCGGGTTAGGGTTAGGGTTAGGGTTAGGTTTAGGGTTCGTGTTAGGGTTCGAGTTCGGGTTAGGGGTCGGGTTAGGGTTAGGGTTAGGTTCGGGTTCGGGTTAGGGTTAGGGTTCGGGTTCGGGTTAGGGTTCGGGTTAGGGTTCGGGATAGGGTTAGGGATAGGGTTAGGGTTCGGGTTCGGGGTTAGGGTTAGGGTTAGGGTTCGGGTTAGGGTTCGGGTTAGGGTTAGGATTCGGGTAAAGGGTTAGGGTTCTGGTTCGGGTTAGTGTTAGGGTTAGGGTTCCGGTTAGGGTTAGGTATAGGTTTCGGGTTAGGGTTAGGGTTAGGGTTAGGGTTAGGGTTCGGGTTAGGGTTCGGGTTAGGGTTAGGTTTACGGTTCGGGTTAAGGTTATGGTTAGGGTTCGGGTTAGTGTTAGGGTTAGGGTTCGGGTTAGGGTTAGGGTTAGGGTTTGGTTTAGGGTTAGGGTTAGGGTTCGGTTTAGGGTTAGGGTTAGGGTTCGGGTTAGGGTTAGGGTTAGGGTTAGGTTTAGGGTTCGTGTTAGGGTTCGGGTTAGGGTTCGGGTTAGTGTTAGGGTTAGGGTTCGGGTTAGGGTAGGGTTAGGGTTCGGGGTAGGGTTAGGGTTCGGGTTACGTTTAGGGTCGGGTTCGGGTTAGGATTAGGGTTCGGGTTCGGGTTAGGGTTCGGGTTAGGGTTCGGGTTAGGGTTAGGGATAAGGTTAAGGTTCGGATTCGGGGTTAGGGTTAGGGTTCGGGTTAGGGTTCGGGTTAGGTTTAGGATTCGGGTAAAGGGTTAGGGGTCGGGTTCGGTTTAGGGTTAGGTTTAGGGTTCCGGTTAAGGTTAGGTTTAGGTTTCTGGTTAGGGTTAGGTTTAGGGTTAGGTTTAGGGTTCGGGTTAGTGTTCGGGTGAGGGTTAGGGTTAGGGTTCGGTTAGGGTTCGGGTTAGGGTTAGGGTTAGGGTTCGGGTGAGGTTTAGGGTTAGGGTACGGGTTAGGGTTCTGGTTAGGGTTCGGCTTAGGGTTAGGGTTAGGGTTAGGTTTAGGGTTAGGGTTCCGGTTCGGTTTAGGTTTAGGGTTAGTGTTCGGGTTAGGGTTCGGTTTCGGGTTAGGGTTAGGGTTTAGTGTTCAGGTTAGGGTTAGGGTTAGGGTTCGGGTTAGGGTTCGGGTTAGGGTTAGGGTTAGGGTTCGGGTTAGGGTTATGGTTAGGGTTGGGGGTAGGGTTAGGGTTAGGGTTAGGGTTAGGTTTCGGGGTAGGGTTCGGGTTAGGTTTAGGGTTAGGGTTCGGGTTAGGTTTAAGCTTAGGGTTAGGGTTCGGGTTCGGGTTAGGGTTAGGGTTCGTGTTAGGGACAGGGTTAGGGTTAGGGTTAGGGTTAGGGTTAGGGTTCGGGTTCGGGTTAGGGTTAGGGTTAGGGTCCGTGTTAGGGACAGGGTTAGGGTTAGGGTTAGGGTTAGGGTTCGGGTTCGGGTTCGGGTTAGGGTTAGGGTTCGGGTTAGGGTTCGGGTTCGGGTTAGGGTTCGGGTTAGGGTTAGGTTTAGGGTTAGATTTAGGGTTCGGACTACGGTTAGGGTTACGGTTCGGGTTAGGGTTAGGGTTAGGGTTAGGGTTAGGGTTCGTGTTAGGGTTCGGGTTAGGGGTCGGGTTAGGGTGGGTTCGGTTTAGTTTTCGGGTTAGGGTTAGTGTTCGGGTTCGGGTTAGGGTTAAGATTCGGGTTAGGTTTAGGGTTAGGGTTCGGGTTAGATTTAGGGTTCGGACTAGGGTTAGGGTTAGGGTTCGGGTTAGGTTTAGGGTTAGGGTTAGGGTTAGGGTTCGTGTTAGGGTTCGGGTTAGGGGTCGGGTTAGGGTTAGGGTTAGGGTTCAGGTTAGGGTTAGGTTTAGGGTTAGGGTCGGGTTAAGGTTAGGGTTCGGGTTAGGGTTCGGGTTCGGGTTAGGGTTAGGGTTGGGGTTCGGGTTAGGGTTCGGGTTAGGGTTCGGGTTAGGGTTAGGTTTAGGTTTAGGGTCCGGGTTCGGGGTTAGGGTTAGTGTTAGGGTCCGGGTTAGGGTTAGGGTTCGGGTTAGGGTTAGGGTTCGTGTTAGTGTTAGGGTTAGGGTACGGGTTCGTGTTCGGGTTCGGGTTAGGGTTAGGGTTCGTGTTAGGGTTCGGGTTAGTGTTTGGGTTAGAGTTAGGGTTAGGGTTAGGTTTCGGGTTCGGGTTATTGTTCGGGTTCGTGTTAGGGTTCGGGTTAGGGTTAAGGTTAGTGTTAGGGTTCGGGTTAGGGTTAGGGTTCGGGTTCGGGTTAGGGTTAGGTTTCGGTTTAGGGTTAGGTTTAGGGGTTAGGGTTAGTGTCGAGTTAGAGTTTGGGTTAGGGTTCGGGTTAGGGTTAGGGTTAGGGTTAGGGTTCGGTTTAGGGTTCGAGTTAGGTTTAGTGTTAGAGTTAGGGTTAGGGTTCGGGTTCGGGTTAGGGTTAGGGTTCTGGTTAGGTTCAGGGTTCGGGTTAGGGTTAGGGGTTAGGGTTAGGGTTAGGGTTAGGGTTCGGGTTAGGGTTAGGGTTAGGGTTAGGGTTAGGTTTCGGTTTAGGGTTAGGGTTAGTGTTAGGGTTAGGGTTAGGGTTAGGGTTAGGGTTAGGGTTAGGTTTTAGGGTTAGGGTTAGGGTTAGGGTTAGGGTTAGGGGTTAGGGTTAGGGTTAGGGTTAGGGTTAGGGTTAGGGTTCGTGTTAGCGTTAGGGTTAGGATTGGGGTTAGGTTTAGGTTTAGGGTTAGGGTTAGGTTTCGGGTTAGGGTTAGGGTTAGGGTTAGGGTTCGGGTTAGGGTTAGGGTTCGGGTTCGGGTTAGGGTTAGGGTTAGGGTTAGGGCTAGGGTTCGGGTTAGATTTAGGGTTAGGTTTCGGGTTAGGGTTAGGGTTAGGGTTTGGGTTAGGGTTAGGGTTAGGGTTCGGGTTAGGGTTCGGGTTAGGGTTAGGGTTAGGATTCGTGTTAGGGTTAGGGTTAGGGTTCGGGTTAGTGTTAGGATTCGGGTTAGGGTTAGGTTTAGGTTTCGGGTTAGGGTTAGGGTTAGGCTTCGGGTTAGGGTTAGGGTTCGGGTTCGGGTTATGGTTAGGTTTCGGGTTCGGATTAGGGTACGGGTTTGGGTTAGGGTTCGGGTTAGGGTTAGGTTTAGGGTTAGGGTTCGGGTTAGGGTTAGGGTTCGGGTTCGGGTTCGGGTTAGGGTTAGGGTTCGGGTTAGGGTTAGGTTTCGGGTTAGGGTTAGGGTTAGGGTTCGGGTTAGGGTTAGGGTTAGGGTTCGGGTTACGGTTAGGGTTCGGGTTAGGGATAGGGTTAGGGTTCGGGTTCGGGTTCGGGTTAGGGTTAGGGTTAGGGTTATGGTTAGGGATCGGGTTCGGGTTAGGGTTAGGGTGCGGGTTAGGTTTAGGGTTAGGGTTAGGGTCGGGTTCGGGTTAGGGTAAGGGTTCGTGTTAGGGTTTGGGTTCGGGTTAGATTTAGGTTTAGGGTTCGGGTTAGGGTTCGGGTTCGGGTTAGGGTTAGGGTTAGGGTTCGGGTTAGGATTAGGGTTCGTGTTCGGGATAGGGTTAGGGTTAGGGTTAGGGTTAGGTTTAAGGTTCGGGTTCGGGTTAGGGTTAGGGGTTAGGGTTCGGGTTCGGGTAAGGGTTAGGGTTAAGTTTCGGGTTAGGGTTAGGGTTAGTGTTCGGGTTAGGGTTCGAGTTAGGGTTAGGGTTAGGTTTCGGGTTAGGGTTCGGGTTAGGGTTCGGGTTAGGGTTAGGGTTAGGGTTATGGATAGGTTTCGGGTTAGGGTTAAGGTTCGGGTTCGGGTTAGGGTTCGGGTTTTGGTTAGGGTTCGGGTTAGGGTTAGGTTTAGGGTTAGGGTTCAGTTTAGGGTTAGGGTTCGGGTTCGGATTCGGGTTAGGGTTAGGGTTCGGGTTAGGGTTAGGTTTCGGGTTAGGGTTAGGGTTCGGGTTAGGGTCAGGGTTAGGGTTCGGGTTAGGGTTAGGGTTCGGGTTAGGGTTAGGGTTCGGGTTAGGGTTAGGTTTCGGTTAGGGTTAGGGTTTGGGTTAGGGTTAGGGTTAGGTTTCGGGTTAGGGTTCGGGTTCGGGTTCGGGTTAAGGAAAGGGTTAGGGTTCTGGTTCGGGTTAGGGTTAGGTTTAGGGTTAGGGTTAGGGTTCGGATTAGGGTTAGGGGTACGGTTCGGGTTAGGGTTCGGGTTCGGGGTAGGGTTAGGGTTAGGGTTATGGTTAGGGTTCGGGTTAGGGTTAGGGTTCGGGTAAGGGTTAGGAGTTAGTGTTAGGGTTAGGTTTCGGTTTCGGGTTAGGGTTAGGGTTAGGGTTAGGGGTTAGGGTTAGGGTTTGCGTTAGGGTTAGGGTTAGGGTTAGGGTTAGGGTTCGGGTTAGAGTTAGGGTTAGGGTTCGGGTTTAGGTTAGGGTTAGGGATAGGGTTAGGGTTAGGTTTAGGGTTCGGGTTCGGGTACGGTTAGGGTTCGGGTTAGGGTTAGGCCTAGGGTTCGGGTTAGGGTTAGGGTTAGGGTTCGGGGTAGGTTTCGGGTTAGGGTTAGGGTTCGGGTTAGGGTTAGGGTTAGGGTTCGGGTTAGGGTTCAAATTAGGGTTAGGGTTAGGTTTAGGGTTAGGGTTTGGTTTAGGGTTAGGGTTAGGGTTCGGGTTAGGTTTAGGGTTAGGGTTAGGGTTAGGGTTCTGGTTAGGGTTAGGGTTCGGGTTCGGGTTAGGGTTCGGGTTTGGGTTAGGGTTCGGGTTAGGGTTAGGTTTAGGGTTAGGGTTCGGGTTAGGGTTAGGGTTAGGGTTCGGGTTAGGTTAGGTTTCGGGGTAGGGTTAGGGTTAGGGTTAGGGTTCGGGTTAGGGTTCGGGTTCGGGTTAGGGTTAGGGTTCTGGTTAGGTTTAGGGTTCGGGTTAGGGTTAGGGGTTAGGGTTATGGTTAGGGTTCGGGTTCGGGTTAGGGTTCGGGTTTGGGTTAGGGTTCGGGTTAGGGTTAGGTTTAGGGTTAGGGTTCGGGTTAGGGTTAGGGTTCGCGTTCGGGTTAGGGTTAGGGTTAGGGTTATGGTTAGGGATCGGGTTCGGGTTAGGGTTAGGGTGCGGGTTAGGTTTAGGGTTAGGGTTAGGGTTCGGTTTCGGGTTAGGGTAAGGGTTCGTGTTAGGGTTAGGGTCCGGGTTAGGGTTAGGTTTCGGGTTAGAGTTAGGGTTAGGGTTCGGGTTAGGTTTAGGGTGAGGGTTCGGGTTACGGTTAGGGTTCGGGTTAGGGATAGGGTTAGGGTTCGCGTTCGGGTTCGGGTTAGGGTTAGGGTTAGGGTTATGGTTAGGGATCGGGTTCGGGTTAGGGTTAGGGTGCGGGTTAGGTTTAGGGTTAGGGTTAGGTTTCGGGTTCGGGTTAGGGTAAGGGTTCGTGTTAGGATTTGGGTTCGGGTTAGGTTTAGGTTTAGGGTTCGGGTTAGGGTTCGGGTTCGGGTTAGGGTTAGGGTTAGGGTTCGGGTTAGGGTTAGGGTTCGGGTTCGGGATAGGGTTAGGGTTAGGGTTAGGGTTAGGTTTAAGGTTCGGGTTCGGGTTAGGGTTAGGGGTTAGGGTTCGGGTTCGGGTAAGGGTTAGGGTTAAGTTTCGGGTTAGGGTTAGGGTTAGTGTTCGGGTTAGGGTTCGAGTTAGGGTTAGGGTTAGGTTTCGGGTTAGGGTTCGGGTTAGGGTTCGGGTTAGGGTTAGGGTTAGGGTTATGGATAGGGTTTGGGTTAGGGTTAAGGTTCGGGTTAGGGTTCGGGTTAGGGTTCGGGTTAGGGTTCGGGTTTGGGTTAGGGATCAGGTTAGGGTTGGGTTCGGGTTAGGTTTCGGGTTAGGGTTAGGGTTCGGTTTCGGGTTAGGTTTCGGGTTCGGGTTAGGGTTAGGGTTCGGGTTAGGGTTAGGTTTAGGGTTCGGGTTAGGGTTAGGGTTCTGGCTAGGGTTAGGGTTAGGGTTCGGGTTAGGGTTAGGGTTAGGGTTAGGGTTCGTGTTAGGGTTCGGGTTAGGGGTCGGGTTAGGGTTAGGGTTAGGTTTCGGTTTAGGGTTAGGGTTAGGGTTATTGTCGGGTTAGGGTTAGGGTTCGGGTAGGGTTAGGGTTCGGGTTCGGGTTAGGGTTCGAGTTAGGGTTCTGGCTAGGGTTAGGGTTAGGGTTCGGGTTAGGGTTAGGGTTAGGGTTAGGGTTCGTGTTAGGGTTCGGGTTAGGGGTCGGGTTAGGGTTAGGGTTAGGTTTCGGTTTAGGGTTAGGGTTCGGGTTCGGGTTATGGTTAGGGTTCGGGTTCGGGTTAGGGTTCGGGTTTTGGTTAGGGTTCGGGTTAGGGTTAGGTTTAGGGTTAGGGTTCAGTTTATGGTTAGGGTTCGGGTCGGGTTCGGGTTAGGGTTAGGTTTCGGTTAGGGTTAGGGTTTGGGTTAGGGTTAGGGTTAGGTTTCGGGTTAGGGTTAGTGTTCGGGTTCGGGTTAAGGAAAGGGTTAGGGTTCTGGTTCGGGTTAGGGTTAGGTTTAGGGTTAGGGTTAGGGTTCGGATTAGGGTTAGGGGTACGGTTCGGGTTAGGGTTCGGGTTCGGGGTAGGGTTAGGGTTAGGGTTATGGTTAGGGTTCGGGTTAGGGTTAGGGTTCGGGTAAGGGTTAGGGGTTAGTGTTAGGGTTAGGTTTCGGTTTCGGGTTAGGGTTAGGGTTAGGGTTAGGGGTTAGGGTTAGGGTTCGCGTTAGGGTTAGGGTTAGGGTTAGGGTTAGGGTTCGGGTTAGAGTTAGGGTTAGGGTTCGGGTTTAGGTTAGGGTTAGGGTTAGGGTTAGGGTTAGGTTTAGGGTTCGGGTTCGGGTACGGTTAGGGTTCGGGTTAGGGTTAGGGCTAGGGTTCGGGTTAGGGTTAGGGTTAGGGTTCGGGTTAGGGTTCGGGTTAGGGTTAGGGTTCGGGTTAGGGTTAGGGTTAGGGTTCGGGTTAGGTTAGGTTTCGGGGTAGGGTTAGGGTTAGGGTTAGGGTTCGGGTTAGGGTTAGGGTTCAGGTTAGGTTTGGGTTCGGGTTAGGTTTCGGGTTAGGGTTAGGGTTTGGGTTCGGGTTAGGGTTAGGGTTCGGGTTAGGGTTAGCGTTAGGGTTCGGGTTAGGGTTAGGGATCGGGTTAGGGTTTGGGTTAGGGTTCGGTTTAGGGTTAGGGTTAGGGTTAGGTTTAGGGTTCGTGGTAGGGTTCGGGTTCGGTTTAGGGGTCGGGTTAGGGTTAGGGATAGGGTTCGGTTTAGGGTTAGGGTTCGGGTTCGGGTTAGGGTTAGGGTTCGGGTTAGTGTTAGGATTAGGGTTCCGGTGAGCGTTAGGTTTAGGTTTCGGGTTAGGGTTAGGGTTAGGGTTAGGGTTAGGGTTCGGGTTAGGGTTCGGGTTAGGGTCAGGGTTAGGGTTCGTGTTAGGGTTAGGGTTAGGGTTCGTGTTAGGGTTCGGGTTAGGGTTAGGGTTACGGTTCGGTTTAGGGTTAGGGTTAGGTTTCGGGTTAGGGTTCGGGTTAGGGTTCGTGTTAGGGTTGGGTTCGGGTTAGGTTTCGGGTTAGGGTTAGGGTTTGGGTTCGGGTTAGGTTTAGGGTTCGGGTTAGGGTTACGGTTAGGGTTCGGGTTAGGGTTAGGGTTCGGGTTAGGGTTAGGGTTAGGTTTCGGGTTAGGGTTAGGGTTAGGGTTAGGTTTAGGGTTCGTGTTAGGGTTCGGGTTCGGGTTAGGGGTCGGGTTAGGGTTAGGGTTAGGTTCGGGTTCGGGTTAGGGTTAGGGTTCGGGTTCGGGTTAGGGTTCGGGTTAGGGTTCGGGATAGGGTTAGGGATAGGGTTAGGGTTTGGGTTCGGGGTTAGGGTTAGGGTTAGGGTTCGGGTTAGGGTTCGGGTTAGGGTTAGGATTCGGGTAAAGGGTTAGGGTTCTGGTTCGGGTTAGTGTTAGGGTTAGGGTTCCGGTTAGGGTTAGGTATAGGTTTCGGGTTAGGCTTAGGGTTAGGGTTAGGGTTCGGGTTAGGGTTCGGGTTAGGGTTAGGTTTACGGTTCGGGTTAAGGTTATGGTTAGGGTTCGGGTTAGTGTTAGGGTTAGGGTTCGGGTTAGGGTTAGGGTTAGGGTTTGGTTTAGGGTTAGGGTTAGGGTTCGGTTTAGGGTTAGGGTTAGGGTTCGGGTTAGGGTTAGGGTTAGGGTTAGGTTTAGGGTTCGTGTTAGGGTTCGGGTTAGGGTTCGGGTTAGTGTTAGGGTTAGGGTTCGGGTTAGGGTAGGGTTAGGGTTCGGGGTAGGGTTAGGGTTCGGGTTACGTTTAGGGTCGGGTTCGGGTTAGGATTAGGGTTCGGGTTCGGGTTAGGGTTCGGGTTAGGGTTCGGGTTAGGGTTAGGGATAAGGTTAAGGTTCGGATTCGGGGTTAGGGTTAGGGTTCGGGTTAGGGTTCGGGTTAGGTTTAGGATTCGGGTAAAGGGTTAGGGGTCGGGTTCGGGTTAGGGTTAGGTTTAGGGTTCCGGTTAAGGTTAGGTTTAGGTTTCTGGTTAGGGTTAGGTTTAGGGTTAGGTTTAGGGTTCGGGTTAGTGTTCGGGTGAGGGTTAGGGTTAGGGTTCGGTTAGGGTTCGGGTTAGGGTTAGGGTTAGGGTTCGGGTGAGGTTTAGGGTTAGGGTACGGGTTAGGGTTCGGGTTAGGGTTCGGCTTAGGGTTAGGGTTAGGGTTAGGTTTAGGGTTAGGGTTCCGGTTCGGTTTAGGTTTAGGGTTAGTGTTCGGGTTAGGGTTCGGTTTCGGGTTAGGGTTAGGGTTTAGTGTTCAGGTTAGGGTTAGGGTTAGGGTTCGGGTTAGGGTTCGGGTTAGGGTTAGGGTTAGGGTTCGGGTTAGGGTTATGGTTAGGGTTCGGGGTAGGGTTAGGTTTAGGGTTAGGGTTAGGTTTCGGGGTAGGGTTCGGGTTAGGTTTAGGGTTAGGGTTCGGGTTAGGTTTAAGCTTAGGGTTAGGGTTCGGGTTCGGGTTAGTGTTAGGGTTCGTGTTAGGGACAGGGTTAGGGTTAGGGTTAGGGTTAGGGTTAGGGTTCGGGTTCGGGTTAGGGTTAGGGTTAGGGTCCGTGTTAGGGACAGGGTTAGGGTTAGGGTTAGGGTTAGGGTTCGGGTTCGGGTTCGGGTTAGGGTTAGGGTTCGGGTTAGGGTTCGGGTTCGGGTTAGGGTTCGGGTTAGGGTTAGGTTTAGGGTTAGATTTAGGGTTCGGACTACGGTTAGGGTTACGGTTCGGGTTAGGGTTAGGGTTAGGGTTAGGTTTAGGGTTCGTGTTAGGGTTCGGGTTAGGGGTCGGGTTAGGGTGGGTTCGGTTTAGTTTTCGGGTTAGGGTTAGTGTTCGGGTTCGGGTTAGGGTTAAGATTCGGGTTAGGTTTAGGGTTAGGGTTCGGGTTAGATTTAGGGTTCGGACTAGGGTTAGGGTTAGGGTTCGGGTTAGGTTTAGGGTTAGGGTTAGGGTTAGGGTTCGTGTTAGGGTTCGGGTTAGGGGTCGGGTTAGGGTTAGGGTTAGGGTTCAGGTTAGGGTTAGGTTTAGGGTTAGGGTCGGGTTAAGGTTAGGGTTCGGGTTAGGGTTAGGGTTCGGGTTCGGGTTCGGGTTCGGGTTAGGGTTAGGGTTGGGGTTCGGGTTAGGGTTCGGGTTAGGGTTCGGGTTAGGGTTAGGTTTAGGTTTAGGGTCCGGGTTCGGGGTTAGGGTTAGTGTTAGGGTCCGGGTTAGGGTTAGGGTTCGGGTTAGGGTTAGGGTTCGTGTTAGTGTTAGGGTTAGGGTACGGGTTCGTGTTCGGGTTCGGGTTAGGGTTAGGGTTCGTGTTAGGGTTCGGGTTAGTGTTTGGGTTAGAGTTAGGGTTAGGGTTAGGTTTCGGGTTCGGGTTATTGTTCGGGTTCGTGTTAGGGTTCGGGTTAGGGTTAAGGTTAGTGTTAGGGTTCGGGTTAGGGTTAGGGTTCGGGTTCGGGTTAGGGTTAGGTTTCGGTTTAGGGTTAGGTTTAGGGGTTAGGGTTAGTGTCGAGTTAGAGTTTGGGTTAGGGTTCGGGTTAGGGTTAGGGTTAGGGTTAGGGTTCGGTTTAGGGTTCGAGTTAGGTTTAGTGTTAGGGTTAGGGTTAGGGTTCGGGTTCGGGTTAGGGTTAGGGTTCTGGTTAGGTTCAGGGTTCGGGTTAGGGTTAGGGGTTAGGGTTAGGGTTAGGGTTAGGGTTCGGGTTAGGGTTAGGGTTAGGGTTAGGGTTAGGTTTCGGTTTAGGGTTAGGGTTAGTGTTAGGGTTAGGGTTAGCGTTAGGGTTAGGGTTAGGGTTAGGTTTTAGGGTTAGGGTTAGGGTTAGGGTTAGGGTTAGGGGTTAGGGTTAGGGTTCGGGTTAGGGTTAGGGTTAGGGTTAGGGTTAGGGTTCGTGTTAGCGTTAGGGTTAGGATTGGGGTTAGGTTTAGGTTTAGGGTTAGGGTTAGGTTTCGGGTTAGGGTTAGGTTTAGGGTTAGGGTTCGGGTTAGGGTTAGGGTTCGGGTTCGGGTTAGGGTTAGGGTTAGGGTTAGGGCTAGGGTTCGGGTTAGATTTAGGGTTAGGTTTCGGGTTAGGGTTAGGGTTAGGGTTTGGGTTAGGGTTAGGGTTAGGGTTAGGGTTCGGGTTAGGGTTCGGGTTAGGGTTAGGGTTAGGATTCGTGTTAGGGTTAGGGTTAGGGTTCGGGTTAGTGTTAGGATTCGGGTTAGGGTTAGGTTTAGGTTTCGGGTTAGGGTTAGGGTTAGGCTTCGGGTTAGGGTTAGGGTTCGGGTTCGGGTTATGGTTAGGTTTCGGGTTCGGATTAGGGTCCGGGTTTGGGTTAGGGTTCGGGTTAGGGTTAGGTTTAGGGTTAGGGTTCGGGTTAGGGTTAGGGTTCGGGTTCGGGTTCGGGTTAGGGTTAGGGTTCGGGTTAGGGTTAGGTTTCGGGTTAGGGTTAGGGTTAGGGTTCGGGTTAGGGTTAGGGTTAGGGTTCGGGTTACGGTTAGGGTTCGGGTTAGGGATAGGGTTAGGGTTCGGGTTCGGGTTCGGGTTAGGGTTAGGGTTAGGGTTATGGTTAGGGATCGGGTTCGGGTTAGGGTTAGGGTGCGGGTTAGGTTTAGGGTTAGGGTTAGGGTCGGGTTCGGGTTAGGGTAAGGGTTCGTGTTAGGGTTTGGGTTCGGGTTAGATTTAGGTTTAGGGTTCGGGTTAGGGTTCGGGTTCGGGTTAGGGTTAGGGTTAGGGTTCGGGTTAGGGTTAGGGTTCGGGTTCGGGTTCGGGTTAGGGTTAGGGTTAGGTTTAAGGTTCGGGTTCGGGTTAGGGTTAGGGGTTAGGGTTCGGGTTCGGGTAAGGGTTAGGGTTAAGTTTCGGGTTAGGGTTAGGGGTTAGTGTTCGGGTTAGGGTTCGGGCAGGGTTAGGGTTAGGGTTCGGGTTAGGGTTAGGGTTAGGGTTCGGGTTAGGGTTCGAGTTAGGGTTAGGGTTAGGTTTCGGATTAGGGTTCGGGTTAGGGTTCGGGTTAGGGTTAGGGTTAGGGTTATGGATAGGGTTCGGGTTAGGGTTACGGTTCGGGTTAGGGTTAGGGTTCGGGTTAGGTTAGGGTTCGGGTTAGGGTTCGGGTTAGGGTTAGGGATCAGGTTAGGTTTGGGTTCGGGTTAGGTTTCGGGTGCGGTTTAGGGTTCGGGTTCGGGTTAGGGTTCGGGTTCGGGTTAGGGTTAGGGTTCGGGTTAGGGTTAGGGTTAGGTTTAGTGTTCGTGTTAGGGTTCGGGTTAGGGGTCGGGTTAGGGTTAGGGTTAGGTTTCGGGTTAGGGTTAGGGTTAGGGTTCGGGTTCGGGTTAGGGTTAGGGTTGGGGATCGCGTTAGGGTTCGGGTTAGGGTTCGGGTTAGGGTTAGGTTTAGGGTTAGGGTCCGGGTTCGGGGTTAGGGTTAGGGTTAGGGTTCGTGTTAGTGTTACGGTTCGGGTTAGGGTTAGGGTTAGGTATCGGGGTCGGGTTCGGGTTAGGGTTAGGGTTCGAGTTAGGGTTCGGGTTAGTGTTTGGATTAGAGTTAGGTTTAGGGTTAGGGTTCGGGTTCGGGTTATTGTTCGGGATCGGGTTAGGGTTCGGGTTAGTGTTAGGGTTAGGGTTCGGGTTCGGGTTAGGGTTACGGTTTGGTTTCGGTTTAGGGTTAGGTTTCGGGTTAGGGTTAAGTTAGGGGTTAGGGTTAGGGTCGAGTTAGAGTTCGGGTTAGGGATCGGGTTAGGGTTAGTGTTAGGGTTAGGGTTCGTGTTAGGGTTCAAGTTAGGGTTAGGGTTAGGGTTAGGGTTAGGGTTTGGGTTAGGGTTAGGGTTAGGGTTCGGGTTAGGTTTAGGGTTCGGTTTAGGTTTTAGGGGTTATGGTTAGGGTTAGGGTTAGGGTTAGGGTTTGGGTTAGGTTAGGGTTAGGGTTAGGGTTAGGGTTCGGGTTAGGGTTAGGGTTAGTGTTCGGGTTAGGTTTAGGGTTAGGGTTAGGGTTAGGGTTAGGGTTAGGTTTTAGGGTTAGGGTTAGGGTTAGGGTTAGCGTTAGGGGTTAGGGTTATGGTTAGGGTTAGGGTTAGGGTTCGGGTTAGCGTTAGGGTTCGGATTAGGTTAGTTTTAGGTTTAGGGTTAGGGTTAGGGTTCGGTTAGGGTTAGGGTTAGGGTTAGGGTTCGGGTTCGGGTTAGGGTTAGGGTTCGGGTTCGGGATAGGGTTAGGGTTAGGGTTAGGGTTAGGGTTCGGGTTAGGGTTAGGGTTAGGGTTCGGGTTAGGGTTAGTTTAGGGTTTGGGTTAGGGTTAGGGTTAGGTTTAGGATTCGGGTTAGGATTTGGGTT